>OV277873.1:25612740-26212740 GCA_922989275.2 Gari tellinella
AAACAGACACTCCACAGACAGACAGCCTCATAGAGAGACAAAGAGACAGAAACAGAGAGAGCCAAAAGTAACAGACACTGAGGGACAAAGAGAAAACAGACACACACACACTATATATAGTGTGTGTCTGTTTTCTCTTTGTCCCTCTGTGTCTGTATATATATATGATTTAAAAAAAATAGATGATGTATTAGGCTTTTTAAAAGCCTAATACATCATCTATTTATTTTAAATCATATATACAGCTTTTCCCGGTAGTTTCCGGCACAGGGATAGAGAGCGCGCGAGAGAGAGACACACACACACGCACACACACACACACAAACACACATAATGACAGACAGACAGACAAAAATAGGTTGGGTTAAACAAAGAGAGACAGACAGATATAGAGACAGTAAATAAAGGCAGTGAGAAACAAGCAGACCGACAGAGGAGCGAGAGAGAGATGGGATGTGTGATAGAGAGGGAGAGAATGAGAGAGACAGAGACAGACAGAGAATCATAGAGAGAGAGAGAATCATAGACAGAGAGAGAGACAGATGTAGACAGAGACAGAGAAAGAAAGTGACAAAAAGTCATAGAGAGGGAGAGAGAGAGACAAACAGATATATCAGAGACCGACAAAAGAGAAATATAGAAGTGAGACAGAGACAGCAACAGACAAAATTTGGGAGGTAAACAGACAGAGAAAGCGAGAAAGACAAAAATGAGAGACAAACATACAAGCAGAGAAAGAGAGAAGCAGAGAGTAGAGAGAGAGAGAGAACGACAGAAACAGAGAGCAGATGGAGACACAAACAGACCGACAGAGGACAGAGAGAGACCGACAGAGAAAAAACCAGAGAGAGACAGTGACACAAAGTGATATAGAGAGAGACAGGCAGACACAGACAAAAAGAGAGGGGGGTAGAAGATACATTTAGACAGAGACAGAGAGACCTAAACAGAAATATATATACAGAGACAGAGATAGATAGACAGAGAGAGAGTCAGACAGAGAGAGAAAGAGACAGCCAGAGACAGAGATAGAAAGAGGGACACACACTGACAGAGAGAAACATCGACAGAAACAGAGAGATACAGAGGTATACAGATATCGCTGTAAAAAATGTTAGTTTTGGGGGTTTTAAAATTAGTTTTCGGTCTTAAAAGTATTTCTGTAATTTATGTTAGTTTTGGGTATTAAAAGTTAGTTTTCGGTAGTTAATGTTAGTTTTTGGTATTAAAAGTTAGATTTCGGTAATTAATGTTTGTATTTGGTATTTAGAGTTAGTTTTCGGTATTTAATGTTTGTTTTCGGTATTTAAACCTAGTTTTGGTAATTAATATTAGTTTTTGGTCTTAAAAAATAATTTCGGTTATTTAGGGTATTAATAGATAGTTTTCGGTAATCTATGTTAGTTTCGGGTATTTTAAATTAGTTTTCGGTAATTTATAATAGTTTCGGGTATTTAAATTTGTTTTGGGTCTTTTAAATTAATTTCGGTAATTTATGTTAGTTTTGGGTATTAAAAGTTAGTTTTAGGTAATTTATGTTAGTTTTGGGTATTTAAAGAAAGTTTTCGTAATTAATGTTTGTTTTTGGTATTAATAGATAGTTTCGGTAATTAATGTTAGATTTTGGGTATTTAAAGCTATCTTTTTGTCTTGAAATTTGATTTCGGTAATTTATGTTAGTTTTGGGTATTACTAGTTAGTTTTCGGTAATTAATGTTAGTTTCGGGTATTTAAAGTTAGTTTTCGGTAATCAATAATAGTTTTTGGTATTTAAATTTATTTCGGTTATCTATGTTAGTTTTTGGTAATAAAAGTAAGTTTTCGGTAATCAATGTTTGTTTTTGGTATTTAAAGTAAGTTTTCGGTAATAAATGTTGGTTTTGGGTCATAAAAGTCAATTTTCGATCATTTATGTTTGTTTTGGGTATTGAAAGTTAGTTTTTGTTATTTTTGTTATTTTTTGGTAATTTAAAATTAGTTTTGGGTCATTTATGTTAGTTTTTGGTATTTAAAGTTAGGGTTCGGTTATCAATCTTAGTTTTTGGTATTGAAAATTAGTTTTGGGTCTTTGAAATTCATTTTCGCTAATAAATGTCAGTTTTGGGTCTTTTAAATTAATTTCGGTAATTCATGTTAGTTTTGGGTATTTAAAGTTAGGTTTCGGTAATTAATGTCAATTTTGAGTATTGAAAGTTCGATTTGGTTATTTTTGTTAGTTTCGGGTTTTTAAAATTAGTTTTGTGTCCTTAAAGTTAGTTTTCGATCATTTATGTTAGTTTTGGGTATTTAATGTAAGTTTTGGGTAGTTTTGTTAGTTTCGGGTATTTAAATTAGTTTTGGGTCCTTAAAGTTAGTTTAGGGTATTTAAAGTTAGTTTCGGGTATGTAAAATTTGTTTAGGGTAATTAAAATTAGTTTCGGGTATTTAAAAGATTAGTTTAGGGTATTTAAAGTTAGTTTCGGGTATTTAATATTAGTTTTGGGTAGTTAAAATTAGTTTAGGGTATTTAAAGTTAGTTTAGGGTATTTATTTAGTTTAGGGTAATTTTTATTAGTTTCGGGTATTTAACGTTAGTTTCGGGTATTTAAAATTAGTTTAGGGTAATAAAAATTAGTTTCGGGTATTTAAAATTAGTTTAGGGTATTTAAAGTTAGTTTCGGGTATTGAAAATTAGTTTCGGGTATTTAAAATTAGTTTCGGGTATTTAAAGTTAGTTTTGGGTTATTAATGTTAGTTTCGGGTAGTTTTGTTAGTTTCGGGTATTTAGAATTAGTTTTGGGTATTTAAAATTAGTTAAGGGTATTTAAAGTTAGTTTCGGGTATTTAAAGTTAGTTTCGGGTATTTAAAATTAGTTTAGGGTAATTTTTATTAGTTTCGGGTATTTAACGTTAGTTTCGGGTATTTAAAATTAGTTTCGGGTATTTTAAGTTAATTTTGGGTTATTAATGTTAGTTTTGGGTATTTAAAATTAGTTTAGGGTAATAAAAATTAGTTTCGGGTATTTAAAATTAGTTTAGGGTATTTAAAGTTAGTTTCGGGTATTTAAAATTAGTTTCGGGTATTTAAAGTTAGTTTTGGGTTATTAATGTTAGTTTCGGGTATTTAAAATTAGTTTTGGGTCTTTGAAATTCATTTTCGCTAATAAATGTTAGTTTTGGGTCTTTTAAATTAATTTCGGTAATTAATGTTAGTTTTGGGTATTTAAAGTTAGGTTTCGGTAATTAATGTCAATTTTTGGTATTGAAAGTTTGTTTTGGTTATTTTTGTTAGTTTCGGGTATTGAAAATTAGTTTTGGGTCCTTAAAGTTAGTTTTCGGTCATTTATGTTAGTTTTGGGAATTTAATGTAAGTTTTGGGTAGTTTTGTTAGTTTCGGGTATTTAAAATTAGTTTTGGGTCCTTAAAGTTAGTTTAGGGTATTTAAAGATAGTTTCGGGTATGTAAAATTAGTTTAGGGTAATTAAAATTAGTTTCGGGTATTTAAAATTAGTTTAGGGTATTTAAAGTTAGTTTCGGGTATTTACAATTAGTTTCGGGTATTTAAAATTAGTTTTGGGTATTTTAAGTTATTTTCGGGTATTTAAAATTAGTTTAGGGTAATTTTTATTAGTTTCGGGTATTTAAAATTAGTTTTGGGTATATAAAGTTAGTTTCGGGTATTTAAAATTAGTTTCGGGTATTTAAAGTTAGTTTTGGGTTATTAATGTTAGTTTCGGGTATTTAAAAATTGTTTTTGGTCCTTAAAGTTAGTTTAGGGGATTTAAAGTTAGTTTCGGGCATTTAAAATTAGTTTAGGGTATTTAAAGTTAGTTTTTGGTTATTAATGTTAGTTTGGAGTATTTGAAATGAGTTTTCGGTAATTAATGTTAGTTTAGGTATTATCGGGATTGAATTTAGCACAATGTTTGACGTCCACATCATTGTTTTATGAAATACAAACAGAGATATATAGAGAGAAGGGTGATATACAGACGGACAAACAGACGGAAATAGACAAGACAGAGAGACAGACATACAGATATAGAGAGGGAAAAACAAAGAAAGAGAGAGAAAAAGAGAGAGATAGACAGACAAAGACAGAAACATTGAAAGAAAAACACAAACACAGAGAAAGAGAGAGAGACAGAGCGAGAGATAGAGCGACAGTCAGAGACAGACAAAGAGAGAAACAGAGATACAGAAACAGAAATACAGAGAGAGAGAGAGAAACAAATATAAAGAGACAGAGAGAGACATAGAGAGAAACAAACATACATGCAGATATAAAGAGAGAGAGACAGACAGAGTGACAGACAGGCAACGCTAGAGACAGACAGAGAGACAGAGGCAGAGAGACATAGATAATAGAAACACATAGAGAGAAAGAAGGACAGACAACAAACAGAGACAGACAGGCAATGTGATAGCCAAATAAAGGCAGGAAGACAACAGAGAGAGACATAGAGACACACACAGACAGAGAGACAGAGACAGAAACAACCAGAAAGACAGACACAGAGAGAAACAGAGAGAGAGATACACACAGAGCGACAGAGAAAGAGGTGGAAAGAGAGAGAGAGTTATAGACATAGGCAGAGAGACAGATATAAGAGAAACACATAGAGAGAAAGAAGGACAGAAAACCAAACAGAGACAGACAGCCAATGTGATAGCCAAAAGAAAGGCAGAAAGACAACATAGAGAGATAGAGAGACACACAGACAGAGAGACAGAGACAGAAACAACCAGAGAGACAGACACAGAGAGAAGCAGAGAGAGAGAGATACACCTAGCGACAGAAAAAGAGGTGGAGAGAGAGAGAGAGAGAGAGAAAGAGATAGAGAGAGTTATAGACAGAGGCAAATAGAGACACAGAAATAAAGAGACAGAAATAGAGAGACACAGAAAGAGAGAGACACACACAGAGCGACAGAGAAAGAGGTGGAGAGAGAGAGAAAGAGAGAGAGAGAGAGTTATAGACAGAGGCAGATAGAGACACAGAAATAAAAGACAGAAATAGAGAGACACACAGAGACAGACAGACATTGACAGACATTCAGGCAGACAGAGACAGAGAGAGACAGAGAAACTGAGAAACACATAGAGAGACACAGAGACATCGAACCAGAGGGAGACAAAGTGTGAGAGACAGATAGAGAGACAGACATGAAGACAAACATACAGACATAGATAGATAGATAGATAGATAGAGCAGTTAGTAGTTAGAGTCGTTATCGGGTAGTTGTAGCTTCGTAGGGTATGTAATTTTAGCGTTCTGTAGTTGGTATTGTTATCGGGTGGTTTGTAGAGTAGTTACTGTTAGTGTTCAGTATTTAGCGTTTGAACGGACCAACTTGTTCGAACTGAGACCGGTTCTGTTGGAGTAAAGAAAAGTAAAGCGAGTTGTTCGAATCGTCTTTTTTTATTTTGCAAGAAAAATACAAATCATAAAGATTTCATAACATCTCCAAGTAGCTATATTTCCGGACGGCCACCATGAACGTGATATCTATGGTTTTATGAAATACAAATCGGATAAAAAAGAGGGTTTGTAAGATTTCTCGATTAGTCCAGTGGTAACATCACAGGTATTTTTTTTTATAAGGACACACACACATTGTTTTGCCTTCTCCGCACGGGTTCGATTCCCGACCGAGCTTAAATATTTTTCTTTCTTAACATTATTATTTTTATATAATTATATATATATTATGTATCAACGATGAAATTAAAAGATTCCAAATAAAAAGGAATCAAGAGAAAAGTATTGAAAATATGAAATTATTAAATTAGTATTGTCTTATATTAGAGAAGAGTAATTAAATAACTTTATAGTATATACAGTGGAGAAAACGTTATTCTTTCCCGTTTAAACGCAAACGTACGCAAACGCAAAACACTAAAACGTAGAAAAAGACAACTTATTGACAGTCTTGACAATTTCTTTTAATCTGAGTGGCAAACCGTTTGGAGCCTGATCAGACGCCGGGTTACCCGGCGTCTGATCTGGCCCCAAACTGTTTGCACTGCAAATAATAGTTTTAGCGTAAACGCGTTTATTGGGAAAGAATAACGTTTTCTCCACTGTACCAGTTTGTATAGGCGTCTGACATCCATTACAGGAACATTTTCCAAGGCAAAATCAAGGTAACATAGGAAATATTTGATATTTATCGGATACATTTTTTATCTGTCAAATACTGCGCTTAAAAAGTTGGGAATTGAGGGTCACAAGGGAGATGAGTTGCTTGTGTGTTCTAATTGTGTTACCTTCTTGAACTAGTCTTCTTTAGTATGTGTCCTTGGTGTGCGCAGATATGCTATGAAATGTTTTCTCATTAAATAATTTTTAATCACAATAATATTATATATATTCAACGGTTTACATTGTACACAAGTAAATTCCTTTTTAAAGAGAGACAGAGAAAAGTGAGAAAGAGAGAGACAGTAAGTGAGAGATAGAGAGAGAAAGAGAGAGGAGAGACATACATACAGAGAGACAGATATACAGAGAGAGAGACAGAGATAGAATGACAGAAAGAGAGTGAGAGAGAGACAGAGAGAGACATACAAAGAGACAGAGAGACAGAAAGAGAAAGATATGGATAGAGACAGAGAGAGACAGTGAGAGATAGAGATAGCCACAGAGAGAGGAAGAGACAGAGAGAGATATAAAGAGAGAGACAAAGAGAGAGAGAGACACAGAGAGATAGACAGAGGCAGAGAGACACAGAGAGAGAAGGACAAAAATACAGAAAGAGAGACAGAGAGACAGAGAGAGACATAGAGAGACAGACAGACAGACACAGACAGACAGAGAGAGAGAGAGACAAAGTGACAGAGAGACAGAGAGAGATAGAGAGGCAGAGACAGACAGATAAAGAGAGAGAGAGAAATGGACTTAGACATACAGAGAGAGACAGATAGACATAAACTAAGAGAGACACAGAGACAGAGGCAGAAATAGAAACAGAGAGACAGAGACAGACATGAACAGAAACTGAGAGATATACAGAGAGAGAGAGAGAGAGAGACAGACAGAAATAGAGAGAGAGGGAGAGACAGAGAGAGATAGAGACAGAGACAGACAATGACAAACAGAGACAGTCAGACAGACAGACAGAGACAGAGACAGACAGAGACAAACAGAGATAGACAGAGAGACATACAGACAGACAGAGAGACAGACAGACAGATAGACATACAGAGACAGACAGATACAGAGACATACAGATACATACAGACAGAGACAGAGACAGAGGCAGAGAGAGAGAGACAGAAACAAAGACATATTAAGACAGAAAGAGACAGAGAGAGAGAGAGAGAGAGAGAGAGACGTGAAGAGACAGAGACAAAGATAGTGAGATACATAGACAGAGACAGACAGAGCCAGAGAGTGACAGAGAGAAACAGAGACAGAGCGAGAAAGAGACAGAGACAACGCGAGGCAGAGACAGAGACAGACCCAGACAGAGGGAGACAAAGACAGAGACAGAGACAGACAGAGATAGACAGAGACATGGATACATAGATAAAGAGAGACAGAGACAGAGAGAGACAGACAGAGAGAGCAAGGGACAGAGGGATAGAAAGACAGAACGAGACAAAGACAGACAAAGACAGAGATAGATAGAGACAGAGATACATAGATAAAGAGAGACAGCGACAGAGACAGAGAGACAGAGAGATACATAGATAAAGAGAGACAGATACAGAAACAGAGAGAGAATAGAGAGAGACACACACACAGAGAGCGACAGAAAGAGGTGGAGAGAGAGAGAGAGAGTAAGAGAGATAGAGAGTTATAGACAGAGGCAGATAGAGACACAGAAATAAAGAGGCAGGAATAGAGTGAAACAGAGAGAGACACACACACACAGAACGACAGAGACAGAGGTGGAGAGAGAAAGAGAGAGAGAGAGTTATAGACAGAGGCAGATAGAGACACAGAAATAAAGAGACAGAAATAGAGAGACACAGAGAGAGAGACAGACATTGACAGACAATCAGGCAGACAGAGAGAGACAAAGAGAGACAGAGAAACAGAGAAGCACATAGAGAGACACAGAGACATCGAACCAGAGGGAGACAAAGTGTGAGAGACAGATAGAGAGACAGACATGAAGACAAACATACAGACATAGATAGAGAGATATATAGAGCAGTTAGTAGTTAGAGTCGTTATCGGGTAGTTGTAGCGTCGTATGGGTATTTAATTTTAGTGTTCGGTAGTTGGTATTGTTATCGGGTGGTTTGTAGAGTTATGGGGTATTTACTGTTAGTGTTCAGTATTTAGCGTTTGAACAGACCAACTTGTTCGACCTGAGACCGGTTCTGTTGGAGTAAAGAAAAGTAAAGCGAGTTGTTCGAATCGTCTCTTTTTATTTTGCAAGAAAAATACAAATCATAAAGATTTCATAACATCTCCAAGTAGCTATATTTCCGGACGGCCATTATGAACGTGATATCTATGGTTTTATGAGATACAAATCGGATAAAAAAGAGGGTTTGTAAGATTTCCCGAGTAGTCCAGTGGTAACATCACAGGTAAGGACATACACACATTGTTTTACCTTCTCCGCACGGGTTCGATTCCCGACCGAGCTTAAATATTTTTCTTTCTTAACATTATTATTTTTATATAATTATATATATATTATGTATCAACGATGAAAATTAAAAGATTCCAAATAAAAAGGAATCAAGAGAAAGTTGTATTTTTCTACGTTTTAGTGTTTTGCGTTTCTCGTACGTTTGCGTTTAAACGGGAAAGAATAACGTTTTCTCCACTGTATGTTGTGAAATGTTTTCTCATTAAATAAATTTCAATCACAATAATATTATATACATTCAAAGGTTTACATTGTACACAAGTAAATTCCTTTTTAAGAGAGACAGAGAAAAGTTAGAAAGAGAGAGAGTAAGTGAGAGAGAGATAGAGAGAGAGGAGAGACAGACAGACAAAGAGACAGACATAGAGACAGAGACAGAGATAGACAGAGATAGAATGACAGAAAGAGAGGGAGAGAGACAGAGAGAGAGACAGAGAGAGACATGCAGAGAGACAGAAAGAGACAGAGAGAGAGGGAGAGAGACAGAGAGAGACACTGAGAGATAGAGATAGCCACAGAGAGAGGGAGAGACAGAGATATATATATATACTATATAATATTTAAAAGAAAGAAACTCAGAACGAGTAAATTAAGTAATAAAAGTTGAAGACATTCACTGGATTTTTTAAACTTTTATTTCCCAACGCGTTTCGTTTAATACTCATCAGGGGAATAAATACAATATGATCATGGTAACAACGTGATGACGTTAACATACTGTCTATGACGTCACGTCGTCATGACGTCATGAGGCTTTGTTTAATTTAAGAATGTAGTTTTTTACGAATTGGTTTAACTCATGTCGTCATGACTTCATAAGGTTTTGTTTAATTTTGGATTGAAAATTTTTACGAAATATTTTTCTTTTATTAATCTAGCTGAAACATCGCTGTTATGAAATTTGTAAAAAGGAAAAATAGAATATTTTGGATTAGTTAAACAACAATTGTCTAAATGTTCAGAAACGGGCAGTTGTCTTGTTGATGGGTCTCTGATTTGTTGGTCGTGAACTGTCCGTCTATTTTTTAGTTTGTCACCCGTCTGTCCTATATAAAACCAAAGAAATCAATTTAACCAACAACGGCACCAGTATCAACAAAGGCCATCGTATGCTTCGGTAGTAAAAGCTACGCCTCCAAGTTCAAACCAAGTGGAAGGGCTTCTGGAACAAATTCTCAAAAAATTGGAGAACCAACCACACCAAAGGTATCAACAAAATCGAAAACCTCCACAAAATGTTAGACGAAATAATGAAAACAGAAATTGGCAAGGAAATAATTTTTATCACAAGGGAAGACGACCAGGCCAAGGATACCAGCAAGGCAGTGGAAGGTACCGACAGGATAGACGATGGAATAACCAGTCTAATAACTCCATTGAAGAAGAAAGGGAAACGGTGGTTGAGCCTGCAGATTATTTTCAGCAGGCAGACCACAACTTTCACTGCCAAATGTAGAAAAAGATAATCTAGCTGAAACATCAACGAAAACTTTTACCAAAATTTATAATCTTTCCAGCAGAAAACTTAACGATATCGAAAAAAGTGTCTTATTGATGGGTCTCAAATTTACACCTACACCTGAGAAAAGTAATTGTGGTGAAATTGAAGAAGATTTAAAAGATTTCTTTAGAAAACTTAGATTAAAAGAATATTTTGATGGTCAGGAAGATACCGATACCTCTCTTGTCAGAAACAAATCTTACTTTACACCAGAGATTGGACGTAATGAACAACTTGATAAGTACATATCTTTAACAAAAACTATGTGCGACACTTTCCCTAAACAAAATGAAATGGTCACATTAAACATAACATAACCAAAGAGCAGAGAAAAGCTGTGAAGTCATTATCTGAAGACAATTCTATTATTATCAAAGAAGCAGATAAGGGTGGAGGAATTGTATTGATGAATAAAACATTTTATAAACAAAAATTTTTAGGCATGTTGAAGAATGAAGCTTTTTATTCGTCTATTCTAGAAAACAATAGAAAAGAAATATTTTTGAAAATAAAACAGCTTTTAAAGAACAATGGAAATCTAACTAACAAGGAAAAGGATTTTTTACTAAATTTTGATTGCAGGACTAGTACATTTTATGGCTTACCAAAAATTCACAAAAGCAAAATAATTCAGGATTCGTGTAAAGTTAACAAAAATGCTGAATGTGTAGAAATTCTCGATCCGGAGGACTTAACTTTCAGACCCATTGTTGCAGGCCCCAATTGTGAAACTAGTCATTTAAGTTGCCTTTTGGACATTTTACTAAAACCATTTTTGAAAAACGTAAAGAGCTATTTAAGAGATGATATTGACTTTCTAAATTTTCTTCCTAAAACTGCTCCAGAACATACTCTTTTAATTTCATTTGATGTTGTAAGTTTATATACAAATATTCCACACAGTCTAGGTCTTCAGGCGATAGAGGTTTGGTTGGACAAACATTCGGAGTTAATAACAAATCGTTTCTCTAAGAAATTTATTTTAGAAGGTCTAAAAATAATTTTGGAAAACAATAATTTTTCATTCAATGGTTCATTTTTTAACCAGACAAAGGGGACTGCCATGGGAACGAAAGTTGCCCCCACATATGCAACGCTAGTTTTAGGGTATTTGGAAGAATAAATGTATGAAAAAATTAGAAAGGAAAGAGGTGAACAGTTTGGGCAATTTATAATCGATAATTGGAAAAGATTTCTGGATGATTGTTTTTCTATTTGGCCATTTTCGCATAAAGATTTAGACTACTTTGAAAAGGTTCTCAACTCCTTACACCCAGATATGAAATTTACATCATCAAAAAGTTCAGATCATTTACCTTTTCTTGACGTACTAGTCCTTAAATCAGGAAAATCAATTTCAACGGATATATTTCATAAAATCACAGATTCAAAACAATACCTCAATTTCAATTCCTGCCACCCAAAGCATACTAAAACAAATATACCCTTTTCTCTGGCTCGAAGGTTATGCACAATTATCTCGAATGAAACTTTACTATCTGAACGTTTGGGAGAATTATCTCATACTCTAAAAGAAAGAAAGTACCCAATACAGGTTATACATACAGGGATTAAGAAAGCCTTATCTATTCCCAGGTCACAGTTGCTAAAAGTCAAGGACAAAAACATCACAAACATAACACCCTTTATATCCACGCACAATCCCAAACACAAGGAGGTATTCGGTATCATTAGAAATAACATGGATGTTTTAAAATCGGATGAGAAAATGAAAAGAATTTTGAATGAAACGAAAGTCGTAAAATGCAAACGACAACTACCTAATTTGAAACGTCTACTGATTAAATCCGAATTTAATGAAACTAAAACATCCCCGTCGGTCACCAAGTGCAACGAGCCCAGATGTGGACTCTGTAAGCACTTAATAGAAGGGTCAAGCTTAACTCTCCAAAACAAAACATTTCATGTAAAAGAATCAATGAATTGCAGAGTTGAAAATGTATTATATGTTTTAACCTGCAACGGCTGCCACGAGTTTTATATAGGACAGACGGGTGACAAACTAAGAAATAGACGGACAGTTCACGACCAACAAATCAGAGACCCATCAACAAGACAACTGCCCGTTTCTGAACATTTAGGCAATTGTTGTTTAACTAATCCAAAATATTCTATTTTTCCTTTTTACAAATTTCATAACAGCGATGTTTCAGCTAGATTAATAAAAGAAAAATATTTCGTAAAAATTTTCAATCCAAAATTAAACAAAACCTTATGAAGTCATGACGACATGAGTTAAACCAATTCGTAAAAAACTACATTCTTAAATTAAACAAAGCCTCATGACGTCATGACGACGTGACGTCATAGACAGTATGTTAACGTCATCACGTTGTTACCATGATCATATTGTATTTATTCCCCTGATGAGTATTAAACGAAACGCGTTGGGAAATAAAAGTTTAAAAAATCCAGTGAATGTCTTCAACTTTTATTACTATATAATATATAGAGAGAGACAAAGAGACAGAGAGAGATAGACAGAGACAGAGAGGCGGAGAGACAGAGAGAGAGAAGGACCAAAATACAGAGACAGAGAGACAGAGAGAGAGAGACAGAGAGAAACAGACATACAGACAGAGACAGAAACAGAGAGAGAGAGAGAGAGACAAAGTGACAGAAAGACAGAGACAAAGAGAGACAGACAGATAAAGAGAGAGAGAGAATGGACATAGACATACAGAGAGAGACAGATAGACAGAGACTGAGAGAGACATAGAGACAGATGCAGAAATAGAAACAGAGAGACAGAGACAGACATGAACAGAAACTGAGAGAGAGAGAGAGAGGGGGAAAGAGAGAAAGAAGGAGAGACAGAGAGGGACAGATACAGAGACAGACAAAGACAAACAGAGACAGTCAGACAGACAGACAGAGACAGAGACAGACATAGACAAACAGAGAGAGACAGTCAGACAGAGACAGACAGAGAGACAGACAGAGCCAGACAGACAGAAACAGAGAGTGACAGAGAGTGACAGAGAGAAACAGAGACAGAGCGAGAAAGAGACAGAGACAACGCGAGGCAGATACAGAGACAGAGCCAGAGACAGAGATTATATTATCAGATACATAGATAAAGAGAGACAGAGACAGACAGAGATACATAGATAAAGAGAGACAGAGAGAGCCAGGGATAGAGAGATAGAGAGACAGAGCGAGACAGAGAGAGACACAGACAGAGATATAGAGAGTTAGAGACAAATATACATAGATAAAGAGAGACAGATACAGAGACAGAGAGATAAGAGGGAGAGAGAGAGAGAGAGAGAGAGAGAGAGAGAGAGAGAGAGATGTATTAGGATTGCACATATGTCGTCATTTGAATGCTTGTGTGAAATAATGTCGACTGTTAATTTAATAGATCAAATGTCGATTTGCCAGATATGTAATGAATAATACATGTAATTACACAGTTGAGAAATCGGTATTATATCCTAGTAAACGAGTTTACGCTAAAGTTATTATTTCAATTGCAAACACAGATACATGTACAGTGGAGAATCTGTTATTCTTTCCCGATAAACGCGTTTACGCTAAAACTAGTTTTTCTTTTACAAACAGTTTGGAGCCAGATCAGACGCCGGCTCCAAACTGTTTGCCACCAAGATAAACATGAATTATCAGAATTGTCCAAAAGTTGTTCTTTTCTACGTTTTAGTGCTTTGCGTTTGCGTACGTTTGCGTTTAAACGGGAAAGAATAACAGATTCTCCACTGTAAGATGCCGGGTAACCCGGACGCCTGATCAGGCTCCAGAAAGTTTTCCACTCAGATTAAAATGAGATTTTTCAAAGCAATGTCATTTTTTACAGATACGTTGATTACGTTTGCATTTCCTTTGCATTTAAACGGGATTATTATACAGTGTGTATCAATATCGAAAGTCCATGTCAGGCATGTAATGAATAATTTATTGGCTGCATGCTACGATAGTGCAGAATAATTATATTGCATTCGTTGATTGACTTGTTTTGGTGATTAGGACGTTATTATTTCCCGTTCGAACGGCACGCAAAAGAAATGCAATGCAGTAAACTTTTGAAAATATTGACTGCCTTTTCTAATCTGAGTTGCAAACAATTTGGAACCTGATCAGACGCCGCGTTACCCGGCGTCTGATCTGGCTCCAAACTGTTTGCAATAGGAGTAAGTGTTTTGGAATAAACGCGTTTATTGAGAATGAATAATGACTTATCCACTGTTAATAGCAGCTTATGTATCTTTGCAACTGAATTTCATTAACGCGTAATCGCTGACGTTAAACATACCGTTTATTTTTTTTTTAAATGAAACGTGCTTAAGTCATGTCTCAACTTTAAAATAAGGAAATTTCGACTTAAGCAAGATCCATTTATCGAAATTAAACACAAGAATTACCTTCTTCTTAGACTTAAACAAGTTCTTATTATCGAGGTTTAAACTCATAAATGGCATTTTATAATGATGGATTTATATCTATACAATCTTGTTCCAGAAATTAAATACAGTAGAAGCTTCATAATTATCAAATATTTCAAATAAGTAATAGTTAGAGGTTATTTCATAACTTCTTAATAATTAAGAAGCCAAAAAATGAGGGAGCCTTGCGACGAATGTGGCTTCTTAATTATTAAGTGCTATGAAATAAACTGTAACCATTTTAGTGTTTGACCCGTCCACATATGACGTCACTGGCATGTCATTACCATATTTTTCTCCGCCGACAGATGTTTACACAGCCTGTTACATATATGTGTGTTTTATTACGTGTCGAAGCAACATGGCGCATGACAATTCAAGTACCAAGTTGCGTCAAGAAAATGGTTATCTTCAAAACTGACGGGAAAAGGATAGTAATTGACGTCTAAAGTGTAGCAGAACACATATTTGTTATATCTCATACAGGTGGCGCTAATTAATACAGCAAACATTAATACAGAAAGCTTCTATAGGAAATTTCTGCATTAGTTTTACCCAGCATTAAGCAATGCCCTGAAAGAGATCTCAATGATATCCATTTGTAACATTAATTACAGGAGGTTGCTTAATGTAGCATAAAATAATGCAGAAATCTCCAATAGGAACTTTTTGCATTAGTTTTGTCCAGCATTAAGCATTAACAGGCGAACTAAAATTCACACTTGAGCCTTGAATACAGGTGGTTGCTAAATGCAGCATGAAATAATGCAGAAAACTCATTAATGAGCTTTCTGCATTATTTTGATCTTGCATTAAGCAGTCGCCTGTCTTTAGCGTTCTCGCCGCGACTTCTTTTTCAAGATTGACAATGGTTTGTAGATGTTGGTGTTTTTATAGCGGTAAGAATTCTGTTTTAATTATATTGTGTGTTTCCTTTTTCTTATTCCCCACTCCTAAAGATTAAATAAAATTTGAATGATTTTCACAAGTTTCTTCCGACCAGCGAGCTACAAAATGTCTATTTTCTTCGAAATTGAATTGTACATCATACATGTATATATGCACTTTGCTGTGTTATGGATTTTCCATGAAGCCTAAAAGTCAAGCCATGGGCGGAGTTGACCGAAATATTAACACATGCGCAAAGCTTTTAAACGTCTAAATCTAAATCTCGCACACTTCATAATTAAATTAAAAAAAAAAATTTTTTTATTACTTCATAATTAAATTGCCAAATCTCGTTAAATCCGGAAGACTTAATAATTAAATCGAGCGAAATTTTTAATTTTGCGGCTTGCTGATTGGCTGAAAGAGTAGGTCAAACACTAAGCTGAATTTCAATAACTTGTACTCGCTTACTTCGTTATTTCAAAGTTCATACTCAGCTAAGTTTCTGAGTCACCTTTGAACCTGAAATATGGATATATTCTATTAAAGCGAGATTCAAATAAATTATTTGAACACAACTTTTGCGTTACCAAACATGATAACCAAACAAAGTCTTTCCTACAAATTTAAAATCGGAGAAAAGCTGCTGAATAAAGTTCTGAACAAGTGGCTGTCCACTGAAAGAATTGAAAACAAAGCAAAACTGCTTGGACAATTCGGTTGAATTGAAATGAAACAAAATAAAATATAGAGAATGCCAATTTACTGTGCTTATTTGAAACTGTGTACGTTTATCTGTAGGTAAACACATACACCAATGGTTAATTTCTCCTGATTACTGTAGAAATGGCTCAGGGAAATATTTAAACTCATTTAGCCCTAGTGACGCATATGTGCGTTCTTTACAAAATGTGTACCTGTGGAAAGAATATTTGTCCTATGCAAACAGAGGAGTCCCTGATCAGAGGGCTCCTGCAGGAGCCCTCTGATCAGGGACTTCCCTTATGGCATTTTGCAATTTATTACAAAAAGCAACCATAAATAATCTAAAAAGGACCAGCATTTATTGCAAACTGAAATTGCCCATTGGAAGTTTCAGGGGATAATGAGATAAACCATCAAATATTCATTTATTATGAACGAATAAGTGTCTATCTCTATCATGTATTGATTTTATTACACCTCGCTCTCAGTTACAATGTTAATTTCCCATAGACCAAAATTAAACATTTTGCATGTCTTTACATATATCCAAAAAATATACTGTCACTCTTTATGATATTTTGTGACATCACTCTATATGATATTATTTTTCTCCATTTTATAAATACTGTCAGCTATATGATATTATTTTTGTCACGTCACTCTATATAATATTATTTTTCTCTATTCTTAAAACTACTGTTAGCTATATGATATTATATTTGTGACGTCACTCTATATGATATTACTTTCTCTACTCTTGAGTTGAGTTGATATAAACAATGTGACGTCGTTTCTGGAACGTGGGTATGCGCGTTACGTGCATGGCGGCTCTAAATTGGTATCCACTTCCGGTTATAAATGTTTACATGTTGTTTATGTGTCTGAAAACAAAAGCTTTGTATATTGGTGCAAATAGCAGTTTGAAGTGATTAGCTTGCAGGCAGGCAACGTTCATGGTGCAAGACGTATCTTCAGAGGATAAAGTCAGGAGAAACAGTTTGTAACCTGATTTTGTGACATTGAACTTATCGCTGTGCTATAACCTGTGGGTGGGGAAAGTTATTGGAAAATTATCCACACAGGTGAGCTGCTGGTCAAAAAATCGTCACGCTTGAGTAGTCACGAGTTATTCCGTGGACAATAACATAACTTGTAATAGCGATACGCTCTAGTCACTGTGGAGAAATTGGTATTCACAACACATTTTAAAAAATACGAACGAGACGATTCTACACCCAGGGTTGATAAGCTCGGTGTAATAAAAAACAAATAAGATGGCAGTTTGCGTGACATTCAAATTGTCAACCCTCGGAAATAAGAATGTCACCCTCGGCTTTGCCTCGGGTTGACATTCTGTTTCTCGGGTTAACAATTTGAATGTCACGCAAACTGCCATGTAGTTTTTATTTAATATACAGTAAGCTGTATTGACCCTCGTATTTGCTCTTATCAAAATACAAACATCTTTAATGGACAAATTTTGCAGATGACAATTTCAAAGCAGATGAAAATACGGTAGGTTTAAAGTTGATACAGCAGGGAAACAAGTAATATAGAAAGCTCCTTTAGAATTATTCTGTACATTGGGGAAAACGCTGTTCTTTCCCAATAAACGCGTTTACGCTTAAACTATTATTTCCATAACAAACAGTTTTGAGCCAGGTCAGACGCCGGGTAACCCGGCGTCTGATCAGGCTCCAAACTGTTTGCCACTAAGATTAAAACACAATAATAAGAAATGTCAATAAATCGTAATTTCCTACATTTTAGCGATTGCGTTTGCGTTTTGTTTGCGGGAAAGAATAACGTTTTCTCCACTGTATATGTTTGACTGTGTAGGTCTTGTTTCTTCATACATGAAGTAAGCAGTCCCGCTGATAATAATCATAAGTTGACGAATCACCAAAACTACCCTCACTGGCAGTCAATGCTTGAATATGGCACTCGCTTCTGGAGACGGATATTTCAAACGAAGCACATATCTCAGTGGTGTATTCTAGACAAGCCGTTTTACACTCAGTAACATTGTTTGTGTATATGATAGACACGTCTGTAAAAGCAAGTTTCATATTAAGCTCCTCTTGGAAAGTATCTGCATATGCCGTACAGTACTCGACACACTCACCGGTAGGGTAATTATAACTATATTGTGAAATACACTTGCACCGCCCGTCACGACACTCTGATTGAGGCGGTGTGCACTCATTGTTGCTTTCACAACTGTTTAAAAGTGGTGAAGAAATTCCTTCGCAAGTAGGTAATACTGTCCAGTTACCATTCTCACAGACGGAAGTCAAATTTCCACTATTTGAATTTTGATCTCTGCACTCGTATTCGATAAATGATTGGTTCAAGAATCGGGATAAATTTACAAGAACTGACCAGTTATTGCTAGCCAAAATAACCTCTGACTCCGGGGTATAAATTTCGGCATATACCGGGATCACCTCAGATGGGTTAAAGTCTGGCTGTCCACAGAAAATTTCGCAACTGCCATCAAATGACCAATTACCGTTTGATTGACAAAACATTTCGTCACTTCCGGTTTGAACATAGGCGGGATCGCAAATCATAAGTCTTTTTGCTCTTATTCCATTTGTATTACCAAACATATAACCGTGATCAGTGACGACGTTTTGTGCACATTCTAGAAGCTCACAAGTGTGGGGAACAGTCACATTTTTGCATCTAGCCTGAGCAAGGCAAACATCATTCATGCAAACACCCGGATAGGATAAAAGCAACCCTGTTTCATTTCTCACATCCTGGTAAACATGTCCAGTGCATTGAACTAAAGGATAAGACTGATTTGCATTGATAAAATTTAAGTTGCAGCGATTTGATGATTTCCTAAAAATTAATGGACCTACAAGATGGTCTAAACGCACATTCTTTCGCACATTTCTTAACGGACAGTGTGTTTAGTGATGTAATAGTGACGGCATGCAAACAGCGGCTGAACGCCGGGACAATATGCATTTGTTCAGAGCCAGCAATCAAACCAGTGAGTCCATAGTAGAAAATCATAAATGTATAGACAGAAAAGAAAGTCCACATTTTATTCATATGAAAACGTTTCAATGATTTCAATATTTTAAGTGTCACGTTTTCCTTACAGTCTAGTCAATGTGAGAAATCAAAACTTTTCTGTAGTGGGTTTGTAAATAGTCCATTTTTAAACAATGTCGTTCAATAATTATAGTCATCCACAAGATTTTATACCGCAACACACATTCTTTCTTTCATAATAAATGCTTATTTGCAATCCAAACAAACGTTCCGATTCAAAGCATCGTGCATGTAAACTGCTTCTCATATGTGGAGCAATCTTATCGTTCCCACTTTTATGGTTTAATGTTCTACTGCACTATTGAAGCTACAATTTCAGAGCCAACCCATTGACAGATTTTCGACTTAGTTCAAACATTTAACCATTACATTGCTGACTTTCAAATGAAATATTCTTATTTCAAAATACAAGATTTACCAAATGAAAAAGTATATTCTTATTTCATTATACAAGAATTTCCACTTTATGTTGACTATGGGGGGTTGACAGCAACACATATAAGACAATATGGCAAACAGTACAGATCCTATTCAGATGGCTTCGTCGGAAGACCTCATATTTGAGTATTCTGTATTTGCATATGGTGTATATATTTGTTTCCAATACAGTTTGGGGGTTGTACCCTTAGCATGAGTGAATATATATGTCTTCCGAGCCAACATGTCAAACAATAAAGACAATAAATAAAATAAATAATCAAGCGATACTATCAATTATCAAACAGTTTCGATCATGATCAGATACCGCCAATGCTAAATAGAACTTGTTTTTAAACAGTATACAAGATCACATATACAGTGAAGAAAACGTTATTCTTTCCCAATAAGCGCGTTTACGATAAAAAAAATATATTATTTCCTTTGCAAACAGTTTGGAGCCAGATCAGACACTGGGTAACCCGGCGTCTGATCAGGTTTCAAACTGTTTGCCGCTCAGATTAAAATGAATTTTCAGAATTGACAAAAAGTGGTAATTTTCTACATTTTAGTGTTTTGCGTTTGCGTTTCATTTGCGTTTAAACAGGAAAGACTAACGTTTTCTCCACTGTAGCGTGATTGTTTGCAAATTCAAGTCAAAAGTCGACCAAACCTTTAAAGGTAAACAATTTGGAATCATTTATACACACTCAAGAATAAACATCTATATTGATTAATCACTGTTTACATATTTGAAGTAAAGAATCATTATACAATTTACTCAAAGCGCCTTTATGAGATTTGTAAATGTCCATTAGAGTGGTCCGTAGTACTGTCTGTGTCTCTAAATGATTTCTATTTGTCAGGAATCGCATTTCAATATCGTGTTTCAGTGTCAAAGAAGATATCGGAAAATAACCGGACCTCTTTTAAGTGGTGTCTCTTTGTCCGAAATTCGTAGAATTGACTATCGTGACAATGGGCATGGAATCGGAAGACACGGTGTCTGTTTTGCCATGACTTGTAAAATAAACAGTGTACTGTTGAATCAACCCATGCACCATACATTGGGGAAAACGTTATTCTTTCCCAATAAACGTGTTTACGCTAAAACTATTATTCCCATTGCAAATAGTTTTGAGCCAGATCAGGCGCCGGTCAATTTCCTAAATTTCAGTGATTTGCGTTTGCGTCTCGTTTGCGTTTAAACGAGAAAGAATAACGTTTTCTCCACAGTAATGACGAATGGCAAATTATTACAAATGTACAACATTTTACAGTTGTGCAAACGTTATTCTTTTTTAAAAAAAACGCGTTTACGCTAACTATTATTTCTTTTACAAACAGTTTGGAGCCAGATCAGACTTTTTGCCATAAAGATAAACATAATTCGTACTTTGTACGTTTAAGGGCTTTGCATTACGGACAAATTTATCGACGGACAACATAGACAAAATCTTTAAACCCAGCTTTCAAAAGGGAGTAACCAAACTAAATGATAATCACACAAAAAACACAACTGCCTTTGGTACCTTGCATAAGTCATGACGTGTTTGTAACTGATATATTTTGCATTGTATATTCTGCTCACAATGTTGTATACAATGTAACAGTGGAGAATACGTCTAAACGAACCACAAACACTTTACATTATATGAAAAGGTGAATGACGATTCTGTCTCCTTCTAATATGATTCATCTATTGAAAATTGGTTGTCAATATCAAATATGTAATCCACATGAAATAAAGTCGTTATTTTTCTCATCTACAGTAATGAGCCGAGTAGCTTGAATCTGTTTGGTCATCAGATTAGCCCCTTCACTGCCTTACAGTGAAGAATCTGTTATTCTTCCCCGTTTAAACGCAAACGTACGCAAACGCAAAGCACTAAAACGTAGAAAAGAACAACTTTTGGACAATTCTGATATTTCATGTTTATCATGGTGGCAAACAGTTTGGAGACTGATCAGACGCCGGGTTACCCGGCGTCTGATCTGGCTCCAAACTGTTTGTAATAGAAACAATAGTTTTAGCGTAAACGCGTGTATTGGGAAAGAATAACACATTATCCACTGTACCCCAAGTACAATGGTTATTTACAACCACTTTGGATCATGATCAGACGCTGCGTTACGCGGCGTCCAAACTATTCGCCACTCATTTCAATATATCTTAAGTCAAAACATCTAAACTTTAAATTTGACAATTAGATCTAAAATCAGACGACAATTGTTTAAAGCAGATGACGTCATGGCAGTGAAGGGTTTAAACTAAATCGTCAACAATTTTTCAATATTCATTGTAACTGTAAGTCTCTACATTTTGTTGAGTGTTTTTGATGTATAGTTGAGTTTATACTGAACAGCAGAAAATTCCCCTCGTGCAGATCTACCCCAATATATAAAGCGAAACACATGGTTTGGTGCAATTGAATGGGGTTCAATGAACTATACACTGGAGAATGTGTTATTCTTTCCCAATAAACGCGTTTACGCTAAATCTATTATTTGCAGTGCAAATAGTTTGGAGCCAGATCAGACGCCGGGTAACCCGGCGTCTGACCAGGCTCCAAACTGTTTGCCCCCAAGATTAACATGAAATATCCGAACTGTCCAAAAGTTGTTCTTTTCTACGTTTTAGTGCTTTGCGTTTGCGTACGTTTGCGTTTAAACGGGAAAGAATAACAGATTCTCCACTGTAGGATAAGGGTGATGTGACTACCGCTAAAAGGTTTATACCGATGGCTACGGCAGTTAGCTTCTTAAAGCAGACAATATTTTTTCCATCTAATTTCACCCTGCTTTAACGCATTTGTGCCTAGCGTCCAATAAATGGGACATAGACAAACAGCGTTGGCCCTGATCAGACTCTGCATGATGCGGCGTCTGATCAGAATCTACACTGTTTGCTGATAGGAATTTCAATATAAAACAAAACGAAAATGAAATTTTAGACCAGGCAACCCTTACATAAAATAGTACAATCCAATATAATGCATGGTAGAATCCACTTAGCATACTACGCCATTGATCTAGCTTGTCCTACCTGAACCAATCGGATGGATGCGACCACAAGCTGCCCCGACATTCGGATTCCTTTTCATTCTATCGACGAGAAGTTTAAGTGCGGAGGGCTGGAAGTCAACGTCACCATCTAGCGCAAGGATAAACGTGTTGTCTGCAATAGTCTTAAGCTTTTCTTTACTTCCGCCCATTGACAAAAGTTTGTGCGCCAGAAAGTAGTACATGTACATCACCTAAAAGAAAACAGATTTAAAATGGCATTCATAAGTGTCAAATACATGTAAATATGTTTTTTTCAAATTCTCAAGATTATGGAAGCTTTAGTATTATTTATTTGGCAAACGGCATGTTAGTAAATGTCATTTAATTAAATTAGATAATTTCAGAAATACACTTACGAGTAGCTTGGCTAAGAAGAGCAGGGTTCAAACGTTGATTTATTTCAACAGACCGGGATTCAAATAGTTAGATAAAATGTCAATATTTTATTTAAATCACTCTTCGACTTTTTTGGGGGGGTTGCAAGAAATTGATTGAACATAACCGGACAAGACTATAAAACTATAAAAGGTAGTGAAAGAATAGCGGGCAGACCAACCATAACATTTTGGTTGACCGTTTATTTGTTTGAGACAACCTTTAAAATAAACATTTGACACTCAACCCGTACATATATTTGAGTTGTGGTCAAATGTAGCCTACATGTACATATTTATTGTATATATAATTATCGCATGTACGTTACTGTACTCGTATATTAACAAGTGTTCACCTGGCTCCATCTCTTCCGGTGACGTATTTTCGCCTTATCTTTGAGGTGAGCTATCAGCTTATTTCCGCCGGGCAGCCGCCAGATTAGCCTCCCGCCGTATGGAGTCTCTATTTTCGTCGGAGGTGGAATAGTCATGCCGAATTGGTGAACAGAGCTTAAAACGTTATAAACAGTATAGATAAGCATCTCAAAGACACTTACGACAGTCAAACTTAACCGCATTATAAATATATAAAGAAAAGCGAAGAGTTAAAGTATATTATGCTAATTTTTGTACATTTACTTACAGTAGAAAAAAACGTTATTCTTTCCCGTTTAAACGCAAACAAAACGGAAACGCAAATCGCTAAAACGTAGGAAATTTCCATTTGACATTCCTAATAATTGTTTACCCGGCGTCCGATCTGGTTCCAAACTGTTTGCAATGGAAATAATAGTTTTAAGCGTAAACGCGTTAATTTGGAAAGAATAACGCTTTCTTCACTGTACATGACGTCACCCGTTAACATATTTTACAAAAACAAGAAACATTACCTTAGAATTAGTTTGACTGTTATTTGCCCGGTGTAGAAACCGGACAAATTTAATCGCATAAAAGGCCATCACAACGTTATTACTGGTTCTGTCTGACTTGTGGCCGAGCTCGGCCTAGACCGTTTGTCGTATATATGTTAACAACGTTTCTTAGAATGGGATAATGGATTGAGTAAAAAAAAAAACCTATTGGAGACAAAGATTGTGCGCTGTTCGGAGGGTGTTGTAATAGAATGGGAAAATTAAGGATGACTTACATTTGCAAACAGTTAGAATCCAGGTCAGAAGCAGCGTCAAGCGGCGTCTGATCTGGATTCAAACTTGTTGCAACTCATCATTATATTTCTTCTGTTTAAATGTCCCCTAATATGAAATTTTGAAAAGAGCAGCTGTTATTGGAACAGCGGCAAACATTGTTGTTTTGAGGGAGTTGCTGTTCGACAGGCGAATGACCAATGAAATCACATCTTACCCAATAGCCACATCAATGGTCCGGATC
Organism: Gari tellinella; assembly: GCA_922989275.2. NCBI lineage: Eukaryota > Metazoa > Mollusca > Bivalvia > Cardiida > Psammobiidae > Gari > Gari tellinella. The sequence continues at coordinate 25,637,162 of OV277873.1, forward strand.
AGCTGTTTGACGTATCCGTTTGTGCGTGTCTGGTTCCCCGGGTACTCGAAGGCATCGTCAAAGAAAATGTGCGCTGTAGTGAGAACCAAACATTGCATTAATGCTGGTAGATAGAGTCCTACATACATTTTCATTGCAAACATTATGGAGTCAGAACAGACGCCGGGTTCTGAAAGGTTTACCACTTCGATCTCAATGAAATGTCATTAATTCCAATATTCTGTAATTTTTTATATTTCATTGTATTGCGTTTGCGTTAAGTTTCGTTTCAACGAAACAAAAAATAATCTTCTCCACTGTAACAGTATTCATGAATCTAAAACCGGTGCTGTCACCTACAGTGGAGAATCTGTTATTCTTTCCCGTTTAAACGCAAACGTACAGTGGAGAAACTGTTATTCTTTCCCACTTAATGCGTTTTAAACGCGTTTGAAAGGCGTTTGAAACGCGTTTTATCTATTAACTTACAAACGCGTTTGTAAGTGCGTTTAAACGCACTTATAAGTTAATAGTCATAATATGGTTTTACATTGCATTTTGGGTGTTTAAACAACGTTAAGAAAGATATTTTCTCATTTTTGCACTTTAAAAGTGCTTTATATATACACAAGTTGTGCGAATTGTGTTTTTTAAAGAGTTTTATCTCATTCGATCGTTAAATTAGACGATCTGTGTTTCGTTTAAAAATATGGTGGTGCTTTTTGTTCCAACCGAAATATTTGTTAATTGCTTGGATTCAGATCAGTTGTTAAATTACTGGGCATCTGATTCGCATCAATGTTTGGATCCAGATCAGATGCCGAGTTACTATGATCAAATTTTGCACATTCTGATTTTTTACAAATATGTTGTTACACTCACACATTTGTACTAAATTCTATACATGGAATTGAAACAGTGTAGACCCTGTTAGGTCCATTCTTTTTGGAGTTTATATAATGATAGGTTATAACAAAACTAATCTAAAATTATCATAAAATCATCTAAACGCATACCTGATAAGTTCAGACGTTATTCCAGTGTCGAGTCAACATATTCAAAAGAATCATTAAGTCACATAACATTTAGATGAGCTGTAAATATGAAGGATTTTATCTATCTGTAAAGTATAACTGTACATGGTCAAAAACAGCAATATAATAATTGCCCATCGTGTAACCACGGAATTCTTGTATAATATAATTCTGTGGTGTAACTACCCGACATCTCGTTGCGTCATCAACCGGATATGGGGTAATAAAACTTCGGCTTATCAAAGTAAACATAATCCTAATTAGGGGTGCGAGTCTGTTGGGGGCAATTTTACAATTTATAGTCCGCCACCAAAATTGTCATTTTTATGGTCAGGTTACTTTCACAAGAAATGGCCACACTAGTGTAAATCTATCATATAAAGTAGATCTAATTTGACTTTATCAAAGCTGTCAGTTTGGATCCTGATGTATTGCCGATTTAACATTTTACTAATTTTACCCCTAACTCCCCCAAAGTAATTGAAATAGATTCAAACCGTTTGAATAGAAATCAATATGATTTTAATTAATCTAATAAAATTTAACAGTTAAGATCTCGTTGGAACGCCGAGTCACTCAGCATTATGATGGAGAACAAAACTGTCTGGTTTTTTAATCAAAATATTAATTCGTTCTATAACGTACATCAGTTTAGATCTTGATTAGATCATGGAGAAATCACAGACTGCTCCGTGATTAGATGGCGAACTTATCGGCGTCTCATCTACATGTACATAGAAAAATGTTTTCAAAGGTCACATAAAAATTGAGCGATATTGAGAAAATGCGTTTGCGTAGATGAATAACAGTATTTATTTGATCTTGACAAACTGCATACGTGACGCAATTTTCAGACGGGAAGATTTTCAAACAGTATCATTGTTTGGAGCCAGATCAGACGCCGAGTTACTAATCATTTGATATGAACCAATGCTTGGATCAATATCATACGCCGAGTTACTCATGTCCTGGTCTACATAAATGATTCCACCCAGTTCAGACGCCGAGTTACTAAGCATGACTAAAATGTCAATTATTGGTGACTGCATCAGCATGACCATATATGGGAGATAGTAAGGCCGGACGTGTACACAGCAGGCATTGTCCGCCCAAGGCCTCTGGTAATCTATACACCCTGTCATACTGTATACACTCACAGTTTTATCTAGGCATACATGTACATGTAGGAATAAGAAGGGTACTATAAACCTAGTATAATTATTTAAATACCTTTCGGATTTATTTTAATTCGTATAATTGATCGGTCTCGATAAAAACAAAGGTATGCCGAATGAAACGCAAAAATCCGCTTATAAACGCGTTTATAAACGCAAAACTCACTTATAAACGCAAAACGCGTTTATCGTTTATCGTTTCGTTTGCGTTTCGTTTGCGTTTCGTTTCCGCATGCGTAAGCATAAACGGGAAAGAATAACAGATTCTCCGCTGTACGCAAACGCAAAGCACTAAAACGTAGAAAAGAACAACTTTTGGACAATTCTGATAATTCTTGTTTATCTTTGTGGCAAACAGTTTGGAGCCTGATCAGACGCCGGGTTACCCGGCGTCTGATCTGGCTCCAAACTGTTTGCACTGCAAATAATAGTTTTAGCGTAAACGCGTTTATTGGGAAAGAATAACATATTCTCCACTGTAAAAAGTGCACTTAGTCTAAAAGAAGCAGTACAGACCCTGGTCAGACCCTGATCTGGATCTACATTATTTTCAAAAAGCATACTGTTTTACTGTCACCTTGCTCAAAGCAGTCACTTGTCTCAAACATCTAATTATTAACACAATTTAGTGGTCGTAAAAGAGAGGGTTTACTGTAATTGCAGAGTTCGTTAACAAGACACAGACAATGTCACAAGAAGGTTCGGGTTGGAGTTATTGTGATGGTTTCATATTTTAGCGTACCTTCAAATTCGTAGTAATCTGGATCCTTTATCCCAAAAAACAATTGAAGGTTTCTGCGAGCACACTGGTCCTCGTCCATCCTACAAAACATCATGAACAACTAAAATAAAGAATTACAAACATTCACAATAGCCATACGTACAGTGGAGAAAACGCTATTCTTTCCCGTTTAACCCTTTCCCCCATAGAAGCGCCTTTTAGCGGATATGATTTATTCATCCGCTGAAGAAAATAGTTCCAATTTAATCAGTTATGAATATGTATTATGGGGAATATTTTCTATATTATAGGACATGATAGCTTAAAGCAGGCTGAAAGTAAAGCAGAATGCGCCCTTAGGCGCATTCTGCTTTACTTTCATCCTGCTTTAAGTAGTCACCTATCTTAAGTACTAGAAATAGGCTATCAGGTAAAAGGTTAAACGCAAACGCAAATCTCTAAAATGTTGGAAATAACCATTTTTGGACATTTCTTATTATAGCTTTTTTGATCAGAGTGGCGTCTGATCTTGCTCCAAACTGTTTGTACAGTGGAGAATCTGTTATTCTGACGTCATTGGTGACGTCATACAGTGGGGAATCTGTTATTCTTTCCCGTTTAAACGCAAACGTACGCAAACGCAAATCACTAAAACGTAGAAAAGAACAACTTTTGGACAATTCTGATATTTCATGTTTATCTTGGTGGCAAACAGTTTGGAGCCTGATCAGACGCCGGGTTAACCGGCGTCTGATCTGGCCCCAAACTGTTTGCACTGCAAATAATAGTTTTAGCGTAAACACGTTTATTGGGAAAGAATTACAGATTCTCCACTGTAATGGAAATAATAGTTTTAGCGTAAAGCGTTTATTGGAAAAGAATAACGTTTTCTCCACTGTAATCATATCAAAATGTGTTTAAAAACCAGGTGCCTGCTGAAAAGACTGAAACCAGATTTGGCTTAACAAGATTGCTTTTTGTAAATAGATATAAACATTTCAAATTACTTTAGAGAAAGGAAGCATGATAGAAAAACATTAAATATTTTTACTAAACGCAAGAACGACGCCGACGCTATACTACTACTACTACTATTACTTTTTATTTTTCTCACTACATAACATGTATATATGAGACAATACAGTAATAAGAATCAAACACTGAGTGTGGGTGGGGAAAGTATGAGGAGAAGTGCAATTGTGTCTATAATTAAGGTGTTCAAAGACGTCAACCATTTTGGCAGCTTGAACACCTTCCTTATAAACAACTGAATATTTTTCCTTAAATTAAGTTAAAACATTGTAATTTATGTTGGGTGAGTACAGTGCATGTAGCCCTCGAACCCCACCCCATTCACCTCACCCCTCCCAGGTACTCTTCAGATAGTCGAACTTAAAAGTGTCCAGGTATTATAAAAGAAAAGCGTACAGTGTTAACCAACCTACCTGAACAGTGATTTCAAAATCTGGGTCATTTCATTTTCCGTCTCGTGCCACATGGTGGCGCACAAGTAGATAAAGGGCATTTCCTCGGTCCTTAAGGGACTCCAGTCCCCTTCTCCAGGGCGCCATTCGTCTAAATTTTCTGGAATTGGCAATTCAGTTGCTTTTTCCTGAAGAATAATAAATTTGAATGTCTTACAGAAATAGAGGCATTCAAACACTCATTATAATCGATGTACAGTGGAGAATCTGTTATTATTTCCCGTTTAAACGCAAACGTACGCAAACGCAAAGCACTAAAACGTTGAAAAGTACAACTTTTGGAAAATTCTGATAATTCATGTTTATATTGGTGGCAAACAGTTTGGAGCCTGATCAGACGCCGGGTTACCCGGCGTCTGATCTGGCTCCAAACTGTTTGTAACGAAAAAAATAGTTTAAGCGTAAACGCGTTTATTGGGAAAGAAAAACAGATTCTCCACTGTACTATAACGGAAGATGCGTTTGCAATATGGAGTCAGATCAGACGCTACAGTTGGGATTACAAGATAATGCATTGTTTCTTGTACTTTTTATAGCGTTTTTGCTACATATAAAAATAATCAAATATATTGAAAACAGTTTGGAGCAAAACTGTTTGTCACTAAAAGAAATTATATGACACACAGTGCTCCCTCTCTACAACAACACCAAATGGAAGACAACTATCACGTGTTATTGTCACAAATCTTTTTTTTGGGGGGGCGGGGGGGGGGGGGGTTCTGTCAAAATGTCCAATACGTGACCTTGAGAAAAAACAAAACATGACAATTTTAAAAAACGATATTGCAGCAGCGAAAGCGTTAGACATACAGTGGAGAATCTGTTATTCTTTCCCGTTTAAACGCAAACGTTTGGACAATTCTGATATTTCATGTTTATCTTGGTGGCAAACAGTTTGGAGCCTGATCAGACGCCGGGTTACCCGGCGTCTGATCTAGCTCCAAACTGTTTGTAAAAAGTTGTTAAGACGGAGCACTGTAGACCTACTAGTTATCAAGACAATACCATGTTATTGCATTGCTTTTTCGATTAAACGGGAATAAACAGCGTCCTTATCACCGTACCTGCACTGTTTTGCTCGCTTTGCGAACTCTTTCTACACGTTATTGTATTATTTCTGGAACATGTTGTTTTACCAACTAGAGTAAAGTCTGCTTTAAGCTATCTAATCTGCTATGGTATAAGGGTATATTTCTGATGGCGAATACATATATTCATGACTGTTTACATTGAAACTGTTTTCTTCAGTGGATGAATACATTGAAGATGTAAAAAGGTGCATTGTGGTGTAATGATTTCAGTGCTCAAATGCAAAGTACAATGGAATAATAGGAGGGAGTATTCGTTTTCATACTGCTGTTGTAATTTCCGTTTGCTTTGAAAATGAAATAATTGATACATTAAGAATCAAATACCTCTATAGGAGTGTCATACATCTTATTTCTTGAACCTTTTCAATGCTATCATATAACCGGTTGAAAATTGTAGACACTTTTTTCAGGTACAGTGGAGAATTTGTTATTCTTTCCCAATAAACGCGTTTACGCTAAAACTATTTTTTGCAGTGCAAACAGTTTGGAGCCAGATCAGACGCCGGGTAACCCGGCGTCTGATCAGGCTCCAAACTGTTTGCCACCAAGATAAACAAGAATTATCAGAATTGTCCAAAAGTTGTTATTTTCTACGTTTTAGTGCTTTGCGTTTGCGTACGTTTGCGTTTAAACGGGAAAGAATAACAGATTCTCCACTGTATAACCGGTTGAAAATTGTAGACACTTTTTCAGGTATCTAATGTATAAGCAGTGGAGAAGGTGTAATCCGATTCATATGTTCGCGTTTATGTTAACTCTTTCCTCCCTGAAACCTTAAATGGACAACTCCAGTTTCTATTTAAGTCTTAGACTCATTTCTGACTTTTAAGGGTTTTTTGGTCAATGTTTGGCATTATGACAAACAGTGAAGACCCTGATCAGAGGGCTCCTTTCGGAGCCCTCTGATCTGGGTCTTCACTGTTTGCACAGGACAAGTGTACTATTCACATGTTCACTGTTTGAAAAGGACGCCTATATGCGGGACTAGGGCTCAAAGGGTTAAAGTGATTGTTTCAATTGCAAATATTGATGCTGGGTAAACCGAGTCTTGATCAGGCTGCAAACTGTTTTCCACCATGATTAAAATAAGTATTTAGATTATTTTTAGTTTGTTTTCTTTTTAAATCAGTTACTACAAAGCTTTGAAGTACGTTATATATCTTTGAAATACTTAGGCGTGCTAGAGTTATCGCATGAACTGTAGATGTACTGAAAACAATGGTCTAAGGTTGAGCACCTCTAATGAGATCGGACAAAAATCGGTTATTCTACGTCCAGCGATCGGCCATTCTCGTCAACTGGCGGTCGGTTCCGAACAATGCTTTAGCACGAGAATTGCCGATCGTTCTTCGTGTAGAGTTTCCGATATTGACCAACATTGGTCCGGTTTATTAGGGGCCCTCATCCTTCAGCGAGCTCGAGCATTCTAGGTTTGACCGTATTGTGATATTGCACAATTGAATTCCAGGTAGGGGACGCCTGTACAGGAAACACTGCATGGGTCCTTTGTGTAAAAACCCATAAATGCATATTGTGCATATTGACATTGGCAAAGTGATGACGAAGTTAAACTTTTGTCATTCATACGAACTTAACCCTTTACCTGTATTTCCTATTTCTAGTACTTAAGATAGGTGACTACTTAAAGCAGGTTGAAAGTAAAGCAGAATGCGCCTTAGGGCTCATTCTGCTTTACTTTCAGCCTGCTTTAAGCTATCATGTACTATAATATAGAAAACATTCCCTAAAATACATAATCATTATGGATTAAATTGGAACTATTTTCTTCAGCGAATGAATAAATCATAGCCGCTAAAAGGCGCTTCTATAGGGGAAAGGGTTAAAAGCAACCACAATGTAATAAAATGCATGAAAGGTTACCTTTTTTAAAATGCTGACGATCTCTTTGTCAAAGAGTTACAATGGAGAATCTGTTATTCTTTCCCGTTTAAACGCAAACGTACGCAAACGCAAAACACTAAAACGTTGAAAAGTACAACTTTTGGAAAATTCTGATAATTCATGTTTATATTGGTGACAAACAGTTTGGAGCCTGATCAGACGCCGGGTTACCCGGCGTCTGATCTGGCTCCAAACTGTTTGCACTGCAAATAATAGATTTAGCGTAAACGCGTTTATTGGGAAAGAATAACAGATTCTCCACTGTAAGAGCCTGGTCAGAGGCCGGGATGCTGTTTGGTATTGGCATAAGGTATTTTAGCATAAACGCGATTGTTGTATAAAAATAAAACATTTTCCGTACTTGGGAAGTTCTTAATTTGCATTCAGTTTCTCTATCTTATCCTGTCTTGTTACATCTTTTTGGAATCGTCTTTTCAAGGCAATTCCATATAGGTGTCACAAGACAAAATTAGACGGAAAAATAAATAACGATTGAGACTTTTTTTAATCTGACTTAAGACCGCTTTTTGTCGTACGAAGTTTTATGGAACGGGTTCCTGATTAGGCACCGAGTAGTCCGGTGTCTGAGCAGACTAAACACTGTTTGCTACTCGGATATTAACGAAATGTTGTTTGATTTCGTTTGAATGGGAACAAATAGTGTATATTGTGTCAAAGAGAAGCATTCAAGACGATGTTCTGACCCGTTAAATCAAATCTAAATGTACCACAATTAAATGTAAAAAGGTTACAGGTTTTATAAAGTTTTGACTTTCATGTAGAGTCTGATTTGTTACAGTGGAGAAAACGTTATTCTTTCCCGATAAACGCGTTTACGCGAAAACTATTTTTTCTTTTACAAACAGTTTGGCGCTAGATCAGACGCCGGGTAACCCGGCGTCTGATCAGGCTCCAAACTGTTTGCCACCAAGATAAACATGAAATATCAGAATTGTCCAAAAGTTGTTCTTTTCTACGTTTTAGTGCTTTGCGTTTGCGTACGTTTGCGTTTAAACGGGAAAGAATAACAGATTCTCCACTGTAGCATAAACGCATTTATTGAGAAACAATATTGTCTTCACTACAGTACAAGAGGAATGGATTTGCTATCAATTTCTTACAATGTAAAGGACTTGGAAATGATCAATTGTATAACGCAATACCTTTTCGTCCACTCCTTTTGTGTCCTCGTTGTCTTTGCGTTTATTCAACAACAATGACTGGTCAAGAAGAACGCCGCAGTACAATGGTTGCACAAACATTCTGGAACAAAGACATGTTTAGTTTAGATGCCGTCATCACGTAAACAATGGCGGTAGCTATGAAATTGCTATTTGTCATATCTTCTTACTGTCTGTGTCATACTGTTTGTCATCAATTTCTCTCACTTTTTATAAATGAGCAATGCCATTAGAAACAAAAGCTATTGTAATAAATGTTTAGTTTAAACATATTTTTTTCAGAAAATGTACAAATACATACAATATACAACATATATAATATAGGATTAGAACGAAAGCTAAAGCTTATTTAGTTCTTCTCCTTGACAATTAGTTACATTGAAAATACAGTTTGAATCCTTCTGCACGTTGTTGGTAAGTTTACGATAACTGAAGCAAACGGTACGTCTCCAAATGAGGGGTCGAGTAACTCGGCATATCATGTGAATCCAAGCCGTCTGGTTTTCTGGAGATATTAACATAAAAAGCAATATGCAGATAAAACACATTTTAGGAATAATGCAGGCGGTACCTTTTACAAATATGTAGCATGCAGAGGGTTTAACATAATTGAATGAAACAAATTAGGTAAAACGTAGGCAAGCAGCAGAAACTGGAGAGGGGATTGGCTCTGGATTCGCATATCGAGCCAAGCGTGTGAAACTACAATAGTATATATAAGCAGACTGAGTTGTTATTACAGTGCAGTAGATCCCGACAACCACTACATGAGGCGAAATTATGGTATAAGAGGCAGATGATTGCCGACTACGGGACGAAAACAGGACGGAGAGCCCATTTAAGAGCCTTCCGGCATACTCTCATCCCGTCCAAACCACTAGAAGTCTTCAGCCGCCTTTAATAAAAAGGAAAATTTCATTTGCTTGATTCGAGTATATATATTTCATACGAATATGTTTGATGTAACCGTAAACGTCTATGTTGATACATATACATGTACGTTTCTCGGTCAGACATGACAACTATGCAACAGTGCGCAAAAGAAAAAGAAAAGACAAAATGAAATATATAGATAAAGTTAGGAAAAACCCAGACAAGACTAACGGTTCGGGATAGGTAAAACAGAGAAGATAAAGGAAAAGTGTGTCCAGTTACTTTTCGACCATCCGGGCATGACAAATGCAGCTTGCGTGGCGCTACATGTACAGTGGAGAATCTGTTATTCTTTCCCGTTTAAACGCAAACGTACGCAAACGCAAAGCGCTAAAACGTAGAAAAGAACAACTTTTGGACAATTCTGATAATTATTGTTTATCTTGGTGGCAAACATTTTGGAGCCTGATCAGACGCCGGGTTACCCGGCGTCTGATCTGGCTCCAAACTGTTTGCACTGCAAATAATAGTTTTAGCGTAAACGCGTTTATTGGGAAAGAATAACAGATTCTCCACTGTATCTGGGTACAAGAGCCTTGCTGAAACAACTCAAACCCCTCGTTTGAGAATACTTTGTAACCAGAACGGAAGATTTCCATTAGAAAGAGTTCAAGATGTCGACGTTCGACTGTAGATGTACTTTATAATTTTCTTATCTTTTTTTAATTTTCGTCTTACCTATCTTCTTCTTGCATTCTTTCCTTTGTTGGAGACCATACGTAGTTGGTTACCAAGATGACGCATAGATATCCCATGAAACTGGCTATAACCATTGACCAATCAAATTGAATACTGCCTTCCCATCTTGGGAATGGTAAAATACACCCGTCCGTCATATTCAAATCCTGTTAAAACAGACGACGTTGATAAAGTGAGGAAAACGTAAATAAAAATGTCCCCTTAAAACTATACTTACATGTATAATGGCAAATGCATTGTACGAGAAATTACTAAAATACATTACGAAGCCTTAAATTTTTACGCAACAATTAGCCCTGTAACCTTCATAACATCGTCTAGTTAAATTCTGCACTTTTGTTCAAAACTGAAATATATGTTAAGTCCTTTTACTGCCATGGCGTCAACAATTTTAAACACTTGTATAGGTTGCTTTGATTTCTCGAATTTTAAAATCAATGAGATAGTTTTACTTAAAGACATTTCCCCAGTTCTTTGATGGAATACCCCCTCCCACATTGTTCTCAGTAGGCTTGAAAGTAACTGTAAAGCAAGAGTAAAGTGTCCTTAGCCAATGTCACTAATCTCAAGTTGTCTAGAGAGGCCCTCACACTGAAGGGTGTTTTTCAATGGGTTTTACTAACCAAACTCACAAATTCAAAGTCCGGGCCTCACATGAGACAGTTCGATGAGTATACAGTGGAGAATCTGTTATTCTTTCCCGTTTAAACGCAAACGTACGCAAACGCAAAGCACTAAAACGTAGAAAAGAACAACTTTTGGACAATTATGATAATTCTTGTTTATCTTGGTGGCAAACAGTTTGGAGCCTGATCAGACGCCGGGTTACCCGGCGTCTGATCTGGCTCCAAACTGTTTGCACTGCAAATAATAGTTTTAGCATAAACGCGTTTATTGGGAAAGAATAACAGATTCTCCACTGTACGCCTAGACAAGATACTAGTAACAGCACAAATCGCACATGGCTCCATGCATTTATACCTTGATTGGTGTTACCACCGAAAGTAGGTCAGGAAATGTCTTTCAGAAATATTGAATTGAATTGCAAACATTTTAGATCCTGATTCGGGATAAGGCAGTGTAGGGGTGAAGGGAACGAGAAAATGTAGATATTTTTGTCAAAAGAATTGGATCCTGATCAGACGCCGGCGTCTAGTCAGTATTCAAAGTGATTGTTAAGTCGACTATAACGATGATACATGTATAATTAGAGTTTGATTATACTCACCTCTTGTGCATACAGACCAAGCATAAAAGCAAGGGTCACTGGAGTTGTCAAAGTCAGGGGAATGGAGAAGCCGGCAATCTGAGACAAGATTTTACACGCCGCAACGCAACATCTGTAACACAAAAACGTTGACTGGTACATGTATACCATTTATTCAAGTGCTCTTGACCACATAGACACAAAGTAGACACAACTCCATTAACCAACAGAAATGAAGGGAATGCGTGTGAGAGAGAGACATAGAGATACATATATATACAGAGATAGTATTGTACAGGAAGAGAGAGAGAGAGAGAGAGTGTGTGTGAATTAAGGAAAGGAACTCAGAGTGGGAGTAGTGGGAGATGAAAAATAAAGAGAAAATAGTATAAGCCAGGGTCAGGGAAAATGAAACCGTAGGGCAGTGGCATAATGATGGAAATTTAGTGGAAATAAATATGAGAAAAAAAGATAGAAAGATAAGGATATAGAGAGAAACGAGGCCAAAGTATGCAGCGAGAGAGCTGGGTTCAGAGAAAAGATATTATTTTGAATGTTCTGCTGTATATTTAAGTTAACACTAGTCTTAAATTATACGATCAAAGAGCTATCCTTTGGATTGATTGAACCAGTTTTTGTGTGGTGGTTTACCATCATGGCCATAGTGTTCAAAACCGATCTTGCCTTTCCAAGCACATAGCAGCTTAGCTGCCAAAATGCAAAAATACTTCCTTTCCGAAAAAGGCTTGTGGTCGGGTTTTTTCACCATTCATTAAAGCACTAGACACCATTACAGTGGAGAATCTGTTATTCTTTCCCGTTTAAACGCAAACGTATACAAACGCAAAGCACTCAAACGTAGAAAAGAACAACTTTTGGACAATTCTGATAATTTATGGTTATCTTGGTGGCAAACAGTTTGGAGCCTGATCAGACGCCGGGTTACCCGGCGTCTGATCTGGCTCCAAACTGTTTGCACTGCAAATAATAGTTTTAGCGTAAACGCGTTTATTGGGAAAGAATAACGTTTTCTCCACTGTATGTTATCGTTTTATTTTATGAAGAAATCGGTGTCTCGTTTTTTATTTGAATGGATAAATCTAGATGACAGCGTTTTGTGACAGCAGAGTAAGGAGCTCGCTCAATGCGAAAAAAGTAGACTGCAAAAATACCAAAAATACTTACTTTCCAAAGAAAGTTCATTTAGGCAACCATACTTACTTGTAGCACAGCCCACTCGCAACTATGTTCACAGAGGCTATCAGTAGTGGAAGGAATCTAGAGCAAGTTCCGTATATAACGTTCACGGTCAGAGGCGCCTGTCCAAATGTATTTGAAGACATCGTTGCATTTTCACTGACGTCATAGAGCGTTTTCAAACAATCTAGGTCAGTTAAACAATCGCCCCCAAATATCAGCGACACTAAGCCAATGGTCATGATGATTTTCCACAGGTTTACAATAACAGAAACTTTTGTCCTTCTGCTTCTCAACTGTCGTGTGAGTAGACGGAGTCCCCTGGAGTTTCGATCTCCCTATACAGAGAGAAATTAAGGTATTATGTGATTTTACAAGCTGTAATGGAAAATGAATACATGTACAACATTTGGTTCGTGGATAAATTTTGGGATGACGAAGTTTCGCGAACCATTTTTAGGTCGCTGTGACCTTGTTCTTGACATTGGACCTCATATATAGAAAAGCTATTTCGATAGCAGATCTTATACCCTATTAGCTATATGTATATCTTATTCGGGATAAAGAACATGTTAAGATGTACCATTTTCACGTCACTGTGACTTTTACCTTGAGTACTCTTGATCTCAATTATAGAATAAGCTTATCCGGAACATAATTATTTGCTCTACTACATCAGCTAGAGATACAAAAGATGCTGTGAGGGTGAATCTTGGGATGACACAGTGCCACGTATCATTTTAAATGGTCTGTATTAGTATACAGTGGAGAAACTATTATTCTTTCCCGTTTACGCTTACGTGTGCGCAAACGAAACGCAAACTAAACGATAAACGCGTTTCTTAATGCGTTTCAATCTGTTTACCTTTGTTATTATCGCGACCGATCAATCATACGAAATGAAAACACCCCGAAAGGTATTAAAAAGAATACTCGGTTTCTTATACCCTATTTATGACCTCATGTGTGCCTAGAAAAAAACGTTTTCTTTATCTATAGAAATTGGAGATACAGTGGATAATGTGTTATTCTTTCCCGTTTAAACGCAAACGTACGCAAACGCAAAGCACTAAAACGTAGAAAAGAACAACTTTTGGACAATTCTGATAATTTTTGTTTATCTTGGTGGCAAACAGTTTGGAGCCTGATCAGACGCCGGGTTACCCGGCGTCTGATCTGGCTCCAAACTGTTTTCACTGCAAATAATAGTTTTAGCGTAAACGCGTTTATTGGGAAAGAATAACAGATTCTCCACTGTACTGTATTACAGGATGTACATGTCTAATTAGTAATAGAGAGAGAAATCCCAGCGGAGAGGCTGAGTCGCGCAACATACCGTTTAGATATAGCCCCTAGTAGGGATTTTATGACAGGAAGTTGCTCATGACAGTCTTCGGGCTAAAGTGAATACCTTTAGAGTGTTAGAATACAGTATGTGATTTAAAAGGCTATATGGATGTATTTTGCTGAAGGTACGTGAATGAATCAATATCTCAAGTAATATCATTCTTCCGGTATATGATATGGATTTTACAGGCTTACAGGCTCAAAACTGTTTGCCACTCAGATTAAAAAATAAGAATAAGACATGTAAAAAAAATAGTAACTTCCTAGGTCTTTGATAAATACCATACTGATTTATGCGAAATATTTCATTTACAAAAATAAATATGAAAATACCATTCCCTTATTTGTTAATTTTATAAAATATCTGAAACAGGTTGAAAACATAGAGCGAACGATAGCAACGGCAAAAGGTAAAGTTGAACAGCATAACGGCAAGTGGGACAAATTACAGTTGAACCTATAACATTTAATAAAAGTTTGCAAACACATGGAGTAAAACACTCTTCTTCTTCTTTTTTTTTCCTACTCTCTTCCGCAACTTTTTCTCTTATCACTTTACATAAATTATTCCTTGCTATACATAAATAGACAGAAAATATACTTGTTAAGAAACTAATATATGCTGTATTATGGTAATATTTCATTGTGTGTCTTATATTTGTCTGTATATGTATATTGAGAAATAAAACATTACATAATAAAAAAAAAACTTCCAAGGTCTTTTACGATTTTCGTTTGCGTTTTGTTTGCGTTTGAACGTAAAGAATAACGTTTTCTCCACTACATCTTACCTGTGGTACAAAGTTTTCCCACCAACTGATCGATACCAGTATTGGGGCGAATATAAACAGAATGAGGAGTCCAGGAGAATCTCTCTGTAGGTCTGAGTCCAGTCTCCACACAAACACAGCCCAAAACACCAGGGCTGCAATACTAGCGAGAACAGATGAAATTCGAATACCTATTCGAATAATTCTGTGTGTAGCTGGTTCATCCTGCTGCTCTAAACGGGCCCCTGGGAATAAAAATGAACTAAATTCAGGGCTTCAGATAAGGTGAGTATTTCAAAAATTAAAATCTTTATTTCTACATTTAACCCTTTTGTGTCACTACTGTTTGAATAGTAACACCATATGAGTGCTGAAATAAGTGAGAAACTGTTGGATTTGTTCAGTTTACCCCCTCGTATCTAGGGCACTGAAAACCTCTCTATTACGACCACTAAAAAAAGATAATTGATTATATAAAAGACAGGTGACAACTTTAAAGCAACGTGGCAGTAAAACAGAAAGTTCCTGAAAGAGCTTTCTGATTTCCTATCTCCTTGCTTTAAGCAGTTTCCTGTCGTTAACACCTAATAGCAAAACAATTAAGGGGTTGTATTAAAGAGGTTTTACTGTAAGTGTAGCAAAGTATGTGTTTATGAAAAACAAAGGAAGGTGTATAAGAACTCTTCAAGACCTGTACAGTGCTCCCTCTCTACAACGACATCCGATTGGAGACACATTTAGTGTGTGTTGTTCGGAGGGAGTCGTTATAGAGAGGGACAATGCAGCGGCGTCTGATCAAGATTCAAGCTGTTTGTCACTGGTCAATATATGTATTCTATCAAAATCTCCACTTACGTAAATGTAACCGTGAGAGAAAACAGCAGACGACATTTTTAAGCAGACGGTAATGCAGCCATGAACAAAATTTATTTGGGGAACAGAAACAAGGGTCGTTGTAAGGAGGGAGTCATTGTTGGGAGGGCCGTTTGAGGAAGGGAACACTGTAGTATCTAACTAAGAACGGAGGCTTTTATGCAAAAGCATGTTTCTAAACGGACTATCAGTAGACAAGAATGGCCAATCAGTCTATGTACAGTACTGATATTGAAACAAGTTGGCCTCTTTTGTACTACAGTGGAGAATCTGTTATTCTTTCCCGTTTAAACGCAAACGTACGCAAACGCAAAGCACTAAAACGTAGAAAAGTACAATTTTTGGACAATTCTGATATTTCATGTTTATCTTGATGGCAAACAGTTTGGAGCCTGATCAGACGCCGGGTTACCCGGCGTCTGATCTGGCTCCAAACTGTTTGTAAAAGAAAAAATAGTTTTCGCGTAAACGCGTTTATCGGGAAATAATAACAGATTCTCCACTGTATGATCAATAATTTCTTAAAAAATATAGTCGGGCTTCGATGCTTCGACCCGCTTAACTCGAATGTTCCCCTTACTTTTACAGTTGACTTGGATCTAACATGTCATTATTACAAAGTAAGAACGTAGCCTAGCCTCGCTTGGGCTTTTAGATAGGAATGTATTCGAGTTGGTCGAGTTTGCGATATCAAAGCGGAACTGTAGCTTATTATTATTTAACTACAAGTCAAGTATCTTTACGTACAACATTGTGCAGATACCTTCATTGTATTTGGAGAGGAATCACATAGGCTGTGCCTGTTGTCCTATCATTTTCTCTGAATACAATACATGTATTGTTTAAACAAATTTGGCCAAATGGCACTATAAAGGGTGTACTACCTTATATTTAGTGTGGGTTATATCTGCATACCTGAGTATATTAAGCTGAATATGGATGGTACTACTGCAATGTTCATAGACAAGAGAACACCTGTGACCGGATCAACACTGGGCAACAGGACAAAGATGAACAGATTGAGACCAACTGAGTGCATGGTCTCCACAACGAGCGCCTGGAATACAGGGAAACATACAAAACAAATACAGTGGAGAATCTGTTATTCTTTCCCGTTTAAACGCAAACGTACGCAAATGCAAAGCACTAAAACGGCAATTCTGATATTTCATGTTTATCATGGTGGCAAACAGTTTGGAGCCTGATCAGAACCCGGCGTCTGATCTGGCTCCAAACTGTTTGCACTGCAAATAATAGTTTTAGCGTAAACGCGTTTATTGGGACAGAATAACACATTCTCCACTGTACAAATGCAAAGCATTTGTATAGCGCAAAAGTGTATAAAATATTCGGTTGCGCTGTACAATTTCAGAACAAAATATCGCATAGAAAAATTCACAAACTTCTAAATAATTTAGCAATAACGTAAAAGCAATATACTCCACCAAATACATTCATTTATTTATACAATATGATATTAAAGAAAATTAGCATACATGTACTGTTTGTAATCGAAATAATAGGTTTTAGCGTAAACGCGTTTATTGGGAAAGAATAACACATTATCCACTCTACTATTGGGTTTCAGTTACAGTGGAGAAAACGTTGTTCTTTCCTTATAAACGCGTTTACGCTTAACTATTATTTCCGTTGCAAACATTTTGGAGCCAGATCATACACCGGGTAACCCGCCGTCTGATCAGGCTCCAAACTGTTTGCCACTGAGATAAAAAATAATAATTAGAAATGTCAAAAAATGGTAATTTTCTACGTTTCAACGATTTTTGTTTGCGTTTAAACCGGAAAGAATAACGTTTTCTCCACTGCATGTGATTATCAATAAGACCTACCACACATAGAGGTTTAAGCTCCAGTGGTCGTATTTTCTTGAAGATCAGTCGCCAGGTCATCTGAAGCACGGTAAACACGTACGGGGCTATCACAACTAGTACCAGGGACCAGATCCAGGTCGCCGCAGTGTCTACAATGAACATGGTAAAGCACAGTGAAACATACAGTGGAGAATGTGTTATTCTTTCCCAATAAACGCATTTACGCTAAAACTATTATTTGAAGTGCAAACAGTTTGGAGCCAGATCAGACGCCGGGTAACCCGGCGTCTGATCAGGCTCCAAACTGTTTGCAACCAAGATAAAGATGAATTATCAGAATTGTCCAAAGGTTGTTATTTTCTACGTTTTAGCGCTTTGCGTTTGCGTACGTTTGCGTTTAAACGGGAAAAAATAACAGATTCTCCACTGTATCTATTGCGACAACTAAACAATGCAAATGTTAAGGTGTTTAGGCAGATGTCTGCTTAAAGCAAACTGACAGTCAACATTTTACATACCCTTAAGTTCTTCACTGTATTGCATCGTTGTTGCGTTTCGTTTGACACTGAAAGTAGGTTTAAAGTAAAACAGAATGTGCCTTAAGGCACATTCTGCTTTACTGTCAGCCTGCTTTAAGCTATCATATGCTAGATCATAGACTATATTTATTATGGTGCACATATATAACTGTTTAAATTGGAACTATTTTCTTCAATAGAAGAATATATTAAAGGCGTAAAAAGGCGTATTTGTGTTGGAATGTGTTAAACATAACGTATTCATAACTGTACGAGATGGTTGGCCTCTGGTCAGACTCCAAACCGCATGTGTTTGAGCCTTATAACGTACAGTGGAGAATGTGTTATTCTTTCCCAATAAACGCGTTTACGCTAAAACTATTATTTCTTTTACAAACAGTTTGGAGCCAGATCAGACGCCGGGTAACCCGGCGTCTGATCAGGCTCCAAACTGTTTGCCGCCATGATAAACATGAAATATCAGAATTGTCAAAAAGTTGTATTTTCTACGTTTTAGTGCTTTGCGTTTGCGTACGTTTGCGTTTAAACGGGAAAGAATAACAGATTCTCCACTGTAGTCCCTCCCTACAGCGGCCCTCTTAACAAATGACCCCTCATATATATCGACCCTTGTCGCTTTCCCCCAAATAAGACACTTTTGTCTAATGCTTGCAATATCGTTTACTTAAAATTGACTTCTGTTGTTTTTTCTCTCAAAATAACATATAAATGGACATTTTGACAGAATAAATTTAATGACGAGTGACAAACAGCTTGAACCCACATCTGGATTCAAGCTGTTTGCAAATGTATGCCAAGTCAAACTTCCCTCCCTATAACAACTCTCTACGAACAACACACGCACACACACACACACACACACACACACACTGTGTCTCCCATTGGGTGTCGTTGTAGAAAGGGGGCACTGTTTTTCTCAAACAATCAATTCGTTTGCATTTAAATCGCTTCTAAGAAAAATAGGAACATTTGCTATACTTTCAGTGAGCTAAATGAAGACAAAAAATACATACCGGAAGTTGCGTACTGGAAGTGATATTTAGCAGTCTTCAGAGTGGAGTTTCGCAAGCTGTTTGGTGGTAGAATATTGGCTATGATCACAAATAGTGTGCTCTTTGAGATCAGGGCAGTGCCGAGAACAAGAACCAGTAGAATCATGGAAAATATGACCTTGGTTACCATGAAGACCCTGTTCCAGAACTCGATATCAGTGGAAGCAATATTGTCCTCAGAAGTTTCTCTAAACACATCCCAAAGATTTGAGGACCTATAAAACATACATAAAACGTAACAGGCAATTGTGTTGTAATGCAATCACACTAATTACCCAATTGTCCGATAGCCCTTAACTAGTTTTCAAGACAGATTTAACCCATTAAAGCAGGTTGAAAGTATAAAGTAAAATTTTGATTATGGCACATTCTACTGATTATGTTCAAGACAGATTAAAGCAGAAATGTAATGCTCAATAGCAGCTGGAAGTTGAATGCAGGGTGAAGGTAAAAGTTCCAAATATTGCTTTCAACTGTTTGCAATGGACGTATGCAATGCATTTAAAGTCCCATTGTGTTTTCAGACCTTTTCTTAATGTCTGAAATACAATAACGGCTAATAATAAATTAATAATGTTTGAACATTCTTATGGGCCAAACTGATCTATGAAATGATGAAGACGGACCTAAATCACCAAAAAGGCCGATTTAAAATCATAACAAACCGAAAATAGAACGTCTGATATAAACATTACCACACGGCTTAGTATCACGTGATACAGCCAGATTCAACTTCACCGTGTGCAACCGTTATCTACCTTCGCCCGTCCATCCATCAGTCAGTTAGACTATCACACTTTTTTGTCCGCTCTCTAACTCGAATATTTTTTATCCGATCTTCCACAAACTTGCTGAAAATGTTCATTGATATAAAATCAAGGTTTAATTTGATTACTACTAAAATCGCATAAGGTATTTTTGAGTTATTGCCTGTTTATTAATAAAAAACAAACAGCTTTTATCGGATATTCACCAAACATGCTGAAAATATTTATTCATATAAAATTTAGGTCTAGTTTGATTATTACTAAAATCGCATGTGGCATATCTGAGTTTTTGCCCTTTATGTATTAGAAATGACTGTTTTCAGCAAATTTTGCTCTCGAACACAAATACTTTTTTTTAATCTTCACCAAACTTGCTGAAAGTTTTCATTTAATATAAACTCAAGGTTAGGTTTGAATCCTACTAAAATCGCATGAGGCATTTTGGAGTAATAGCCCTTTAATTATTAAAAAATGGCTGTTTCAGCCTTTGTTGCTCTCTAACACAAAGAGTTTTCATTGGATCTTCACCAAACTTGCTGAAATTCTTTATTTATATAAAATCTAGGTCCAGTGTGATTATTACTAAAGTCCCATAAGGATTATCTTAGTTATTGCCCTTTATGTATTAAAAAGGACTGTTTCACCATTTTTGGCTCTCTAACACAAATACCTTTTTCCTTGACCTAGATTTAATACCAATACACGTTGTCAGCAAGTTTGGTGAAGATCCAATAAAAAGTGTTTGTGTTAGAGAGCAGAAAATGCTGAAACAGTCATTTTTTAATTATTCAAGGACAATAACTCAGACATGCCTTATGCGATTTTGCTAGTTATTGAATCTGACCTAGATTCTATACTAATAAACATTTGTAGCAAGATTGGTGAAGATCAAAAAAGAAGTGTTTGAGTTAGAGAGCGGACAAGGCTGAAACAGTCATTTTCAGCAAGCTCAAGGTATAGATCCTCCGTAATGTTTTTAATCGCTTACCCATGGTGAATAATATGTACACGTTGTCACTGAATCAAGTAGTGTTAAACCCTGTGCCCATTGGTCGTAACTTTACGGGAGTTTACAAACTGTTTGAATCTAGAAAGACGCCGCGTGACGCGGCGTATCATCTGGATCAAAACTGTTTGACACTCGTCTTAAGGTTTGTTTAATTAAAACACTGCATAAATCTAAACTGAACAAATTTTGCAGACGACAATGTCAAAGCAGACGTCTGTGCAGCAGAATAAGGGTTAACAGGGTAATTCTCAGAGCTCCAGCTATACACATGTAACCGGGAGTATTCTGAACTAATCTAACATTTTCTCACTCATTTCAGCACCGAATGCTATGGTGTTACTACTGATTAAACCGTCTGTTCGAGGCCATTTTAATGAGTATGACACCATTGGGTTTAAAAGCAGAAATAAAGATTTTAGTTTTTCGAAATACTTCCGTTATCTGGAGCCCTGTATTTACAGAGTTGTCCTTCTTTCCATTCACAAGGGAGGCTTTTTAATTTGTGCAGTACAAACATATTATAAATAAAATTTAAAAAGCGAATGTCTTAGATAAAGCCGGTTTTTGTGAAAGAATCACGTCCAACGTAGTTCAAATGGGACCCCAAACAACCGTTTTATGCAGGTTTCTCAAAAACACAATGCGGCTTATGTAATCACTTTTGACAGGTAAATGCCATGCTAAAAGTTCCAGTACAAGTTTTCTGCATTTCTGTTTTCCTGCATTAAACAATTAAGGGTGATAAATGAAGACGGTGTTTGACCCTCTATGGACGCGTGAACTCTTCTTATGTTTCTACACTATAGTGCATATTAATATATCAACGATTTGATCTATATCAGAACTCCCAAATGAGCTGTCTGATCAGAGACTGCATTGTTTTTGTATGCAATCTGTCTGACATGAGTGTTCACTCTTTCTTGGTAAAAACGAACCCTGATTTCATTGGCAAATGCAACAATTAAGATGGTAGCTCTTCATGGTGAGTGGGGCTTTGTATATGAATATTCAGTGGGGATAATGGTTGAAATCAAATTCTTAATACTTCAACAAACGTTGTTTATTCTATTGGTGTAGTTTTATGTCATTTGGTTTAACCCTTTCCCCACAGATTGCTGTCAGCACCAAAATGACACTGTCCCTTAAAACCGACTGAAAATAAAGCAGAATGTTCCTTAAAGCCCTTTAATTTTAGCCTGTTCTAAGCTACCATCTGCTAGGATAAATAAAATGTGGATTAGCATCACAGCATAAGTAGAAACTGTTTTCTTTTATGGAGGAATAAATTAAAGAGGTGAAAAGGCGTATCTATCGGATCCTGGGTCTACCCATTTCGGCCTAGCGTCCCATAAAGGAACAACGGCAAACAGTGTAGAATCTAATCGGTAGCCATATAATGCGACGTTTATCAGAGTGTACACTGTTTGCTAATAGGAATTTCAATATAAAACAAAACGAAAATGAAATTTAAAGCATCCCTTATATCAGGAACGTACTCTATATTTGTTCCTGCTTACAATGTATATCAAAAATGGACTAATCCAATATACAAGTATAAAATATTCCTTTTGGCATAAAAGAGTTTGGAAAACCTAGACTAAGTTTACCTTATTTTTCTTGTAGACTTCTTTCTCTGTCTTGTCATTGTATTTTTCATTTCAACATCATTTCCTTTCAACTGTTCTTTTTCAACCGCTGTGGACGTATCACTTTCCTCTGTGTCGCTTCCGTCATCTTCGCCGTCACTTCCGGTGAGGTCATTTTCATCTTCTTCCGGAAATGCTTGATAAGCCTCGTTTACATATTGGTGAGACGTTCCATTTTTGAGAGAGTTGAGAGGGCTTCTAAACGCCTAAAATAATAAATAAACATATTGTTTTGAGACAAATAACAGGACTGCCATTTCTCTGTTTTTCCGAAATCATCTTAATTTCTCAGAACCTATGGATTTTTGTCCGAAATATTAGTATTCGGATTTTATTGATATAGAGTTTAGTCTATTGTTTATTTGGTAGACCTATGTTTTATAAAGGGCATCGCCTCGGACAATTTGTTATTCGTCCTCGCGAAATAGTCTTCTTACGGTCGTTACCGGACACTTTTAAAGCGAAACTCGTACTTTATCTATAATATACAGACGGCTCACCAACCTTAGGTATGTATTTACCACAGTGTATAAACGAACTGTATGATGACCGGGTAAAGTGACTAGCTGTAACAACGAATGTTGACATTTGTGCAGAGGTCGGAACATAAACCTGTTAATTTTGGATATCTTCTTCGAACCCATGCGAGCGAACGTAAGTTATGATTACAATTATACATTTATTTTGTATCGTAGTACACTTGTAAGGGTGTAGGTAGAGAGGAAATTGTGATCTGATTGAAAATCAACACAGAGTGTCGATTTCCCTCTCAAATTTGGCAACAGTTCTTTGAAAATGCCCTTTGTTTTAATCGCATATATTACAATACGGTACTGTATGTTATCTAAATAGACCGATAAACAAAGCAACCACTTTTTGTTTATCGTAAATCGCCATTTGATTATAAATTTAGGCAAACTTCTACATGTAGACTGTATCATTTATTGCAATCATCTGCTATCATTTAAAGCGACTACCCAACAATGTGACTGTATGACATATAGCGACAAGATTCCCCTGAAATTTGTATGACATATAGCAACTAGCTATACACGATTTCGAAAAGCCTGCTTGGTGTATTGTTATAGTTTCTTAAATAAAAGCTGTATCAGAGTGATACGTATATATACGTGCAACATCTACTACGACTTATAGTGTGTTCGTGCAAATTACCATTTTCCACCATATTTTCGGAAATGTGTATGACATATTGCGACTCGCTTAATATGATTTCACCAATTCTGCATACTGTATTGTTATTATTCGGACATACTGATTTTCCCCCAAATCTTCGGATTTCTGCTCTTACTTTTAAAATTTGGACCTTAAGCGTAGTTTGCGTTGAAAACATTGATATGAGTGTCAAACAGTTTAGATCCAGATCAGACGGCGAGTTATGTGTCTGATCTGGTTCTGAACTATTTGTAGAGCTTTGCAGCGAAAGTTCCTAAAACCGCGCTTGAAAATTTAGAAATCTTAGGATTTTTAGCAACTTATGGTAGCCCTGATTTCAGCCTTCACCTTCACCTATCCCTTAGTCCGGAGGACCGTAGGGGCATTGCAGATGACCTGGCAACCAGCTCCTTCCATTCCGCTCTGTTTTCGGCTTTCCGCACTGTTTCCTTCAGACCCATGCCTGTCCAATCTGCAATGTTGTCTTCCCAACGTTTTCTCTGTCGACCTCTTCTTCTCCCTCCGCTTACTGTGCCTTGTAGAATGGTCTTTGAGAGTCCTGAAGATCTTGTAACATGACCGTACCATCTCAGCTTCCGCTTTTTCCAAGTTGTTAGCAAATCCTCAAATGGTCCAATGGTGTCCCTTATCCTGCAGCAAACTTCTTCATTTGTGATGTGCTCAGTGTATGATATACACAATAGTTTCCTGAAGCACCTCATCTCAAGTGCGCTTATCCTGCGTTCCAAATCTGCCTTCAAGGTCCAAGATTCACTTGCATACATGAATATGGACATCACCAGTGCACGCATAAACCTTATTTTTGAGCTGAGGCTTATGCTTCGGTCATCCCATATTGGCTTCAGCTTTGCAAGTGCTGCTGTGGTCTGTGCTGCTCTTGCAATTATTTCCGGCTTTGATCCTTGATCGCTGACTATGGCACCCAGGTACTTGAAACTATCAACACAATCCAGCTCTCTCCCTTCACCTGTATATCTGTGCTGATGCCATTGGTATTGTTGGTCATGATCTTAGTCTTCTCTGCACTAATTTGCATGCCATAGTTGGTAGATGACTCATCTAGGCGTTCCACTAGCTTGACTAACTCCTCTTCCTTCCCACCTAGGCCGTCTATGTCATCAGCGAAGCGTAGATTGGTTACTATCCTACGACCGATGCTGACGGTTCCTTCGTGGTATGCCAGAGCGTCTGACATAATTCTCTCCAGGAAGATGTTGAAGAGGGTTGGGGAGAGTAAACATCCTTGCCGTACACCCACTGTCGTTCTGAACCACTCTCCCACACTACTATTGAAGAACACTGCACTTGTTGCTCTGTCATACAGATTCTGTATCGCTTTTGTAAGGTTGGCGTTAATATTGTACATTGTGGCCAACAGTGCCTCGTGCCATACCCTATCGAATGCCTTCTTAAAATCTATAAAGACATGGTACAAGTCTTGTTGATGTTGCAAGTACTTCTCGCACAGTATTCTGAGGTTGAATATCTGTTCAGTAGTGTTGCGCCCTGGTCGAAACCCAGCCTGCTCCTCAGCTATTATCTCTTCAGCTTGTGGTTTAAGTCTGTTGAGAATGACTTTCAGCATTACTTTACTTGGATGACTTATGAGGCTGATGGTTCGATAATTCTGGCACAATTGAAGGTTGCCTTTCTTTGGAAGAGCTATGACAAGCGACTGTGTCCATGTCGTAGGCCATTCTCCTGTTTGCCAAATTCTATTACATATTGTATGAAGTGCACTTATCATAGCTTCTCCCCCTGCTTGGACTAGTTCACCTGGGATATTGTCTACTCCTGCTGATTTCCCCTTCTTCAACGACTTCACTGAAAGCTCCACCTCTTCGCGAAGGATAGGATGACTGTCTGTGTTGGTCGCTGGCGGGACGTTCAGAACTTCTGGATCTCCTGAGGCTCTATAGCTATACAGTTCAGAGCAGTATTCAGTCCATCTGTTCAGTATTTCTCCTTCTTCTGTAAAAATGTTCCCACTTTTATCTTGTATTGTAGAGGTTTTAACTTGTTTTGTGCTTGTTAGGTCTTTTACTATTTGGTATGCTTTCTTGCTGTTGTTTCTCTTGAGGTTGTTTTCAATGTCCTGGCACTGCTCTGCTATCCACTTTTCCTTTGCACCTTTCACTGCTTTCTTGATGTCGCTGTTCACCTTCCTATACTGAATTGCACCTTGCGCAACATTCTTTTTCTTCTTTAATTCTCTCCGTTTATCACACAGATCTAATATATCAGCTGTGACCCAGGGCTTCTTGATAATGCGCTTTTTCCCGAGGATCTTAGTGGCTGTGTCATTGACAGCTGTGTTGAATGTGTCAGTCAACTCGTCTGTGTCACTCCCGTCAATATCAAGAGTAGTCAGTGCTGCAAATTTCCCTCCAATCATTGCTTGAAAAGCTTCCAATACTTTTGGGTCTCTCAGTTTCTCAAGGTCAAACTTGATCCTGGTGTTTCCCGGCTTCTTGACTTTCTTTAGGTGAAGTTTGAAGTTCATCATGACAAGTTCATGGTCACTGCCGATATCGGCGCCTGGGAAGCTCCTTGTCTTCATTACGTTTATGCTCGACTTAAAGCGGCTTTTCACCATGATGTAGTCTATCTGATTGTGATGCTTTCCGTTTGGACTATGCCATGTGACTTTTCTAGAAGTTTTGTGCTGGCCGAGTGTGTTAGCTAAGATAAGGTTGTTGTATGCAGCAAATTCCAAAAGTCTCAGGCCTCTTTCGTTTGACTTGCTGTTGCAGTACCGACCACAGGTACCTTTCCAATTTTCGAAGGCGTCTTCTCCCACTTTAGCATTCCAATCTCCTTGTACCACAATAATATCTTGCTTTGGAGCTTGATCTATGATGTCTTGTATTTGTGCATAAAACTCTTCGACAGCCTCGTCGTCATAGTCTGTTGTTGGTGCATACGCTTGTATACTGGTGATGTTAAACGGGGACGCACGTAGACGAAGGGTAATGAGTCGACTAGAGATAGGTCGACATCCTATCACACAATCAGTTACAGACTTGTGAACAAGAAATCCAACACCATGTTCATGTTTGTCCTTGCTACCACTGAAGTAAAACTTGTGACCCTCCTGGGTGGTTGCCTCTCCAATGTTTTTCCAACCAACTTCACAAAGCCCCAAAATGTTCCATTTGTATCTGTCCATCTCGTAAGCGAGTATTTCCAATTTCCCCTCTTCCCTCAATGACCTGACATTCCATGTACCAACTACGACAGTGTTTCTTGTGTTGATCCTACTCGGCACGCCTAACATTTATCAATTTATGTTTCAGGTTCAATGGATAATTTCCAGTGTATCTACTGCACTTTCAGAATGATAGTACAAACATGTATGATAGTGTAAAATATGTGATGGAAACTAAATATTCCTGCTTAACTTATTGAATCCTAATTACGCAAATATGCGTCATTTGCAAGCATCTTACCTGTAAGGAGTACACTTGTCTTATGCAAACAGTGTAGGGCCTAATCAGAGGGTTCCTTAAGGAGCCTTCTAAACAGGATCTTCACTGTTTGTCACTTTGACATATATTGTAAAAAACAACCCTAAAACGTAAAAATGGACCAGAATACTATGAAAACTAGAATTGTCCATTTCAGGTTTCAGGGAGGAATAGCTAAACTTTATATTTACTTAATTATATATGTGCATACATAAACAAAATGTCAGCATCAGCTTGGGAGTTGGAAGGTAGCGGGTTTGATCGCCAGTTGCGACAAACCAGAGCCGTAATATTGCTAGGAGCAGCTCTCTTTGGGGTCTACATTTTGTGCAAATTGTCAAAAGGAGGCATTGTAAGGTAAAGGGTTGAAAAGATATTTATTTAAACTTTGTTAAACTAACAAAAGGGCGTTTTGGACGTAAAAGGATCATAAAGTCGTCTGAAATCGTTACCGTAAGATCGCTATAATTGATACAGTATAGTCGCTATAATCATTCAGATCACCGTGTAGTCTGATTCAATAAACAATACAGTTTCAGTTTCATCAGTGCAGTACTTTGAACGTGGATATTTTATTAAATCTCACAGCTATTGTGGTTGTACTGCTATCTAAATAAGAGTACATAATTTTCTCAAGTTTTAACGCCCGATTAGATGTCAGGATGTGTATAAACTGCATATATGACACGTTTGTAAACACGGCCTCGTGTCAACATTGCCAGGTATTTATTGATGTAATGGAAATATTTTGTTTGGAAAGCTTGATAACGGAACAATGACAGTCAGGTAAATATCTTAAATCAATGCACAATATAATGTACGTTTGCTTTTCTTAGTGATCTACTTAGAAAACAATGAAAACAGATGAAAACACATACCGTACATGTCCGCGTGTCGCACTGAATCGATTTACTTCTTACAAGCTAGTCGCAAAATCTAGTCATCATACAGTTCGTTTATACACTGTGTTTACACACATACCATGACACGTGAACTCACGTGCACAAACAGGTTAAGGGTGGCATGGCCAAAAGCACTTATGTTTGCTATCAGACTTCATTAAAATCGTTTGCTGAAAATATTGGGTGGTTTGGTATGTTTTCCATGCTACAAATCTAGAAATATGTACATTTTATTTCAAGAATAAACTACAATTACATGTACAGGTGGAGAATGTGTTATTCTTTCCCAATAAACGCGTTTACGCTAAAACTATTATTTCCATTGCAAACAGTTTGGGCCAGATCAGACGCCGGGTTACCCGGCGTCTGATCAGGCTCCAAACTGTTTGCTACTCAGATAAAAATTATTTGTAAAGTGTTTTGCGTTTGCGTTCGTTTGCGTTCGTTTGCGGTTTAAACGGGAAAGAATAACATATTCTCCACTATCTGTAAGACGTTAACTTGGCGCCGTGAAACTGGACGTCGGATCTTACATGTACATGTACAGTGGAGAATCTGTTATTCTTTCCCGTTTTAACGCAAACGTACGCAAACGCAAAGCACTAAAACGTAGAAAATACAATTTTTTGACAATTCTGATATTTCATGTTTATCATGGCGGCAAACAGTTTGGAGCCTGATCAGACGCCGGGTTACCCGGCGTCTGATCTGGCTCCAAACTGTTTGTAAAAGAAATAATTGTTTTAGCGTAAACGCGTTTATTGGGAAAGAATAACACATTCTCCACTGTACTCTCTAAATAATTTTCAAATGACACCCGCTTTTGGTGCACAATGAGTTTGTTGGTAAGACTAACGTTCTATTAGCTATAAATTGTCTTCTTAACAATTGTCATGCTGAATTGTCGTCTGCTTAAAACATATCGTCTGCGATAAATGTAATTTTTATTTTTATTTTTTTAAGCTTGAGAAATAATTAACAATGAGTGGCAAACAGCTTGTATCCTGAACAGACACCGCGTCATGCTGCGTCTGATCTTGATCTAAGCTGTTTGCAAATATTAGCCAAATCGCGCTTAGCTCGATATGGGTTACATGTAACTCCTTCACGCCAGCAACTTTAAAATGTAAAAATCCGGTTTCCTATAAAGTCTAGTCCATATTAAAATGCACTCCTAAAGGTTTTTTTATTATTATCATTTATTGCAATATTACAAACAGTGCAGACCGTGTTCAAATGACTCTTTTAGGAACCCTCTGTGATCTTTTTCTTCACCTTTTGCATAGGACAAAATGCACTTTTCACGTGTACTCGTTTTGAAACTGACGAGTATACTCGTCACTGGGGTTAATTTGTTAATACTTGTGTAGGTTGACACATGCAATAAATCTGCAAAGAAAAGTGATAACCGTGCCCAGTGAAGTTATATAGGTGTATTTGCGCAAGGATATTAAAGAAAGGTACTTCAGAACCTCTCAGCAAATCCCTTGTGATATCAGTTTATATGTTTATTCAGGATGAACATCATTTTAATCAGGCCAAATTCTGAACAGCATTCTGCGTATAGCGAATTCTAATTGGAACTTCACACTACAATGAAACATTATCCAGTGTTGGAGGCGTTATTCTATCCTACATGTAATAAGCGTGTTTCTACAACATAATTTCCATTGCAAACAGTTTGGAGTCAAATCAGACGCCGCTTTATGATAAGGCTCTAAACTCTTTTCCACTCAGTTTAAAAGTAATCTGTAACATTTTAAAACAAACTTCCGTTTTTTTCGTTTTGTCATTTTGCATTTAAGTTTAGAGTCGTTTACATTTATCTGATCAGGTTTCACACTGTTTGCCACTCAGATTAAATAATAGTTATTATAAATGTCAAAAATATGGTAATTACCTACGTGGTAACGATTTACGTTTGCGTTTAAACGGGAAAGAATAACGTTTTCTCCACTGCACATAATAATATAATAAGCATGATCCTCGTGCAGCACGAGACAGCTGCGCTAATTTTACCGATATGTTATTCATTCTCAATAAACGTGTATATGCTAAAAACTATTATGCCCATTGCAAACAGGTTGGAGCCAGATCAGACGCCGGGTAACCCGGCGTCTGATCAGGCGCCAACCTGTTTGCCATCCCGATTAAAAAGCTAAAATTAATTTTCTACAGTTTAGTGCATTGTATTTGCGTTTATTCGGGAAATAATAATGTCTTCTCTACTGTACATTACACACAATAAATACAGCTTTCCGAATCCCTGGCTGACGGTACGGAAATCAACGGGTACGGTGATCATCTCTTTTAAAATGTTAGAATGTTCCAATCTAAAAATAACTCTGACAGGTCAGAAGAAAACACTAATACCCATCTTTAAAGTAGAAACAGGGCACATCTACGCATAACAATACAACAGTGGATAAGACGGGGTCTTCTTTCCTAAAACAAAGGCTTTTATGTTAACTCATTTCCAACAGTTTGGCGCCATATCAGACGCCGGGTAACACGGCTTCTGATCAGGCTCAAATGAATAGTCAGATTGACAAAAAAAATTAATTTGTAATGTTTTGTTTCATTGCGTGTTGGTTTAGTTTCTTTAAATGATACAAAATAAATTATTTTTTCCGCAGTGCAGCGGGGGGAACGTTATCCTTTCCCGTTCAAAAGCAAACAAAACGCAAACGCATTGCAATATACATGTAACAGGAAATCTTAACCTTTCGACAATATTGGCTATTCATGTTGATCAGAGTGGCAAACAGCTTGGAATGGAAATAATAGTTTTAGCGTAAACGCATTTTTGGGAAAGAATAACCTCTTTATTTCACAGTGGCCTTTGAAGGTACAGTGGAGAATCTGTTATTCTTTCCCGTTTAAACGCAAACGTACGCAAACGCAAAGCACTAAAATGTAGAAAAAAACAACTTTTGGTCTAGTCTGATATTTCATGTTTATCTTGGTGGCAAACATTTTGGAGCCTGATCAGACGCCGGGTTACCCGGCGTCTGATCTGGCTCCAAACTGTTTGCACTGCAAATAATAGTTTTAGAGTAAACGCGTTTATTGGGAAAGAATAACACATTCTCCACTGTATGACAGGTATGTTAACCATCTTCACTGTCATCACGTCGAAATTTTTTAACAATTGTCGTCTGCTTTTATTTCTCATATTTGAAATTCAACTACTTTGATTTGAAATCTATTGAAATGCATGAAAAATATTTTGGATATAGTTCAGAGATGTTGTCTGACCAAGATGCAAACTATTAGCAAGTAACAATTGTACTGAAGGTAAACTGGTGAATGCGGTTACCAAAGAGATAGAAGACGTCCCCGTAGCGCAGTGGATAGCGCGCTGGACTTCTAATCCAGAGGTCGCGGGTTCGAATCCCGCCGGGGATGACATTTTTTTAGATTAATTGTAAATATAGGATACATGAGTGTTCATACTTGTGTTGAATTTATTTAACGTGTCTTTAAGAAAGCGATAAAAACGAAGCTTTGTCGAGTTTAAATCGTTTTCTTAAACGTCGAGTTTGATAAATCCATTAAATTATGAACATAATATTATGTTCCTTTCATAACATAAATTGGATACTTTGATTTTTTGGGGGCAATTATTTGCCTCTGCCTTGGAAATTAAGCTCAGGTATAAGATTGTTTAGTAGAGAGGGAAAAGCAGTTCTTATTTCAAAACTCACCATCATTCAATAAGTAGATCCAGCATAAACTTTTTTATTATTATTAATAGTCATTTTCAGGTAGATTTAATATTGATCAATTGAATAACGAAACATAAACTAAATCTTCATGAAGTAGTGATGACGTAGGTGATTTAAATGACATTATACAGTGGATAATCTGTTATTCATTCCCGTTTAAACGCAAACGTACGCAAACGCAAAGCACTAAATCGTAGAAAAGAACAGTTTTTTGACAATTCTGATAGTTCATGTTTATCATGGTGGCAAACAGTTTGGAGCCTGATCAGACGCCGGGTTACCCGGCGTCTGGTCTGGCTCCAAACTGTTTGTAATAGAAATAACAGTTTTAGCGTACACGCGTTTATTGGGAAAGAATAACACATTCTCCACTGTACGTGTAAGTGCACGACGTCATCGCATACCTCATTTGCATAGTTATACCACAAGTTAATATACGAAAAATAAACTGCGGGCGTCATTCAACACTAGCGCAATCTGCTGTGTTATAATAATCATTATAAAACAGACAGATGAAATCTATCAAACAAACAAAATGGCCATGTTACATGTATCAAACAAATAAAACGTAAAAATGTCTGAAAAAACTACATACAAATTACAATAGAGAAGATGACATTCTTTCCCGTAGCAACGCAACCGAAACACAAACGCAATTCAAAAGGCTGTAGAATTTTACAGTTTTTGAAATTTCAAAATTAAGCATTTTTATCTGATCAGTAAACAGTTTGGAACCATATCAGACACCGGGTAACCCGGCGTCTGATCTGACTCCAAAGCTTTTGCTGTGGAAATGACTGTTTGAACAAACGCGTTTATTGTGAATTAATGACGTTTTCTTTACTATATCTGTGCCACTAATATATACTTACCATTTGTTATAATAATCTTGTTTCAGAGGAATATCGATGACATGTAATTACTCCGTTTCGATCCTAAATACGATCATTTTAAACTGTCATCTATGAAGCCACCAGTATATTCGAACAATTGTTTTTTAACATCAATGGGTGGTCTTCAACCCCGATGGAGACTGTTCACGACCCTTCCTACAATGTTTTCAAGTCAAGATATTTACAACGTCGGGTGTGCATACGTCAAGAAACACTTCACCCCTTTGTTACCAAGACCGAGAACACGTGTCTTCTTAAACAGTTTTGATCAAGATCAGAGGCTAAGTCACTCGGCATCGGATCAGTATCCAAATATTTCGTCACGATATGTTTTCTAAGTGTACATTGCTAAAATCTGAAAGTAGTGAGTCAATTAAACTATTTGGGGTTTTCACTTTTATGTTATTGAAAGGATGTATATGTCCCGACATCTTTCAGATACAGATAAATCTAGTGTCGTCTTCTTTAACGTGCCATCTGCTTAATTATTATCGTCTGCTACAAACAGTGGAGAAGACGCTATTCTATCCCGTTTAAGCCCAAACAAAACGCAAACTCATACAGTGGAGAAAACGTTATTCCAAACTGTTTGCAATGGAAATAATAGTTTAAGCGTTTACTGGGAAAGAATAACGTTTTCTCCCACTCGTAAGTATAAAATGTTGAAACTGACAACTTTCCGACAATTCTGACTATACATTTTACAGTGGAGAAAACGTTATTCTGTCCCAATAAACGCGTTTACGCTGAAACTATTATTTCCATTGCAAACAGTTTGGAGCCAGATCAACCTCCAAACTGTTTGCCACTCAGATTAAAAAATAATAATTAACAATGTCACAAGAATTGTAACTTCCTACGTTTTAGCGATTTGCGTCTGCGAAAGTTTGCATTTAAACGGGTGAGAAAATAACACTTTAATGGCGTTTTTACAAACAAAACACACATATATAATTGTTAGGCGCGACGTCAAAAATATATTGTGACGCAGCGTCACAAAAAAGATATCGTCACTGCAAGAATGATATCTTCACTAGTGATGGTATCAACTGTGACGCATATGAAATTTATCTAACTGAGAAATCTCTATAAATCATCGATAGGTATATAATAAACGATCATGTTTTTGAATGCCATACCGGTATGCACGATAAAGCCACACAATTTGCCTTATTTGAGTACTTTCAATTTTTTGTAAACACATCACCTGGTTTTTAGTCGTTTTAATTTAAATGTTGTTTATATTACAAAACTGTTGTCTTCTCTAAAAACTGTTCCAAAATAGTAGCTGCCTTTAAATACATGTATCTTTGTGCAAACCAAATATCTTCCGGAAATGCTCTTATGTCTGTTTTGAAATCAGATTTTAAAGGCAACTTTAAAAACGTAACTCATAGAAGATACTGTTTCAAAGTCCTGTTTGTATACAGTCATGTACATGTTAAACAAAACCTAAAATCCTGGGCCTGTTTCATAAATCTTCGTACGACAAAAAACGGTCGTAAGTCAGATTATAAAAGTCTCAATTATCATCTATTTTCCATCAAATCCTGTCTATGACATCTCCTTGGAATCGTCTTGAAAAGACGATTCCAAAGAGATGTCACAATACATGATTAGATAGAGAATCCAGAAATAAAAAGTATTTTAAAGTTTTGACTTACGACCGTTTGAGTCGTACGAAGTTTTATGAAACTGGCCCCAGACACTTCGGGACTTGTCAGAAGGTACGGCTACATGTAACTCTTTCACTGTCAAATCTATCGTGAGAATTTTACCGTTTCACCGTTTCATTGTCGTCTGCTTCAATTTTGTTATATGCAATGTCGTATCAAAGTTAAAAAATAAGCCAGTACATGTATGACTGAAGATATATCAAAACGAATGTCAAACAGTTTGGTTCCTGATCAGACTGCTAGCTGTCTACACTGGTTCCAAGCTGTTTGCAAAGGAAGTTATAGTTTCAGCATAAACGCAATTTTTTGGGAAAGAGTAACGTGTTCTCCACTGTAATAACCCAATAGTTCAACATGTTAAACCTGATTTGAAGTGGTCTAGATTAAGACCATTCCTTTATCTACCCATCTTAGCCGAATGTCTGTTGAAAATTTACAAAAGCGTCTACAGTGGAGAATCTGTTATTCTTTCCTAATAAACGCGTTTACGCTAAAACTATTATTTGCAGTGCAAACAGTTTGGAGCCAGATCAGACTCCGAACTGTTTGCCACCAAGATAAACAAGAATTATCAGAATTGTCCAAAAGTTATTCTTTTCTACGTTTTAGTGCTTTGCGTTTGCGAACGTTTGCGTTTAAACGGGAAAGAATAATAGATTCTCCACTGTATGACGTCACCAATGACGTCAGAATAACAGATTCTCCACTGTATCCCTCCCATCGTCAAATTCTAGCGTATTGTTTAACCCATTCACTGCCTTGCTCGAGTATAAAAGTTATTTGCAAACAATTTGAACCCTGATCAGACGCCGCGTAACGCGGCGTCTGATCAGAGTCCAAACTGTTTGACACTAATTTCAATATTCCCTAGGTTAAAAAAACCTAACTTTTAAATTTTAGAAATACAAGCAGACGATAAGTGTTTAAAATTGATGACCTCATGGACAACATAATAGCTGCAATTGAATGTTGTATGCATTGTCAAGTTATATTAATTGTTAGTTTATTGAAATAAAAAAAAATATGTGTACGAGTGTCAATCAAACAGCTTTTTATCAGGACGAGCACTATTTGCAAAGTCATCTTTTGACGCCATTGGAGAAAAAAAAAGCTGATCAGATTGACTCAGAAAGCTGTATGTTAATAAACCAATTAATGCTTAATGGATTCTCCCGTGCTTATATATTGGATTGGTCCATTTTAATGTAAGGGGTGCCTGGTCTAAATTTTCATTTTCGTTTTGTTTTATATGGAAAATTCTATCAGCAAGCAGTCTATACTGTTTGCCCATGTCCCTTTTATGGGACGCTAGGCACAAATAGGTTAAAACGGCCCCGACCTCAACTTACAGTGGTAAATACGCTATTACTACCCATTTACGCGTTTATCTATGCGTAAGAAACGCATAGTGAACGGTTAACGAACGCTTAACGAACGCTTAACGAACGGTTAAGGCCTAACGATTTGAGCGTTAATAAACGAATATACCCGAGATGTTGCGATTGGGGCGTCCGTTTTCCGTTTCA
This sequence comes from Gari tellinella, assembly GCA_922989275.2. Classification (NCBI taxonomy): domain Eukaryota; kingdom Metazoa; phylum Mollusca; class Bivalvia; order Cardiida; family Psammobiidae; genus Gari; species Gari tellinella. The sequence continues at coordinate 25,672,986 of OV277873.1, forward strand.
CACGGAGATTTCGGATCTTATCGATGATTGCCGTTTTCGAAAAATCCGAATGAAACGGATTTATCAAAAACAAGAATCGATTTGTCACTGGAGCATTTTCGCGATAAAACTCATGCGATTTTTGAAAACATTTTCTGTAAATGAGACGCCTCTTATCTGGATCTAAACTGGTTTCGCTTATAGAATTTATATAAATATAGACAGTTTGGATCTCGGCGTTTCATCGAGATCATTTCTGTTTGATATGTATTAGTATAATTCCTTCCATGTTTATTTCTATTCAAACGGTTTGAATCCAGATCAAACGGCTGGCTGTATAGATCGGCCTAGCATCAGGATCCAAACTGACGGCTTTGAATAAACCCAATTACTTTTCAAAATAGTTAACACTATCGATTTAGATGTAGATGGGACGCCGAGTAGTTCGGTTCTTATGTTTTACAGTTAAGAATGAAGCATACGGTTATGATTTCAATTTTACAGTTTGGCTCTAGATGAAATGCCGAGTTACGGGAGTCTCATCCATATTCAAACTATACAGATATCTTTTACTTTGATGAGAGAGTATAATAACTGACACATACTCGCATATAAGATTTGGTTTATTTGGTTGATATTCCAATCAACCCCAATTAGGATACTTACTTTGATAAGCCGCAGTTTTATTAACCCCCTATCCGGCTTGTGACGCAACACTGTTAGCGGCTTGCCCTGTGATGTAACATGCATGCCACATGTGCTATTTGGAATCCCGCATGTTCATAGTAATAGTAATAAACACAATTTACAGAATCCTTTTTAAACCGTATCCTTTATATGGGAAAGTAAATGTATATTCATAAAACTCTCACAGGATAACCTTTCTTCTTAAAAGAAAATGATTCAATGAAATTATGTAAGATTATATTTACTCCACTGTAACGATATTTGCTAAATTCTTAAGTAGGATAAGACCGGCCTCCACGTCATACATGGATTACCTCCCTTTCTCCGTGATTACTCTCCTTTCATCCGGGCTCTTTTAAACGCGTTAAGAAACGCGTAAAGAAACGGATAGTAAACGCGGTTAACGAAACGGATAGTGAACGGTTACCGAACGCTTAACGAATGCGTAAGAAAAGCATAAGAAACGCGTAAAGTGGGTAGGAATAGCGTATTTACCACTGTATGTTTAGTGACCAATTGGTCCAGATTTGCAAGCAAAAATTGTCATAATTTTAATAGTTATATCTCTATAAAGCGCTTTCATCTCATTTTGAGTGACCGATTATTCCAGATTTGCCAGTATATTAATAATGATACCTCTATAATTAGGACCCACGAAAACCTTATACATGTTTAATAGGAGTTAAACAAGCGACTTGTGGTCTTCGAAAATATTATTAGCTGCATTTATGATTGTAAACTTTCATTTATACTTAAGATAATTTAAGTACAATGGATTCCCATTAAATCAATCGCGATTAAAAGTCGAACATACTCGTATTTCAACGTTAAAACATGGCTAAGTCGCGTTTAAACTTTTAAATACTGACATTTGCGACTAAAGCGAGCTCTTGAAAGCTATCCGATTTCATCTCAACTTGAGAAATATTGGCCACATTTAAGTTTGACTGAAACGATTTAGAATTATCGAGGTCCCATTGTATTGAACTATTGTGATAGAATTCTCTCGTGTTGTCTTAAGATGTCCTCCCTTACCTGCAATAAAATTGTCAGCGCTGCTTGACAATAGAGAATACAAAATTGATATCATATTTTACAAGGTGCTTATTTTTGTTTACCCTGATTTTAGTCAAGTGCTGATAAGCCCAGAAATTGCACTTCTCATGTACGACTTTCATATTTAACAATACACACCCACGTACTTACTGGTACAGTGGAGAAAACGTTATCCTTTCCCAACAAACGCGTTTACTCTAAAACTAGTATTTCCGAAACAAACAGTTTGAAGTCAGATCAGACGCCGGGTAAATGTTTGCCAATCCGATTAAAAAACAATAATTAGAAATGTTCATAAATGGTAAATTGTAATTTCCTACATTTTAGCGATTTGCGTTTGCGTTTCGTTTGCGTTTAAACGGGAAAGAATAACACATTCACCACTGTACTTACAGGTAAGACAATTAACCTGTTTCGTGTAGGAGTGGAGAAGACGTTATTCTTTCCTAATAAATGCGTCTGTTCTAGTTCGATTATCTTCGGTGCAAAGTATGATCATTGCAAATTAAGGCAATAAAATAGAAAACAGTGTGCATTCAAAACAGTCTGAATGCTGATCAGACGCCGGGTAACCCGGCGTCTGGTCAGCATTCAGGCTGTGTGCCACTCAAATTAACATAAATCGTCAACATATTAAAGAAGCTGCCATGTTCTATATTCAATTACATCGTGTTCGCGTTTAACCCTTTCCTCCACGAAACCTCAAATGAAAAATTCTGGTTTTCTATTTAGTCCATTTTTTGACTTTTTAGGGTTCATTTTTATAATGAATGTCAAATTGACAAACAGTGTAGACCCTGATTAAAGCGATCCTTAAGGAGCCCTCTGATCAGAGTCTACACTGTTTGCATAATGACAAGTGTACTCCTCAAAGGTATGCTGTTTGCAAATGACAGACGCGTTTATATGTGTGACTAAGGTTCAATGAGTTAAAGTATCGTTTAAACTGTTAAGGAGAGGGCCGTAACTAATGTTGGTACATGTAGAACTTGTGGCTCGGTCCGTTATCATGCAATTTTAAATAAAATATGGTTAAACTAAACTTACTGGAAAGAATGACGATTTATCCTCTGTATCGGCAGATTTATGAAACATTGAACGGATTGCTTTTTTTCCCAGACTTATTCAGCGTCTGGTCATTCTTAAAACCATTCGACACTCAGCATAGAGTAAACCCCGACATACACGTTATTGACAAACAACATTTTCTGCAATTTATTGCATGTGGTACATTAACTTTCATTTTAAATATGTCCATTAAGTAACTGTTGTTGGAGTCATATCAAGCGGCGTCAGGTGCCTTGCGTGTAAAATATACTCGTAAATGTATACTACACGATAAAGAAACTGTACATTTGGTCAGGGACGTATATGTACATGTATACATGTATCCGTTCCTGATTTGGTTTGAGGCGCTTTTGTTCAGTATACTTATCATGTACGTCACAAACGATAGACAAAAATGGTACCAAAATGCGCAAAAATGTATTGGTTACATGATGCTGTATGTATAATTGTGTTTGTGAAAGACGGTTTTGTGAAAAGAAAAAGTCGCAGATTGATAATGTTTTTGTAACTGTATATATGTAAAACTGTGACTTCCAGGGAGGGACCGTTTTGACCCCAGGGTAAACATTGAACTTTTTTGGTGGAAGTTTACTATGCAAGGCTACATATCAAATATCAAAGCTCTATGCCTCATAATTTGACACAAGAAGATATGTCGATAGCCAGACGATAGTTACAACACATTACAAGTCTGCAACTTTTACTTTTCACACCCTCGTCTTTCGCACAAGAAATTGTGATCTGAAAAAAATTAAATCACAATTAAAGCCGCATTGTGTTTTTGGGAAACCTGCATAAAACGGTTGTTTGGGATCCCATTAGAACTACATGGGACGTGATTCTTTCATAAAAAGCGGCTTTATCTAAGAAATTCGCTTTTAAATTTTTATTTATAATTTGTTTGTGCTAGCACAATTTAAAGAGCCTCCTTGTGAATGGAAAGAAGGACAACTCTGTAAATACAGGGCTCCAGATAACGGAAGTATTTCGATTACTAAACTCTTTATTTATGCTTTTAAACCCAATGGTGTCATACTCATTAGAATCGTCTCGAAGAGACGGTTTAATCAGTAGTAACACCGTAGCATTCGGTGCTGAAATGAGTGAGAACATGTTGGATTTGTTCAGTTTATTCCTCTTATCTGGAGCCGGATGAAATGAAGCATTTAACCCTTATTCTGCTGCTAAGACGTCTGCTTTGACATTGTCGTGTGCAATAGTTGTTCAGTTTAGATTTATGCATATTTTTTATTAAACAAACCTTAAGACGAGTGTCAAACAGTTTGGATCCAGATGAGACGCCGCGTTACGCGGTGTCTGTTGTAGAGTCAAACAGTTGCGACCAGTAGGCACAGGATTAAACTATGAGATAAGGTCCCCACGTGTAAATAATTAATCACGGTGGTAAGCGTGTACAATCCAATACGGGGGATCTTGCTGAAAATGACTGTTTCAGCCTTGTCTTCTCTCTAACTCAACCACCTATTTTTGGATCTTCACCAAACTTGCTATAAATGTTTATTAGTATAGAATCTAGCTCAATTTTGATAACTATTAAAGTCGCATGAGGCATGTCTGAGTTATTGCCCTTGAATAATTAAAAAAATGACTGTTTCAGCCTTTTCTGCTCTCTAACACAAACACTTTTTATTGGATCTTCACCAAACTTGCTGGCATTGTGTATTTGTTTTAAATATAGATCAAGACAAAAATCGAATACAGCTGACTGAAAATCCTTCAAGAGGTAAAGGAGGTATGGAGTAGTCATTTATTACTTTACTTATTACCAACACGGCCAAGATGAAGCACATGCAACTATTGACCAAATAGTTGGTTTAAATAGAATAAAAACAGTTCCTGTTACAGAGTTGACAGGGCTAATATAAGGATGAAATAGCAACTTTTTAATAATTGAAGAACCGTAACTCCAACATGCCTTCGGCGATTTGGGTATTCATAGAACTGGACTAAGTTTTTATCCAATATTATTTTCAGCAAATTTGGTGAAGATCCAATTAAAACCGTTTGAGTCAGAAAGCTGACAAGCCTGAAGTATGCAATCTATAATCATTCAAGGGCAATAACTTCAACATGCCTTGTGCGATTTTGGTAGTTAAGATTATGAACTTGATTTTATATTAATAAACATTTTCAACAAGTTTGGTGAAAATCACAAAAAAGTTATTTGTGTTAGAGAGCAAAAAATGGTGAAACAGGTATTTCTAAATACATAAAGGACAATAACTCAGACATGCCTTATGCGATTTAAGTCATAATCAAACTGAACCTAGATTTTGTATAAATAAAGAATTTCAGCAAGGTTTTGTTAAGATCCGAAAAGAAATGTTTGTGATAGAGAGCAAAAAATGCTGAAACATTAATTTTTAATAACTAAAGGGCAAAAAACTCAGACATGCCTTATGCGATATAAGTACTATTCGAACTGGATATATATTTTATATTTATAAACATGTTCAGCAAGTTTGGTGAATATCCGATAAAAACGGTATGTGTTAGAGTGCTAAAAACCCTGAAACAGTCATATTTTAATAATTAAAGGACAATAACTCAGATATACATTATGCGATTTTAGTAATATTCAAACTTAACCTTGATTTTATATTAATAAACATTTTCAGCAAATTGGGTGAAAATCAATAAAAAGCATTTATGTTAGAGAGCAAAAAATGGTGAAACAGTCCTTTTTAATACATTAAGGGCAATAACTCAGACAATCATTATGGGATTTTAGTAATAATCAAACTGGACCTAGATTTTATATAAATAAAGAATTTCAGCAAGTTTGTAGAAGATCCGATGAAAACTCTTTGTGTTAGAGAGCAAAAAAGGCTGAAACAGTCATTTCTAATAATTCAAGAGCAATTACTCCGACATTCCTTATGCGATTTTACTAGTATTCAAATTTAACCATGATTTAATATCAATGAAAATTTTCAGCAAGTTTGGTGAAAACTCAATAAAAAGAATTTGTGTTAGAGATAAAAACTGGCTGAAAACAGTCATTTTAATACATAAAGGGCAAAAAAACCTTAGATATGCCTCATACGATTTTAGAAGTTATCAAACTAAACCTAGATTTTATACTAATGAACATTTTCAGCAAGTTTTGTGAAGATCCAATAAATGTATTTGTGAAAGAGAGCAATAATTGCTGAATCACTCATTTTTAATACAAAAATGGCAAAAACGCAAACATGCCACATGCGATTTTAGTAGTAATCAAACTGGACCAAGATTTTATAATAATAAACAATTTCAGTAAGTTTGGTGAAGATCAACTAAAAAATGCTTGTTTTAGAGAGCAAAAAATGCTGAAACAGTCAACTTTTAATACATAAAGGGCAAAACGTCTTACATGCCTTATTCGATTTTAGTAGAAATTTAACTGTACCTAGATTTTATATAAAAGAACATTTAATGCAAGTTTGGTGAAGATCCGATAAAAACTCTTTGTGTTAGAGAGCAAAAAGGGCTGAAACACCGTTGTGACGAAATGTGACTCATTTTATAGCAATCGTTCGCACCCGGTGATATTGAACCCAGCTGTTCCACGTGCCACTAATCCGTGTGGTAATATTTATGTCAGACGATCCACTTTCGGTTTGTTATGGTTTTAAATCGCTTTTTTGGTGATTTAGGTCTGTCTTCAACATTTCATAGATCAGTTTGGCCCATTAGAATGTTCAAGCATTATTATTAACCGTTATTGTATTTCGCACATTAAAAAAAGGTCTGAAAGCACAATGGGACTTTAAACATACAGCATCATTGAGCCAATATTGTTTTGCGCATTTTGGTACTAAATTTGTCTATGGTTTGAACATGTACTTAAACATAAAACAAAAGTCCTTCAAACCAAATATACAGCTTTATCGTGTACAAATGTACATGTAAGTACATGTACATGTATACAAAACAACGTCATTTATTCTGGTGTTGTGGTTGTTTTGTTTTTTTGTTGTTGTTGTTTCTAAAGAAAGCTGTTTTAATCTTTATATTTTCAATACAGGCAATTTATGTTCAACGTATAGGATTTTTGAGATTGCATAACATCTTCGCTGAATGATCACTTAGCCAAGGCTTTCAAACTATTCTCTTATCTGCTGTGATATTTGCTTATAGTGCCGTTCGTACTAAATCACGTCAGCCGAAACCCTTCACTGGATTTACTTGAGTATCAATAAACAGCTTTGGATAGCACTGTCTCTGTCTGTCTGTTTGTCTGTATGTCTTCCGTCTGTATGTATGTATTCTGTCCGTCCGTACGTCCGTCCGTCTGTCTCTCTGTCCGTCTATGCCTGTCTGTCTGTCTGCTTGTGTACATTTGTACATGTATTTGTTTGTTTGTTTGTATCTCTCTCTGCATCCGTCTCTCTCTCTGTTTCCCTCTCGCGCTCTCTCCCTCTCTAAATATCTATCTATCTCGCTTTGTTTGTCAGTTTGTGCGTACACATGTATGTCTGTCTCTCTCTCGCTCTGAATTCGTTTGCTCTAGTGGTTTTGTGTATATACTTAGTCAAGAAAAACTACAACTTATTAAAACGTCAGATAATCTTTTATTCAAGTGCAACTTGTATTTACATCACAATTTGTCAAATTCATACACAAACATTTCCTAATCCGTATCTTACTCACAACACAGGCACAGTTCAACCTTTGTTAAGCGGCCACTCTTCGAAGATGCACGGATGTCTGTTTAAAAATTAGATTTAAAGTTGTACAGTGGAGAAAATGGTATTCTTTCCCGTTAACGCAAACGCTTTCCAATAAATCTGGGAAAATGACAATTTTTTGATAATTCTGACTATTCATATTAATCTGAGTGGCAAACAGTTTGAAGCCTGATCAGACGCCGGGTTACCCGGCGTCTGATCTGGCTCCAAACTGTTTGCAATGTAAATAAACGTTTTACGTTTTCTCCACTGTATCTGTAAAGACAAACGGATGCTTGACCCTTTCGGAGCCAAATTAATCGTGAGGTTTTTACCCCTTCACTGCCATGTTGTCGTGTGCTTCAAAATTGATTTTGGCGAGAATGTTATAAAGTTAGATTTAAAGAAGTATGACTTTAGAAACTCGATACATGTAAGCTTGTCAAACGGTTTTCGATCCTGATCAGACGCCGCGTGACGCGGAGGATGATACGGATCAAAACTGTTTGCAAAATCGACTTTAGGCGACTCCGGCGCTGATAGGCTTAAAACGAGACAAATGTACAACAGAAAACCACTATAAAAAGTATTTCTGTTGTTCTTTTATATTACGTTAAGCTCCAATCTAAGGTCAATACAACTATACATGTATTTCACATTTTCTGAGTTGGTCGTTTAATACAGGTTTGACTATATTGAGCATATATAGACACCCTTCTTTATTCACTGAAAATTTCAAAGAAGTACATGCATGTACATGTACATGTATTGCCTCTAATTACAGTGGATAATCTGTTATTCTTTCCCGTTTAAACGCAAACGTACGCAAACGCAAAACACTAAAACGTAGAAAAGAACAACTTTTGGACAATTCTGATATTTCATGTTTATCTTGGTGGCAAACAGTTTGGAGCCTGATCAGACGCCGGGTTACCCGGCGTCTGGTCTGGCTCCAAACTGTTTGCACTGCAAATAATAGTTTTAGCGTAAACGCGTTTATTAGGAAAGAATAACAGATTCTCCACTGTAGGAGACGACCTATTGCAAAGGAAATAACAGTTTTATCGTAAACGCGTTTGTTTGGAAAGAATAACGTCTTCTCCACTGTATTAAAGCAGGGGCACATACATGTAGCTACTCTAAGCAAGTTAGAAATAAACAGTAAGCTCTATATAGAAGTGTGTGCTCTAATTACATTCTGCTATCAGTTGTCGACTGTTTTAGCTATAGAAATATGTCGTTTTCTAATTAGAGGCAATAACGTGTGTGTAAACAGTATAATAATTTGAGATGGTAAATGAGATGTTTCATGACAACTAAAGGAACATTTTCAAAAATGAGTTACATGTACATGTGTCTTAAAGTAAAAAACTGACAGAGATCAACAAGTTATATATCATCAGTTAACATATGCATACATTAATACATGTAAACAATTATATGGGGGAAAGCAATATAATATTAGATATTGTACATGTATGTTAGAAAACTGAATATCTTGATTATAATACATGTATGAATGCAATGTAATCGTGCAAAATTGCAATTTCAAACTCTGATACAATGTATATGGGTTTCTGTATTAACTAAAGGAACCTTTACAGTAATATGAACGTATAAATTTACAAACTCGCTAAAAATAATTGTGTTTGAACTGGATTTCGCTCGATAAACATGTACAGTGGAGAATCTGTTATTATTTCCCGTTTAAACGCAAACGTACGCAAACGCAAAGCACTAAAACGTAGAAAAGAACAACTTTTGGACAATTCTGATGGTTCATGTTTATCATGGTGGCAAACCGTTTGGAGCCTGATCAGACGCCGGGTTACCCGGCGTCTGATCTGGCTCCAAACTGTTTGCACTGCAAATAATAGTTTTAGCGTAAACGCGTTTATTGGGAAAGAATAACAGATTCTCCACTGTACCACTGTATGTTCTTATTGTTGTATGAACTATTATACATGCTAATAATTTTAGACGCTGCAACATATGGCATTGGATCTGATTCTACAATGTTGACATGTGTCCTATGTAATACAGTGGAGAAAACGTTATTCTTTCCCAATAAATTTGTTTACTCTAAAACTACTATTTCCATTGAAAACGGTTTGGAGCCAGATCAGACGACGGGTAACCCGGCGTCTGATCAGGCTCCAAACTGTTGCCACTCAGATAAAAATAAATGGTGAAATAGATTATTGTTTTCTTATTTTTGTGTGTTTGCGTTTGCGTTTCGTTTGCGTTTAAACGGGAAAGAATAACGTTTTCTCCACTGTAGTAACATTTTCACTGTCATGCCGTCACCTGTTTTAAACAATTACATGTACCCTCTGTGTTTATTTCTCAGATTTAAAATGTTGGTAAATTGATCTTAAGTCATCTCATAATGTTTGTCAAATAGGTTTAATCATGACCAGACGCCGCGTTATGTGACAGGGCCCGTTTCATAAAACTTCGCACGACAAATGTTGTCGTAAGTAATATTATAAAAGTCTCAATTATTATTTTCTTCTCCGTCTAATCCTGTCTTGTGACATCTCTTTAGAAACGTCTTGAAAAGACGATTCCAAAAAAGATGTCACAAGACAGGATTAGATAGAGAAATAAGAAATTAAATTGATTTCACAGTTTTGACTTACGCTCGTTTTTGTCGTATGAAGTTTTATGAAACGGACCAAAGATGATCAGGATCAAAACTATTTAAAAATTAGTCATTGGACTCGGGAAACGACAGTGAAATGTTAATGAGAACGCATTTAAAAATCTAAATAAGGGGAGATCCTTTGAAAGCACAGAAAACAAAGCAAATACTGAAAATCGCAGACTCGGTTTAATTGAGTCTGTTCATGAGCAATACTGAAATATGCAACAGTGTTCACGCCCCCTAGCACCGGCTTAAGCGGAATTCAAGTTTCAACTGTACATGCGCTGAAATCAATGATTCCAAAGGACCAGAAAGTATAACAACACTGAGAATGAAGTACGGGGCGACTTTTTACAGCCGCCACACAAGCACTTAACATCTGCTGTTGTGAATTATAAAAATCTAAATAAGGGGAGATCCTTTGAAAGCACAGAAAACAAAGCAAATACTGAAAATCGCAGACTCAAGCAATATTGTTTGTGTTTAGTTACAGTGAATGTTATATCTGTAACGGAGGTTGGGAATGTATCATAGGGTTTTAAAGACAAAAATCAAATTGACATCCTATCTTACATGTATTTCACATGTAAATATACTACATATAACATGATAAAGAAACTGTACATTTAATTTGAAGGGCTTTTGTTTACATTTGGTTTGAGAAAGTTTTGTTATAATTACATGTATAAGTACAGACCATAGACAAAGTTGGTATCAAAATGTGCAAAAATGTATTGGCTACACGATAGTGTTTTTTTATTGTGATTTAATAATTTGCAAATCAGAATTTTGTTTGTGAATCACGATGTTGTGAAAAGTAAAAGTTGCAAATGTATAGTTTCTTTATCGTGTAAGTACAATGCATTGAGATGTGTCATCAAGCTAAATTGGATATTGTCTAGACCAAGCATGTTCAAAAATAGTCATGCAGTCCCAGCAGATTGCTACATGTACACTTGACAGAACTGTATTTACATGAGCAGAAAATTGATGAGCAAGTGACAACAATGAAACTGTTGGTGAACATAGTATGTAATATTGTAAAGAGGTGAACATTTTTTTTTCTTTCCCAATAAACACGTTTATGCTAAAATTATTTTATCCATTGCAAACAGTTTGAAGCATGATCAGACTCCGGGTAACCCGGTGTCTGATCAGGCCGAAAGCTGTTTGCTACTCAGATTAGAAGGGAATAAAGTTATTTCATGTATAGTGGATTTTTTTCGTTTTTGAATCTATCAAATCCTCTATTGCGCCTACACCAACGAAACGTCATACATGTAGCATAAGATTTGGTTCGAGACAAAACATATTGAACTGTTCAGTTTCTGAATATACCCATTTATCTGTAGCTTTTTTACAATGTATATAAAACAGTAAAACCGTTAAACCTCTCTATTACATTGTTAAAAAAGGCTAATTAGATTGTTTAAAAGACAGCTTAAAGCAAGGTGATCGAAAATAAGAAAGCTCCTATAGAAGCTTTCTGATTTGCATTCACCTTGCTTTAAGATGTCACTTGCATTAAACACCAAATAAATACCATCATTTAGAGGTCGTACAGTGGATATTCTGTTATTCTTTCCCGTTTAAACGCAAACGTACGCAAACGCAAAACACTAAAACGTTGAAAAGTACAACTTTTGGACAATTCTGATAATTCTTGTTTATCTTGGTGGCAAACAGCTTGGAGCCTGATCAGACGCCGGGTTACCCGGCGTCTGATCTGGCTCCAAACTGTTTGCACTGCAAATAATAGTTTTAGCGTAAACGCGTTTATTGGGTTACCCGGCGTCTGATCTGGCTCCAAACTGTTTGCACTGCAAATAATAGTTTTAGCATAAACGCGTTTATTGGGAAAGAATAACAGATTCTCCACTGTAATAGAGAGGTTTTACTGTGAAAATTGTCATGAAGGGACATCATTGATGAAAGTCATTACAACAACATCTTTAATCGGAATAAAGTCGTTGTAAAGAGAGTTGACTGTGTATGTACATGTATGAAATGTGAAACTCTAAATTCTACAGCCATTATTACTGTATGCAAGCAAAACAGACTTGGCCAAATCGCCTCCTTTACAGCATTGTGTTTGATCTACATGTACATCATCTCAGTCTGTTTTCAAATCCAATAGACATTCCATTTTTATCTCCGGACACAGACTAACAAAATGAGTACAAACAATATATCTAATATTTTTAAATGTCATAAAGTAACAAATATACTACTCAAAGTGTGCTAAGCACCAAGGGTATTTTTACATTTTAATCATTTCCTAGGGTTTCGCCTATAGAATATAATCAAGTGTAAAACTTATCAGAATCTGTAAAGTGAACCATTGGCACCTATGTCTCCAAATTTGGAAGGAATCTAATGTTGAGAGTTATTAGATGAGAAAGTGATAGGCCCAATGCATTGGAATCTATGGAAGTTTTACCCTTGGTGCTTAGAAAACTTTGAGTAGAATAATATTATATAGTTATTTGATCACAGAAATCATATTGCACCAGTGTAGCCATGGTATATTTAAAAAACAAATCTAAGCGTTTCTTGTTTTTCTACAGCCAATTTTGCATTAGGCGATCGCTCAGAAGATCCAAAAGGAATTTAAAAAAAACAACGTTTAAACGCAAACGAAACGCAAACACAATGCACTTAAATATGGAAAGTAACAAGTTTTTGACATTTCTCACTATTTATTTTAAGCTTCAAGAGTAGCAAACAATTTGAAGCCTGATCAGACGCCGGGTTCCCCGGCGTCTGATCTGGCTCCAAATTGTTTGCAATGGAATTAATAGATTAAGCATTTTCGCGTATTACGATATCAATAATTTAGAAATATCCAATAGAGATATATGCACTCCAATATGCATTAGTTTAATGCTTCATTTCTTACGTTTAAAAGGAATAAGTAGTATTTTTCATGGCATCTTACGAAAGCCCCGTGGTGACATTCTATATTCCCACTTCCAAGTAAAAATTTCCACGTTTTTAGTTCCAAGTTACATGTTCCATGTTCCGACTTCCAAGTTCCATGTTCCGACTTGCAAGTTCCAAGTTCCAAGTTCTATGTTCCATGTTCCAACTTCCAACTTCCACATGTTTAACTCGACTTTTTCGAAAAGTCGAGCTATTGTCGTCACCCTGTCGTCTGCGTCTGCGTCTGCGTCAGCGTCGGTTAAGTTTTTTGCTTAAGGTTTTTGTAAGAGTTGATTTCTCAATAACTATCAAAGTTATCCATTTGAAACTTGGAATAGTTGTTCAGTATCAAAAGGACAACTCATAACAACAAGGCAGGTGACCCTGGGATTTGTCATTTCAGTTTAATTGCCCTTGTTTTATTTATTTAAAAATTATAAATTAACATATCTCAATAACTATCAAAGATATCCATTTGAAACTTAAAATACTTGTTCAGTATCAAAAGGGCAACTCATAACAACCAGGCAGGTAACCCTGGGATTTGTAATTTCAGAGTAATTGCCCTTGTTTTATTTACTAAAAAGATGTAAATTAACATATCTAAATAACTATGAAAGATATCAACTTGAAACTTGGAATAGTTGTTTAGTATCAGAAGGGCAACTAATTACAATAAGGCAGGTAACCTTGGGATTTGTCATTTCAGAGAAATTGCCCTTTTTTAATTTACTTCAAAATTGTAAATTAACATATCTAAATAACTATGAAATATATCAACTTGAAACTTTGAAGAGTTATTCAGTATCAAAAGGGCAACTCATTTCAACAAGACAGGTAATCCTGAGGTTTGTGTATCCAGAGTTATTACCCTTGTTTTATTTACTTAAAAGTTATAAATTAACATATCTAAAAAACTACATGTATGAAAGATATTAACTTGAAATTGTGAATACTTGTTAAGTATCCAAAGGACAACTCATTACAACAAGGTAGGTTACTCTGTGATTTGTAATTCCAGAGTAATTGCCCTTGATTTATTTACTTAAAACTTGTTAATTGAAATATCTTAATAACTGTCGAAGGTACTAACTTGAAACTTTAAATACTTGTGTTATATCAAAAGGGCAACTCATTCAAACAGGAAAGGTGACCGGATATGTGCCATTCCAGAGTTACTGCCCTAGTTTTTATATACATAAAACTTTTAGATTGAAATTTCTCAATAATTACCATAGGTATTTACTTGAAACTTTAAATACTTGTTAAGTATAAAAAGGACAACTCATTTCAAGAAAGCAGGTAAGCCTTGTTTTTTTTTATTCCAGAATAATTGCCCTTGTTTTGACGTTTTAGAATTTAATTAGATTTCTCAATAATTACCATAGGTATTAACTTGAAACTTTGAATACTTGTTCTGTTTCAAAAGTGCATCACCTTTCGACAAAGCAGATAAGCATGGGATTTGTCATTGCAGAATTATTGCCCTTGTTTGACTAAGAATTTGTATATGAAATTATTCAGTAACACATTCTTTAAGATTGGAAAATGTAGCCGTCTCAAGTATATGAAAGTCGAGCGTCCAGCACCCGTTTGCGGTGATCTCGTTACTTCACAATTCTAACTTTGCTCATGACGTCATAGATTCACGCCGTTTTTCTTCACGCATGTCTATTTTAAGACCCCTGGCTATAGGTTACGGGCAAATGGTTTTCCGACTGATAGTGATAAACAAATGTACCAGGCCGCTAACACATACCCATCTAAACCTCTAGTCGTTTCACTATAAACTCAACCCGGCTACATAAAGTTATATGTCTTACAGTGGAGAATCTGTTATTCTTTCCCGTTTAAACGCAAACGTACGCAAACGCAAAGCACTAAAACGTAGAAAAGAACAACTTTTGGACAATTCTGATATTTCATGTTTATCTTGGTGGCAAACAGTTTGGAGCCTGATCAGACGCCGGGTTACCCGGCGTCTGATCTGGCTCCAAACTGTTTGCACTGCAAATAATAGTTTTAGCGTAAACGCATTTATTGGGAAAGAATAACAGATTCTCCACTGTATCAATGTACCTGGAATTGGATAAAGAAGTGGAAGGGGCGGCATGATTCAATGTCTCCTTTACCCTTTATTATATTCGTTTAACCGGGAAATTAATTGATTTACTCATCTTACTAAATACATAAAAGTATTATGAAATTAAATCAACAAACTCATCATTGTTGAAACGAGCGTGTATGCCATGTTTTATTTGTTTTTTTCTTCGTGTTTCACTTCCCTTGCAATGTGATGAGCACGCGCGAAATGTCTGTGACGTCATAGTCTATACATGTGCTGAGGATAAACGTGGAAGTCGGAATGTGGAAGTCGGAACATGGAACATGAAAGTCGGAACATGGAACGTGGACGTCAGATCGTGGAACATGGAACTTGGAAGTCGGAATATGGAACTTGGAACATGGAAGTCGGAACTTACAACATGGAAGTCGGAACTAAGAAGTAGGAGCTTAAAACTCGGGCGATATGTAATAACCATAATAGCAAATTATCTTTGAAGTAAGAAGTAAGAAGTTGGAAGATGGGAATTGGAAGTAGGAATATGGAATGTCACCACGGGGCTCTTAAACGATAAATTCCAAGTATTAGTATGTGGAAGTGTTCTTCCAACCATCAATATGCACACTATATAAAAGTTCCCGTTGGGTGGGATGATAACGTTTTCGAATCCAATAGCAATATTTCTCAATACAAAAAGGATTAGATAGAAGACGAAATTAATAAAAAATACATAATTATCTAATATTTGTAAATGTCAAAAAACGACGAATATTTATTTCATCACAGAAATCATATTGCACCAAATAAGGCTTGATTTTTCCAAAGAAAGCAGGATACTGCGCTACATGGGACATTAATCATTTCGATGCCAAAATAATTGTGAGGTTTTTACCCCTTCAGCGCTACATTGTCGTCTGCTTTAATATTGCTGTTTGCAAGACCGTTTCAAATTAAGATTCAATGTAGTATGAATTAAGAAATATTGATACGATTGTCAAACAGTTTGGATCCGGATCAGACGCCATGTTACGCGGCGTCTGAGCAGGATCCAAACTGTTTGCAAATCGACTTTATTCGACATCGGCACCGAAAGACTTGAGACTTAAAAAAAAAACAAAAAAAAAAACAAGTAGCTGCTTAATGCACGAAAACCCCTTTATAGCTTAATGCACTTTGTGATTTACATTTTTCTTTTAAACGGGAAACATGTACATCTAGTTATTTTACAGTGGAGAATGTGTTATTCTTTCCCGATAAACGCGTTTACGCGAAAACTATTTTTTTCTTTTACAAACAGTTTGGAGCCAGATCAGACGCCAGGTAACCCGGCGTCTGATTAGGCTCTAAACTGTTTGCCACCAAGATAAACATGAAATATCAGAATTGTGCAAAAGTTGTACTTTTCTACGTTTTAGCGCTTTGCGTTTGCGTACGTTTGCGTTTAAACGGGAAAGAATAACAGATTCTCCACTGTACATGTAGTTATTTTAAGCTGTATGTGCTGAATTATATTTCATCAAACGATATGGATTACGTTCTAGTATCTAGTAGTAGTTTTCAAACTATCAATGTGCACATTATATTACAGTTTAGACACACCAATAACCATTCTTCTACCAGCTACGCAGCATACGTTAAAACCATTGTGCTAAACATTATATATATGTTACGGGGATAACGTGTAATCAGGGATTACGCGTAATCACTGAACTTTTTAGGGATTACGCTTAATCACTGGGCGTTTTAGGGAACTGGTGAAATTTCCTCTTTCCATAAAATAAAAATATTTGTACTATCATGACATTTCTTTTGGTTTAAAACATCATGCTTTCTTGAAATACTGAGCATTGTTTAATGAACGTTCATACAAAGTTTCTCGCACAAGTGAATAAGAATAAGTAAACATGGTGCATACATGTATAAGCCAGGCCAATTAAAAACCAAGACATCTGTCTTGTTAATAAGGTTAACAAAATTAGTTCATAGCGTGGTACTTGCCTTTGAACTAAATGAACTAAAGAATGTAAGATTCATTACTTTAACCAAAAGTAACTGCCAAAATATTAAATATTACATGTATATATATTTTATAAAATTTCAACAAAATCTTCAAAAGTACGCCTTTTCCCTGACAGAGTTAGGGTTTTCGTGAATGCCCTGATTGTTCAGTGATTTCGCGTATTCTCTGATTACACGTTACATGTATCCCTGAAACATGCTGTGGAGAGAACGTTATTCTTTCCCAATAAACGCGTTTACGCTAAACCTATTTTTTCCATTTCAAACAGGTTGGAGCAAAATCAGACACCGGGTAACCCGACGTCTGATCAGGCTTCAAACTGTTTGCCACTCAGATTAAAAATCAATAATTAGAAATGTCAAAAAGGTAATTTCCTACGTTTTAGCGGTTTGCGTTTGCGTTTCGTTTGCGTTTAAACGGGAAAGAATAACTTTTTCTCCACTGTATGATAACCCTGAAATAACCACTATGCACGATGGTAAAGAATCATAATTCATCAGATGATATGTTTTACGTTCTTGTAACGAGAATTATTCTTCAAACTATCAATGTGTGCACATTATATTACAGATTAGACAAATGATGACGTAGACAGTTGTCACACTTTTGTACTTATGTATATAAATTGTTACATGGGCGGATTCTTATAAACTATTGTACATGTATCAGGTTAACCATTTTTAGCCGTTTACACAGCCACTAAACTCATGTTAATCATAGTTCAGCACTATTGTCCTCTTGACCCTTTACTCCGGTCCGTCTAAAGACCCCAAACCTCTCCAAACCTCCCGAGCCTTCTTTTAAAAACAAAGTTTTCCATATTCTACCAGATGGTATCTTAAAGCAGATTGAAAATAAAGCGGAATGCGCTTTACGGCATTTTCTGTTTTAATTTCAATTTTGTTTTCAGCTATCATCTGCTAGGATATAGAAAAATATTATTCATGTACATTGTCTTTATTATATATTTCGGACCAATTTTAATAAGAATGGGAATAAATGAAGGAAGGAGTAAAACGTGTTTTGGGAGATACAGTGGAGAATCTGTTATTCTTTCCCGTTTAAACGCAAACGTACGCAAACGCAAAGCACTAAAACGTAGAATAGAACAACTTATGGACAATTCTGATAATTCTTGTTTATCTTGGTGGCAAAGAGATTGGAGCCTGATCAGACGCCGGATTACCCGGCGTCTGATCTGGCTCCAAACTGTTTGCACTGCAAATAATATTTTTAGCGTAAACGCGTTTGTTGGGAAAGAATAACGTTTTCTCCACTGTACATGTACATGTAATGGGTTGGGTTAAACGTGGTAGAATATTGTCTTCTACATTGTTGAACCATACATCCTCATCACACTGACTTGTCATAAAATACGTTCATTCTTCTGACTGGTAAAGTAACCACTAACTTATTCTGAGCGTCTGTATTATGTTCCTGCCATTTCGTTCTATAGTGTCCGATTTGACCGCATTGTGGGGAAATTAACCCACAAACATTGCAAGCTCTGTAGTCACAAACAGTCGCCGCGTATCTAAAGCCTCATCTGAATAGGGTCCACATTGTTATAAATGTTTATCAGTTTATTGTTTCGTTTTAAATGTCTTATAGGTCCGCATTTTGTGATCACATTTACATCTACATCTATACGGCTGTGTAAGTTTGTCTTTTGCCGTCATATGTGATCACCCTCGGCGATAGTCATTTGGCTTCGAAGTCCCCGCCGTTCAGGTTTCGCTCAGGATGACGCTGCTTGTACTCCAGGTAAAGGTTTTCCACAATCTGAGCTGTTAGGTGTTCTGTGGCGTGAACCGACATTAGCCTTAGCACGTAGACGCCGTCAAACTTTAGATAGTTCATCACAAAATCTCTGCACAGGCGGGTATCTGCCCCACTTTTCTTGTTGACCAGTTTGCGATCTTTTAGAATCTTCCTGATGAAGTGAATTCTCTTCATGGGAAACATGATGACATAAAAGTGCGCGCAAAATGTGAGGAAGCTACAGATACAAAGGAATAGAATCCAAAACCAGATAAACAGGAAAATCTTGGAGTTGAAAAGGTTAATTGGTAGCACGCATTGAACCGTCCATCGCTGCACGTTGTTCATTTGTCGGATTTGAAAATCACAAAGGGTGACCCTGGGGAATCTTGGTGATTGCTTGAGATAATCTGGATTATCGTCCGCTAAGCCACTTATTATCTGAAATCCCCACCCAGCAAAGTGTTCTCCCAAAAAGGCATTGAGCGCGAAGAAGTGAACGAAGGCATTTGCAAAATATAACAGCTTGACGAATAGTTTTGACGTCATGAAGTAGTTGCCATAGTGACGCCCACAAACAAGGCACGTGTATTTGGAAACTCGTTGTTTAAGATTTTGATAACACAATTCTTTGTTTTTCTTGGCACTAAGTTCAAGCCATTTACTGAGATACTCTACAATGTCATTAAGCTTGTCGTCCCGCTCTTCCTTCTTGACCATTTGAAGTTCATAGACAAGGGAGACAACCTGAAAAGGGTACAAAAGAAGTTTGATGGGTTAGTGTCCCTTTGTTGAATTTAAGAGTGAGAAAACGAGAGAGATACCTAGTAGAGAATAATAGACACAACAGACAAATAATTTTCAGATACATGTACAGCGGCGAAGATATTTTCCCGTTTAAAAGAAACTAAACGCAAATGAAAAGCGATACAATGGTGACTATGGTCGCTTTTTGAAAAATCTGACCCTTTTCACCCGAGTATAAACAGTTCGGAGCATGGTTAGACGCCGTTCTTACCGCCGTCTGGTCTGATTCCAACATGTTTGAAATGAACATAAGAGAATTTGCATAAAAAGGCGTTTATTTGGGAAGAATAACATCTAGTCCACTGCAAATATCTTACAGTGGAGAATCTGTTATTCTTTCCCGTTTAAACGCAAACGTACGCAAACGCAAAGCACTAAAACGTAGAAAAGTACAACTTTTGGACAATTCTGATAATTCTTGTTTATCTTGGTGGCCAACAGTTTGGAGCCTGATCAGACGCCGGTTTACCCGGCGTCTGATCTGGCTCCAAACTGTTTGCACTGCGAATAATAGTTTTAGCGTAAATGCGTTTATTGGGAAAGAATAACACATTCTCCACTGTATCTGAAGAAATACTGTTGTACAGTGGGGGAGATGTTATTTTTCCCAATAAACGCGTATACGCTAAAACTTGTACCCTTTTCAATTGAAAACAGTTTAGAGCCAAATCAGACACCGGCTAACCCGACGTCTGATCAGGTTTAAACTGTTTGCCAATCAGATTTAAATATAATAATTAGAAATGTCAAAAAATTGTAATTAAGCTATTTACGTTTGCGTTTCGCTTGCGTTTAAACGGAAAACGTTTTCTCCTCTGTAAGAAAATATGTTTACATACCCTAACTGTACATATTTAAGAGAGTTTATTTGCCTTTGTCAGTATGAAACTTAATACATGTATCCAACAATACAATTAGAGTGTATCGTTCCATTTGATACATATGAACAATATCATAACCATTTCACCACCAAACCTATTGTTAGCATTAACCCTTTTACCGCCTATATACAGTGGAGAAAACGTTATTCTTTCCCAATAAACGCGTTTACGCTAAAACTGTTTTTTCTATTGTAAACAGTTTGGAGCCAGATCAGACGCCGGGTAACCCGGCGTCTGATCAGGCTCCAAACTGTTTGCTACCAATATAATCATGAATTATTAGAATTGTCCAAATGTTGTACTTTTCTACGTTTTTGTACTTTGCGTTTGCGTTTCGTTTGCGTTTAAACGGGAAAGAATAACATATTCTCCACTGTACATGTATACCGTCTGATTTAGTACATTTGTCTGTGGTATTGTATCGTATTTAAACAAACAAGGCAGTTTGACTGATTGAATATAGAAACTTGTGCAACAATTGTTACAGTGGAGAAAACGTTATTCTTTCCGGTTTAAAAGCAAACGAAACGCAAACGCAAAGCACTAAAACGTAAACGAATACAATTTTTGGACAGTTCTGGCGAATTATGTTTATCTTAATGGCGAACAGTTTGTATTAGAAATAATAGTTTTAGCGTAAACGCGTTTATTGGGAAAGAATAACGTGTTCCCCCACTGTACTAAGCACTTATATAAGATACTGTATGAACCTGATCAAATGCCGAGTTACTCATGCTCGGTAGGCGGTCAGGATCTACATTTGTTACAGTAGAGAAGACGTTATTCTTTCCCAATAAACGCGTTTACGCTAAAACTATTATTTTCATTGCAATATTAAGCTTTAAACTGTTTGCCACTCAGCCAGAATTGACAAAACATTGTAATTTCCTTCATTTCATTGCAATGTGTTTGTGTTTCGTTGACGTTTAACCCTCTCACTCTCAATGACGCTTTAAAGCGCGTTTGTAAACAGATACATGTACAGATACAGATCTTTATTCGGCATAAAATAGCATACAATGGAGAATGTGTTATTCTTTCCCAATAAACGCGTTTACTCTAAAACTATTATTCGCAGTGCAAACAGCTTGGAGCCAGATCAGACGCCGGGTAACCCGGCGTCTGATCAGGCTCCAAACTGTTTGCCACCAAGATAAACAAGAATTATCAGAAGTGTCCAAAAGTTGTTCTTTTCTACGTTTTAGTGCTTTGCGTTTGCGTACGTTTGCGTTTAAACGGGAAAGAATAACAGATTCTCCACTGTTCAGATCTTTATTCGGCATAAAATAGCATAAGCATATTCATAGCCATCAATTTGCATGAACAATATACATGTATACAGTATGTAAACAGTTAAGCAGACGACATTACAGCCGTGAATAGGTTGGACATAATTGTCCTGTATAGGGAACTGCGACAAGGGTCGTTGTAAGGAGGGATCATTGTTTAGAGGGTTGTAGGGATGGAGCACTGTAATAGTAACGTACACAAGCATGTGCTTAGTTGCTCTAAATGAACATTCACATACATATTAAATTTCAACAATATATACAGTTATACTTAGGTAAATTGTAGGTAGGGAGCTTGAAAAATAATGATATTTAATGAAAGGTGATTTATTATGAAGAAGTAATTTAAAGCAAGAAGAACTTTTCGCACGGGGATTTCTACGTGTTCATACCTTTCGTTCTGCATTAAATAATTACTTGTGTTAACGACGCTCAAACGTTTTAAAAGAATGACCGCTTTATGCTAGTTTCATTGTATTTGAACTTTCATGAAACAAATGGCTGATCGTTACTTCTCCCTTATTACAGTGGAGACTAGATTGTTCTGTCCCGTTTAACCCTTTCCATTATACAAACGTCCTTTAGTGGGTACAGTGGAGAATCTGTTATTCTTTCCCAATAAACGCGTTTACTCTAAAACTATTATTTGCAGTGCAAACAGTTTGGAGCCAGATCAGACGCCGGGTAACCCGGCGTCTGATCAGGCTCCACACTGTTTGCCACCAAGATAAACATGAAATATCAGAATTGTCCAAAAGATGTTCTTTTCTACGTTTTAGTGTTTTGCGTTTGCGTACGTTTGCGTTTAAACGGGAAAGAATAACAGATTCTCCACTGTATTACAGTGGAGACTAGATTGTTCTGTCCCTTTTAACGAATCGAAACGCAATGAAATTTAACACTTTCATTGTCAAATTATTCGAGATTTTTTGACGTATTTATCGCTTTTTTGTCGTCTGCTTCAGTATTGTTGTCTGCAAGACACGTTTCAAAGTTAGATTGTAACGAAGCGAAACGCAATGCAATTTAACACTTTCATTGTCAAATTATTCGAGATTTTTTGACGTCTTTATCGCTTTTTTGTCGTCTGCTTCAATATTGTTGTCTGCAAGAAACGTTTCAAAGTTAGATTTAAGGTTGTGTGATTTAATAAATATCGACAAAGTTGTCAAACAATGTGGGTCCTGATCAGACACTGCGTTACGCGGTGTCTGATCAGGACCAAAAGTGTTTGCAAACGCGCTTTATGGCGTCATTGAGCGTTAAAGGGTTACGCCTGATCAGACGCCACTTTTCCTGGCGGCTTATCTTGTTTCAAACCGTTTGTATTGCAAATATAGTTGTTACAGTGGAGAATCTGTTATTCTTTCCCAATAAACGCGTTTACTCTAAAACTATTATTTGCAGTGCAAACAGTTTGGAGCCAGATCAGACGCCGGGTAACCCGGCGTCTGATCAGGCTCCAAACTGTTTGCCACCAAGATAAACATGAAATATCAGAATTGTCCAAAGTTGTTGTTTTCTACGTTTTAGTGTTTTGCGTTTGCGTACGTTTGCGTTTAAAAGGGAAAGAATAACAGATTCTCCACTGTATTACAGTGGAGACTAGATTGTTCTGTCCCTTTTAACGAAGCGAAACGCAATGCAATTTAACACTTTCATTGTCAAATTATTCGAGATTTTTTGACGTATTTATCGCTTTTTTGTCGTCTGCTTCAGTATTGTTGTCTGCAAGACACGTTTCAAAGTTAGATTTAAGGTTGTGTGATTTAATAAATATCGACAAAGTTGTCAAACAATATGGGTCCTGATCAGACACTGCGTTACGCGGTGTCTGATCAGGACCAAAATTGTTTGCAAACGCGCTTTATGGCGTCATTGAGCGTTAAAGGGTTACGCCTGATCCGACGCCACTTTTCCTGGCGGCTTATCTTGTTTCAAACCGTTTGTATTGCAAATAGTTGTTATATCACAAACGAGTGTATTTAGAAAAGAATATATCAATAGCTTTTCAAATGTACAAGTAGTTTTACTTGATATAATCCCTTTTCCTAGTTTACACAGATAATTCTTTCCCAATAAACGCGTTTAATCTAAAATTATTATTTCATTTGTGAACACTTTGGAACCATATCAGACGCCGGGTAATCCGGCGTCTGATCAGGGTTCCAACTGTTCACTTCTCCGATAAAAAAAGAATATCCAGCAATTTTAAAACGTTATCTTCTACGTTTTATTTCAACGCGTTTGTGTTTTATTTGGTTTGCGTTTAAACTGGAAAGAATAACGCCTGTTCCACTGTTTAACGTCACGCCAAGCTTGAAGCACGAGGTCAGCTACAATGTACGTACCCTGTGAAGAAACTGTATAACTAATAATGTACGTACCCTGTCTAAATCCATTGTGTTTGACGTCGTTAGCGTCTTCCATAACATCCGGGGAATTTTGAAGAGTAGTGCCATGAAGAGTAGGATCATGGGTACCCACTGGTAGTATGTGATCTGAGCATCCTGTCTGTGAGCATTCTGGGTGGGGATCACACTCTCCATAGGAATGTAGTACGTGTTTGAGATCCAGCATACCTGAGTGAAATAGTATGTATTTGTTTCATGGGTACTTCGGGGGCAATCAAATCATTGACCCTTGGTAGCAGGGAAGACCTTGAGAACGGTTGCCCGAGGCCAACGGCCGAGGGCAACCGTTCTCAAGGTCTCCCCTGCTACCGAGGGACAATGATTTGAATGTTCCCGAAGTAAATATGAAACAAATGATTTATTACCTGACTCACTATTTAAGATAGATCTAGTTCCTGAATTGTACAAGGCTAAATGAAAAGTTAGATTTAGATCTACATGAATTGAACAACTGTATAGATTCTAGAGATCATTTATTTATTAAATCATTACAGAACTGAACGCACAACCATTGCATTTAGAAAAGGGTTTCATAAAGACGCCTAATTCGATCCTGTGATGCAGAACATTTTTGCGCAACATTTTCGCGCATGTACATGTAACAGTGCTGTGCAACAGTCAACTGTTGCCCCCTGGCCTCGGTCTGGTAAAT
Source organism: Gari tellinella (assembly GCA_922989275.2). Classification (NCBI taxonomy): domain Eukaryota; kingdom Metazoa; phylum Mollusca; class Bivalvia; order Cardiida; family Psammobiidae; genus Gari; species Gari tellinella. The sequence goes on from OV277873.1 coordinate 25,697,907, forward strand.
CTTTTCGGACAACAGTCAAACATGCTTAATAATCACTTAGATAGAGAGTCAGATAATAATAACAAATGTTTAAAGGACTCACAGCCATGACGTCAATGCCATGATGTCATATGTTTCGAACAAGTGTCATAGATCTGCTTTTAGTTATCAAATTTGGACTTTAATCAAACTGTCTTAGGCATATCGTACATGTAATGAGTGTCAAATTATAAAATTGATATATTCTAATAGTTTGCCCTCTAAGGGCCTTTGTTAAAGATTTTCTCTTTGCTTTTAATGTAGGCGTCGTCCAATATAATTGTACGTGTGTTATGTGAATCTCAAGCGATCATACATACTTATGATATTTGACTGGGCATAAAATGTAATACATGTACATGTTCGCTCCCATGAATTCGGTGTCGGTCACTACCGTTACTCTATACGTAGTGTACAGCTACAATGTACTGGCCTGACTCTATTAGGAGCGTATTACCTTAATCACATTTTAATTTTATCGGAATAAGTTTCATTCAGACATACAGTAGAACATCTGTCTTACGACAGCTAAAAAGAAAGTTGATAAGCTGCATAAAGACGGGTGATACACATGACAGTTTAAAGCAATGTGAAGTGAACGAGGATCTTTCTGTTTTACGTTCACCTCGCTTTAAACTGTCACCTGCCTCTAACACCTGATAATAAACAAAATTTAGAAGTCGTAATAGGAAGGTTTTACTGTACTTGTATGTTGAGCTATACACCCTTAATTTGATTTGATTTCAATGTTAAGATTTTACGGCTCTTCAACAATATTTCAGTCATATCGCGACGTGCAGCTAATTACCTTTGGCGGAAGACACCATATGACCTTTATGCAGTGCTTTAGGCACAAATTGGTATAATCCTGACAAATTTACCTGACGTTGACTTTTATTCATGAATAGATTATAATGAGATGATGCAGTATAAATAAATAATCGACAGCGGGAATCGTACACTTTCGGGAAGGTTCGGTTTATTACGTGAATTTTAATACAGTAGTGATCTTCAGTACGGACTATAACTGGATAGAACCACCGTCCCTCTACCCCATTGGAGAAGCGTGGTTGTTTATAAAAAAAAAATAGAATAGTGCAGAAACCCCTCAGAGGGACATAAAGCATTATTTACGCTATGCACTACAATCATTACAATGTCATATATCCTGAAAATAACATACGAATGTTCATTTCATTGGTCTTTAAACAAAGGTTTTGTTGTTTAATTTTCGTTTCCCAATTGACTCATCAGTATAAACACTGCATGAATTCACACACGTGATTATATGGCAAATACAAGACATATCCCGATCATCATAAAATAAACTAAGTCCACATTTTATGGTAGACTAAAGCTCAGCTATGGTAAATAGGTATTTAGTTTTACCACTACAGTACTGAACCTTATTAAATTAAATTGATAATCGCAAGCGAATTGCCATCGAATTGCCATCGAATCGAGCGCTTCAAAAAACAAATCCTACGTTTGAATACTTTAACGCAAATTTTCAGAAGCGGTTGTGACAAAATGGAATCGAAAAAATTAACGAAGGCATATTTGCGAACATTTGTGAGATACACCACTCAAGAAAACTTATCCGAGGGTAAATTAGTATTTTGAAATCGCAAGCGAATCGCCATCGAATTGCCATCGAATTGCAAGCGAATCGCAAAAATTGTTAATTTAATAAGATTCAGTACTGTAGCAATCTCAAACATATTTACTATTCTGGCGAAATTGTGCTACCTGCTGCAAACAGTTTGAATACAGATGAGACGCCGAGTAACTCGGCGTCTCATCTGTATCAAAACTGTTTGCCACCCTATTGATATTTTCTTCAAGAACTAATACCCTAAAAACAATATCGAAAAGTATTGCAGAATACAAAGTTTGCAGAAGATAATGACGTAAAGCGCGCAAAGCTAAAATTCTGCTGAATAGACTTTCTGTTGAACTTAATTTTCAATTATATCCTAGTGATAAATGGTAAGTACCCTTACAAATGTATCTGGTGTTGTGTTACAGTGGAAACACGTTATTCCGTGACCCGTTTTAAAGAGACTAAACGCAATGCAAAATAATAATGTAGAAAAAAACGATGTTAAAAAGAATAAAGCTGATTATCTTAATCTGAATAGCAAATAGTTTGGAAACTTTGGAGCGTGGTTAGCTACGGGTTTATCCCACGTCTGGGTCCAAGGTTGGAAAGAGTGTGAGTTGAGTCTGATATCAATCTCAAACGTTTGATTGGTAATATTTGAGTCTAGGCTCAAATCTGACCAATCAAATGCGTGAGAACTGCCTGTCATTTGAGCGAATTCAGCATGCTGGTCAGTGCATACAGTGGAGAATCTGTTATTCTGACGTCATTGGTGACGTCATACAGTGGAGAATCTGTTATTCTTTCCCGTTTAAACGCAAACGTACGCAAACGCAAAGCACTAAAACGTAGAAAAGTACAATTTTTGGACAATTCTGATATTTCATGTTTATCTTGGTGGCAAACAGTTTGGAGCCTGATCAGACGCCGGGTTACCCGGCGTCTGATCTGGCTCCAAACTATTTCCACTGCAAATAATAGTTTTAGCGTAAACGCGTTTATTGGGAAAGAATAACACATTCTACACTGTATGACACCAATGGCGGGGAAACGGTACACTATACATGTTTAATTTATTTTACACTTCGTCAGATTATCCTTGTCAATCATTAATTTGTGATGTTTATTTCTTTAACAATTCATCTGTACAATTTTGAACTACATGTACTCGTGTCGTGCAGAGACGCTGCGATAAAATGGCATTTGTGTTACTTTGGTTGTTATATTTAAAATAGTAAAACTTGTTTTATAAAAATGAACTTTCATTATAAACAATAAAATAGATTCAGAGCAATTGGTGTGATGTTTGTAGCAACACGGGCGACACGTGAAAGAATTTTCGATATCCTGTTAAAACGAGTTTTCGATTGCTTGTATTGAAATATTCCTATCTGAAACATCTCACGAATACTTTTTGACGAAATTTCGACAACATATGGAAAAAATTCGTCTCTACTTATCTATTAAAATTTTTATTTGTAGATATTCATAGGAATTGGATATATTGCAGATTTGACCCCGTATTCCGTATCTTAGGGACGCCCTGTACAAGTCCTCAACTTATACATGGACATCCTTTTGAAAGTTTGTAAAGTAAATAGGTACAGACTATTCAAAATGTAAGCAAAAGGCTGTTTCAGAATAAGTTAAGGGAAACCTAGGAACTATATAAGCAATTGTATTGGTTTCCGAACTAATCACCTGATTGGTATACAGGACATTACAGGTGCATCTGTAAATTACGCCGGCCATTAGCTCTGTACTGGTAAAGTAAAGTGTACATGTGCATGGCCATCTGTGAATTGTGCCGGACACCAGCACTGTATTGGATCCCGAACTGACCTGATTAGTATACTCTACATGAGCATCTGTAAATTGCGCTCCATACCAGCAAGGAACTGGTTCAAGAACTACTGACCTGATTAGTATACTCTACATGGGCATCTGTAAATTGCGCCCCATACCAGCAAGGAACTGGTTCCCGAACTACTGACCTGATTAGTATACTATACATGGGCATCTGTAAATTGCGCCCCATACCAGCAAGGAACTGGTTCCCAACTACTGACCTGATTAGTATACTCTACATGGGCATATGTAAATTGTGCCCCATACCAGCAAGGAACTGGTTCCCGAACTACTGACCTGATTAGTATACTCTACATGGGCATCTGTAAATTGCGCCGGACACCAGCACTGTATTGGATCCCCAGCATACTGTTTGGTACTGACGATTACGGTAAAGATGACGAGGATTATGGTTGTGTAGTGATGACTGAGCTTATCAAAGATATCGTCATCCTTTCTAGACTTCAGGCCTCCTCCACCTCCCCCGGTATAGGATCCAAGTGTACCCACTACCTTGTCTAACCTGAAAGGAAGAGACCAGTGAGAAATGTGTTAGCATTTAATTTTTCGGCGTTAAGCGAAATAAACGACAGAAAATGATCGGCAAATTCCATGAATCGCGCTAAGTGTTTATAATAAATTTCGGAAGCGTCACTTACAGTGAAGAAAACGTTATTATTTCCATTTTAAACGCAAACGAAACGCAAACGCTTAAGCACTAATAAGTAGAAAAATACAACTTTTGGACAATTCCGACGAATTACCCGGCGCCAGATCTGGCACCAAACTGTTTGCATTGCAATAATAGTTTTAGCGTAAATGCGTTTATTGGGAAAGAATAATGTTTTCTCCACTGTACCAAACATCGATAACATTAAATCATTATGAAACCATATATATGTAATTGTTCAGATTTTAAAAAATAAACCCAGAAAAAGACAAGAAAAGTTTCAACACAGAATGACAAAGTAATGCTCCGGAATATTCATCAAACTGGACAGAAGAACATATAGGTGGATATATTACATTCTATCACCTTCCCTAAACTTCATTGCAGGTGGTATAAACGATGATATCAAGACACTAGGGTGGTTAAAACAAACACATTCTGACAAGTAAAACATTCCATCGTTACAGTGGAGAATCTGTTATTCTTTCCCGTTTAAACGCAAACGTACGCAAACGCAAAACACTAAAACGTAGAAAAATACAACTTTTTGACAATTCTGATAATTCATCTTTATCTTGGTGGCAAACAGTTTGGAGCCTGATCAGACGCCGGGTTATCCGGCGTCTGATCTGGCTCCAAACTGTTTGCAGTGAAAATAATAGTTTTAGCGTAAACGCGTTTATTGGGAAAGAATAACGTTTTCTCCACTGTAGTACATGTACAAAGCCTACAATACAGCGGAGAATACGTTTTCGATTGTAGATATAGCTAGGATCTGGCACAAAACTGTTTGCCACTCAAATCAAAATTAACATTTAGAATTTCCAAATACATGTAGTTGTCAAAATGTCAATTTTATTGCGATGCGATCGCGTTTCTTTTGCGTTTAAACGGGCAAGAATAACGTCCTCGCCACTGTAGGAAGAGATAAGAAAACATTCAATTATACAATGTTCCCTCCCTACAATGGCCCTCCCAAGAACGACTCCCTCCTTACAACGACCATTGCCGCAGTTTCCCAAACTGAACAATTTTATATCTAGTGCTGCAATATCGTCTGTTAAAAAATACTGTCTGCTGTTTTACATGTACATATATTTGGACAATTTGATGGAATAAATATAATGACGAGTGACAAACAGCTTGAATCCAGATCAGACGCCGCGTTACGCGGCGTTTGATCTGGATTCAAGCTGTTTGCAAATGTAAGTCGCGTCTTTATTTTCCCTCCCAATAACGATTCCCTCCGATCAACACACACAATCTGTGTCTCCCGTTGAGTGTCGCTGTAGATAGGAAGCGCTATACATGTAATGTGTTTGTGCTACATGTACATGTATACATACATGTACATGGATATATACAATCATGTACCTGTCAATCACGTCTCATGCATATTCTTTCAATTAGTCTCTTTCCACAGATTGTCCGTTTGGGAATATTGCAATTAACCCTTTCATGATCAAATTATTCGTGATATGTTTAGCCTTTCACCGTTTCATTACCTTCTGATTCAATTGTGTTGTTAGGAAGATCGTTTCAAAGCAAGATTCTATTCTAATACAGCTTATTAGGTTATTCTCCTATAACGCGCTTTAAGGTGTCAATTGAGAGTGACAGTGTTAAATTTTAAATGGACGATTTCAGTTTAAAATAATATCTAGTAAATGTTCTTACTATTAAAGAGATTTATTTTGCTATTTATTTTACTATTTATTGGATAAATGTTAATTTACTGAACACTAGCGACGAGTATACTCGCTTTTTACACACACTGTACACTGAACCCTTTGAATGGTACATTTGAACTTAGCAAGTGGTGCATACCCTGATCAGAAGACTCCTATAGTCGTCCTCTTATCAGGGTCTGCACCGTCTGTCAGTCTTTAAAATAGTGCATAACCAGCCGTTAATAGTCAGAAATTGAACAGACTTGATTGGAAATTAGAATTGTCCATTTAAATGATTCAGTTGTGGTTGAGTTAGGAAGAATATTAGCAGAATAATGGCTACAGTGGAGAAAACGTTATTCTCTCCCAATAAAAACATTCACGATAAAATCTATTATTTCCTGCGCAAACAGTTCGGAGCCAGATCAGACACCGGGTTACCCGGTGTCTGATCAGGCTCCAAACTGTTTGCCGCTCAGATAAAAATGAATAGTCAGAATTGACAAAAATGGTAATTTTCTAAATTTAAGTGTTTTGAGTTTGCGTTTCGTTTGCGTTTAAACGTGAAAGAATAAGGTTGTGTCCTCTGTATCATTAATGCCGCCCTGTTTTACATGGAAGATCGTGTTAGAATGTGGTGGAGTAACACGTCTTGACATGGCAACAATGTTGTCTGCATGTACTCGAATACTGACTAGTCGTTACCCCTTTGTTCTCATGGCTTTTTCAGTCGTTTAACCCTATCGTCCATAGCACATTCTCCACTGTATCACCTGATCGGATTGTTGCAATGTCCTTTAATTGCCTTTTAATTGTTTCCTCCACTCAAGAAAATAGTTCTACTTTATACAGAAATGGATATGCACCGTGAGCAATGCATACAGTGGAGTATCTGTCATTCTTTCCCAATAAACGCGTTTACTCTAAAACTATTATTTCTATTACAAACAGTTTAGAGCCAGATCAGACGCCGGATAACCCGGCGTCTGATCTGGCTCCAAACTGTTTGCCACCATGATAAGCATGAAATATCAGAATTGTCCAAAAGTTGTTCTTTTCTACGTTTTAGTGCTTTGCGTTTGCGTACGTTTGCGTTTAAACGGGAAAGAATAACAGATTCTCCACTGTACAGTGTGTATGTCCTAGCAGATGCAAGCATAAAGCAGGCTGAAAGTAAACCAATCTGTAGCGCTTTACTGTCAACTGTTTTTAAGTGGTCATCTTTCTAGAAACTAGAAAAATGCCATAGGGTTGTTGGTAAAACGCCCTGCTTAAATATTCAGCAGACGCCATTTTCAAAGAAATGGGACAGAAGGTCCATTCTCGAATAAACAGTACACTTGGATGTTGATAAAAGTATTTCAAGTTATTCTTTCCCGTTTTTATAAAAATGCATACGAAACGCAAACGCAGTAAAATGTAAGAAAAGGACAATTTGTTAACAATTCTGACACTTCATTTTAATCTGACTGGCAAACAGTTTTGAAAACATTTTAACAATTCTGACTGTTTATATATTCATATGAGTGGCAAACAGCTTCGTGCCAGATTAGATGCCGGGTTAGCCGGTGTCTGATCTGGATCCAAACTGTCTGCAAGTGCAATTATAGTTTTAACGTTAATGAGTTTATTGGAAGAAAATAACGTCTTCTCAACTGTTCAGCGAAGAAAACGTAATTCTTTCCCAATGAACGCGTTTACTCTAAATCATTTATTTAGAATGCAAACAGTTTAGAGCCAGATCAGTCGCCGGGTAACCCGGCGTCTGATAAGGCTCCAAACTGTTTGCCCTCGTGGTTAAAATCAACATTTAGAATTGTCAAAAAATAATTTTCTACATTTCATTGCAATGCGTTTGCATTTAGTTTGCGTTTAACTGTACGAACACCTTGCTCCTTAAGCTTGTTAATATTCAGCGTGTATGATAAAATGTTGGTCCTCAACAATGATTCTCAGAAATGGTGTATCGGCCATTTTGTTTAAACCAAAAGTTTGGGCCCAGTTAAGACGCCCAGTAGAGGTGCCGATTTACTCAGCGTCTCATTTGTATCCAAACTGTTTGCAATATTTATATATATTCCAAGCTCGCAAGTTGCGAGCAGAAGTTTTGTTACAGTTGGGAAAACGTTATTCTTTCCCGCTTAAACGCATACGAAACGCAAACGTAAATCGCTAAAATGTAAGGAATTACCCTGAGGCACTCGTACAGTGGAGAATGTGTTATTCTTTCCCAATAAACGCGTTTACGCTAAAACTATTATTTCTATTACAAACAGTTTGGAGCCAGATCAGACGCCGGGTAACCCGGCGTCTGATCAGGCTCCAAACTGTTTGCCACCATGATAAACATGAAATATCAGAATTGTCAAAAAGTTGTTATTTTCTACGTTTTAGTGCTTTGCGTTTGCGTACGTTTGCGTTTAAACGGGAAAGAATAACAGATTCTCCACTGTACTCTTTATGATGTGCCCATCGACTTGACCCTTGATCTCACGACCTTGACATTTACGTCAAACTGACCCTTGCATTGATGCTTATGATGTTCTTATATGTTTTAAGAACTCAATAATTTTGTAGATACAGGTAATTGACTTATACCATATCCTCTTTTTAGAAATAGTCTTCAGTGCATGCTGAATTGACCTTTGGTCTCATATTGTTCAAAGTTGCATCACTGATCGTTGAACAATATCAACTATATCACATTTTATGCATACGTACTAAAGACCATCATAGTCTGTTTTTGACAGTTGGCTACTTCCACCATCATAAGAAAACAACGCCTTCTCCACTGTACGAACACCTTGCTCTGTAAGCATGTTAATATGTAGCGTGCTATGTTTGTGTTGCCTGATAAAATGTATGTCCGCACTAATTCTCAGAAATGGCGTACATGTACAGTATCTGCCATTTCGTTTTAAAAAAGGATGACCAGACTTCCAAAACGTTTAGGCCAAAATCAGACGTCGAGGAAGATGCCGGTTTACTCAGCGTCACATTTGTATCCAAACTGTTTGCAACCTTTATTTGTATTCCAAGTTCGTCATTTGCGAGCATAAGTTATGTTAACCATCTGCACGCTGCGAGCAATGTGTGAGAACTATTTCATACAGTTTAGATCCAGATGAGACACCGAGTAACTCGGCGTGTCATCTGGCTCCATACTGTTTGACACTCTGATTATAGATTCTGAACGAAAATGTCGTTTAATCATCTTTAATAATTGTTGCAGACGACAAAATTTACAGACGACAATAACAATGCACGCAGAAGGTTGCGAAACTCGTTAGGGGACATAACTCTTGATTAACATGTCAGCGAAGAATGCCCAGATGATGGAAAACTGCAGAAATATCCCAGCAGGACCGCCAGAGTGATAATTTTAACTAATAAAATAAATGACAATCATACTATTACGGAAACGTCATCACTGTTTTCGGCTTCAAATGAATGCTGTTTTCTCTTTAACCTCTTTCCTACATTGGAGACGTCGTTTTTGTTGTTGTTTCTAAGAAAGAATTACGTACGTTCAAAGTTATGTAATGATGCGTCACCCCATTCTTTATACACTGAGGACCAACGCCGGACATGTATTACTCTAAAATATTTTGGTACTACAATTTAGACGGGTATATCTATTATAATATATTTATTTCTACGAAGGCAACTTTGTTTTCGTAGGAAATAGTTTCCCAGTATATATGTTACAGTCAATCTGTGTAATCAGTCATTACGCGTAATGACTAGTCAATCTGTGAAACGACTTTTTCACATACATGTAGTTCTTTAATGATACTATTTATGATGATAGACAATGATATTTTTTAAAAGTTCAAAGATTTTCTGCACAAAACACCACATTTATTTCACACCTTATTTCAGTCAATTTGTGAAATGATGTTTAAGACCATCTGACCTTGAACGCTGTAAATAGGAAAGAATTGAACAATTTTCATGTAAAGCTACAGGCTATATTTTGTTTTATTTCTATTTTTAAAAAATGATTTTGACAAATTGAGTGTTTTTGTAGTGAGATTGTGGTGTTTTGTGCATGAACATTTTGACCTTTGAAAAAAATGTATAATTATCATAAATTGTAACATTAAAGGACTATGTGAACAAGTCATTTCACAGATTGACCAGTCATTACGCGTAATGACTGATTACTCAGATTGACTGTAACATATACATGTACACTGGCTTCGTAGGAAAACTATTGGTCTAAAATACCCATATAAATTGTCGTATAAATATTTGGCCTAACAAACTATTCTCTATATTTTATAGCTTTACATGTAGGTTTACGTTTGGTATCGTTGAAATAGGGAAACATTACACTTTGTACATATACATGTAAGTCCCAATAAGGGGTTCAGAAGATTTGGAAGATAGATAAGTAATGACGGGTTTCCCATGGTACAGTGGAGAATCTTTTATTCTTTCCCTTTTAAACGCAAACGTACGCAAACGCAAATCACTAAAACGTAGAAAAGTACAAATTTTGGACAATTCTGATAATTCATGTTTATCTTGGTGGCAAACAGTTTGGAGCCTGATCAGACGCCGGATTACCCGGCGTCTGATCTGGCTCCAAACTGTTTGCACTGCAAATAATAGTTTTAGCGTAAACGCGTTTATTGGGAAAGAATAACGTTTTCTCCACTGTACATGTACATGTAAATTTGTACATTCGTTCTGTGATAGGTGGGAAATGTTGGCACTCCGTTGAGAATCGACCCGGGTCTCTTTTAGTGTTGAGAATCCCAGGGCTGCCATTTCTCCGGATTTTTCCTAAATCTTCGGATTTTGTCTAGTAAATGGTAGCTTAAAGCAGGCTGAAAGTAAAGCAGAATGCGCCTTAAGGCGCATTCTGCTTTGCTTCCAGCCTGCCTTTAGCTGTGACATGCCAAAAAAACTAGAAATAGTCTATGGAGTAAAGATACATGTACGATTCACGCACTTGAATTTTCTGGTAATTGGCGCTGTGGCACAGCCGGCGAGTTTTATGTGGGACAAAATATGGAATTTGCTGTTGTTGTGTATTCAGCGCTAGGTGGCCTGAAAACTGCACCATACACTAAATTCTAGATTAGATTATGACGTCGTTTTTTAAATACAAATTACGTAACATTTACGTCATAATTATGGAATGTATAAACAGAGCTCCAGGTTGAATAGGGGGATTAACTGAAAACTCTTTATTTCTGCATTAAACCATGTGGTGTCACTACTCATTAGAATCGACTCTCCGAGACGATTCAGGTGGGTGGTTACATCAAGGGATTTGGTGCTGAAATGTGTATGAATGTTGGATTTGTTCAGTTTACTTCCTCTTATCTGGAGCCCTGGTATAAAACTATGTGTAGCCGTTTTCCCTTATATTGTTTACTTTTGTTGTTCAATGTTACTTTGAGTTATAAATATAATGCTAATGTTTCTCACTATCCGTGGGACTTATGCATATGTAAATAAAAGTTGAAAGTTGAATGCTTTCACTTTGTGTTGTGTTCCAATAAGTGCGGGACCGGAAAAATAGTCTGCTGCTTTGAAATGCGGCGGCACCGAAGTTTGTCGATACAGTGGAGAATCTGTTATTCTTTCCCAATAAACGCGTTTACGCTAAAACTATTATTTGCAGTGCAAACAGTTTGAAGCCAGATCAGACGCCGGGTAACCCGGCGTCTGATCAGGCTCCAAACTGTTTGCCACCAAGATAAACATGAAATATCAGAATTGTCAAAAAGTTGTTATTTTCTACGTTTTAGTGTTTTGCGTTTGCGTACGTTTGCGTTTAAACGGGAAAGAATAACATATTCTCCACTGTACAGCTGCTGTTGAAATTTCCTTGGGATTGTTTAACTCTTTCACTACCAACATTTCCGTGAGTTTTTTACCCCTTCACCGTTTCCTTGTCGTCTGCTTCCATTTTGTTGTTTGCAATATCGTTTCAAGTTTAGATTCAATTTAGTATGAATAAAAACAAGTCGATACGATGTCTAACAGTTTGGATTCTAATCAGACACCGCGTTACGCGGCGTCTGATCAGGATCCAAACTGTTTGCAAACGCGCTTTCAAGCGTCATTGAGAGTGAAAGTGTTAATGGAATTTAAATGCCATATGTAGATAATTTCCAAATATGCTTGAAATAATATTCACGTGTTTCATGATAGTGTTTAGGTCAAGTCCGTTGTTCAGGCTCTTTACGGTAGTATACATGTTTCAAGTTATCTTATATAAGCAGTTTCAAATCCTACCAAGCACATTTAAAAATGAAATACTGTTTTCAGAGTTCTTGCTATTATTCTTCTGGTTTAGAACTACATGTATTTACATGTATTTCACACAACTGGTTTTTCAGTTTGAAAACCATCATCAGTACTTTAAGAACTTTGATTATATAATATTTTATGAATTATTATGTTGAGAACATTTATATTAAAGGAATGAAATAATTAATTGAAAAATGCAAATTTGGAAATCTTAGGATTTTTCATGTCAACTTATGGTAGCCCTGGAATCCACCCGTACATGTAACATCAATGACAGCGGAATTTGCATATTATAATTACGTTATTTGGCAGACAAAATCTTTAATATCTTTACTACACTGTCAGAGGCGGCTTTATGTGGTAAAAACGTTTTAAAACCCTGTTTAAATACCAACGAAACGCAAATGAAATGCATTGAAATCATTACGGAGAAAATTACAACATTTGAAATTCCTAATGATCTTTAATCTGCGAGGCAAACAATTTAGATCCAGAGCAGACACCAGGTTACATGTACTTGCCATTCCAAACTGTTTGCAAAGGAAATACTAGATTTAGCGTAAACGCGCTTATTGGGAAAGGAAAACAGTAATGCATTTTTTTTACTTCAAACTGGAGTAAAAAGCCTCCTGTTTTACAATTTACAGAGCATCTCTCAAACTGTATTCTAACGATTCTCTATTGTGCGTGCATTTCTAAATACAGTAAAACCTCTCTCTTACGACCACTTACAGTGGAGAAAACGTTTTTCTTTCCCAATAAACGCGTTTACGCTAAAATTATTATTTTCAGTGCAAACAGTTTGGAGTCAGATCAGACGCCAGGTAACCCGGCGTCTGATCAGGCTCCAAACAGTTTGCAACTCAGATAAAAATGAAAATTCAAAGTTGTCAAAAGATTGTCCTTTTCTACATTTTAGTGTTTTGCGTTTGCGTTTCGTTTGCGTTTAAACGGGAAAGAATAACAGATTCTCCACTGCTTAAAAGAATATTTATTAACTGTATAAAAGATAAGAGACTGCTTCAAGAAAGGTGATAGTAAAACAGAAAGCTCCTATAAGAGCTCTCTGTTTTACGGTCACCTTGTTTAAGCAGTCACATTTCTTAAACACCTACATTTGTAATCAGTAACACAATGTAGTGGTCGTACATGTAATAGAAATGTTTTATGTACAGTCTTCCAGTGAAGAGGATGGTATTCTTTCCCAATAAACGCGTTTATTCTGAAACTCTTTCTTTCTGTGTTAACCCTTTACCTCATAGCCTTTTTTTAGTTTTGAAGACAGGTGACCACTTAAAACAGGTTGAAAGTAAAGCAGAATGTGCCTTAAGGCACATTCTGTTTTACTTTCAGCCTGCTTTAAGGTAACATCTGCTAGGCTATATAAAATATTTGTAATGGTAATTGTTCATGAGGGTATAAACTGGAACTATTTTCTTCAGTGGAGGAATAAATTAAATACGCTAAAAGTCGCTTCTATGGGGGAAAGAGTTAAGCTGTTTGGAGTCATATCAGGGACCGGGTAACCCGACGTCTGATCTGGCTCCAAATTGTTTGCAATGGAAATATTATACGCGTTTATTGGGATAGAATATAGTCTTCTTCATTGTATAGCCCGTGTACTCTCACGCTTTGATGAGTAAACGTATTGTCTAAATTAATTTATTGCTTGTAAAAGAAACAATTAGTGTTTAAGTTAACTACTATGCAGCTCTACTGATGTAATTATCTCACAGGTTCTTTCCCCTTATTCCGACAAATTAACCCTTTCAATGCCAAATCTTTCGTGAGATGTTTACTCCTTCACCGCTTCATTGTCGTCTGCTTCATTTTGTTGTCTGCAATGTCTTACCAAAGTTAAAAAAAAGTCAGTATGACACAAGAAATTTGAAAACGACTGTCAAACAGTTTGAATCCTGACCAGATGCCGCGTTACGCGGCGTCTGATCAGGATCAAAACTGATTGCAAATGCGCTTTTAAGCGTTATTGAGAGTGAAAACGTCTGTTTTTAAATTGTCGTCTGCTTTTACATGTAAGTGATTGCATTAATTTTGTCAGATTTGAAGGCGTTTTGCCCGAAGAAACTGGTACGATTTTCTAAATTGTTTGTAACTTAGTCTGATCTGGACCCAAACTATTTATACAAACAGGTCGCAATTGGCAGCAAAAGTGTTGATTCTTATACTTCTAAAAATTGTCTTCTGCTTACATTTCAAATTCCGTTTAATGCAATGTTTAAAAAGATGGAATAAAATAATGGTGTCAACTGGTTTTGACCAATATCTGCATTAAACCTACAGGCACAGTCGCACAGGAATCCTTATTCTTACCCGTTTAAACGCAAACGCAAAGCATTAAAACGTAGAAAAGAACAACTTTTGGACAATTCTGACGAAATATGTTTATCTTAGTGGCAAACAGTTTGATCTGGCTCCAAACTGTTTGTAATAGAAATACTAGTATTATGGTAAACGCGTTTATTGGGAAAGAATAACGTTCTCTCCACCTGTACATGTAACTTCAACTAAAAGCCAAGAAGCAATCAGCACGATTAGGGTAAATCTTTCATTTGAACGCCTAACAGCGCTTGAAATATTACTAAGACAATATCAAGATCCCTTATTACTTTAGCAGGTAATTTAGTCACATTTAAAATATCGACACTGTTCACTTACTACATTTTAAAAGGTCGATAGCCGGAGTTTGTTTCTCTTTTAATTCTACGATGGAACACATTTTAAGCAGACAAACTTTCCGGAGGGATAAAGTCATAAATATGATATGGCTTAAACTGGCTTTCAGTTAATTAAAGAAAAGTGCAACTTTTACCCCGCGGTGAGGGGTTTCCACCCACAAAACAAGGTTGATTATAAACACGTGCGAATTACCGAACATTAGTTTCTCTATTTGTCCGACGTTTATCTTTAGCACTTTCTAAGCGACTTTAAATAGCTATTGCAAACAGTTTAGATCCTGATGAGACGCCGAGTTACTCGGCGTCTCATCTGGATCTAATCTGTTTGATACCCTATTGGTATTAAATCAAGGGATGCAGACTGAGAGCTTAGCATCGCTGCGAACGGCAAATATTGCAGAAAACATAACGACGTAAAGGTTTAACAGCTTCTGAGATATTATGTAATGTAATAATAGTTTTGATCAAGTCCTGACGTTGAGTTACAGTGGAGAAGACACTTTTTTCATTCCTGTTTAAACGAAAGTAAACGCAAACGCGACATGAGCCATTTACAGTGGAAAAACGTCATTCTTTCACATTTAAACGCAAACGAAACGCAAACGCAAAACGGTAAAACGTAGAAAAGTACAACCTTTGGACAAGTCTGACGAATTATGTTTATCTTAATGGAAAACAGTATTGGGACCTGATCAGACGCCGGATTACGCCTCAAACTGTTTGTAATAGAAATAATAGTGTAAGCGTAAACTGTCTATCTTCAAAATTGAAACAAGCTACAGTGGGGAAAACGCTTTTCTTTCCCAATAAACACGTTTACGCTAAAACTATTATTTTCAGTACAAATAGTTTGGAGCCAGATCAGACGCCGGGTTGCCACTGAGCTTAAAGACATTAAGCCAGTCCTTTCATTGATTCCCCCATTGTTTTGTAGGTGTCAAAATACAGGTATATACCGGTATACAGCATGAGAAAAGTCTTCAGGCAATGGCTCAGGTTTGAATAGAGGCCCTTACATAATATATCTCAATAGGTTTTTCAATTGGTTTTACTAACCAAGCTATCAAATATTAGGTGTGTGCCTCACATGAGACGCCTGAATGATTCTTTGCCTAGACGCTACCACCGTTAGTGCATGCTCTGCATGCTTTGACTCAAACTATATACGGGGGTATGTGTTACCAGCCAAGCTTGGTCATGTGATGTCTTTAAGAATCAAATATACTTTGAGATTTTTTAAAATTGATCAGTGCATGGTCATACTTTCTTTATTTCATGTTGCTCCAAAATCAAATATGGCCACCAATGTTGCCGTTTTTTAATATTTTCTTTAATGATGGAACTAGCCAACTGTCAAAAAAAGAATATGACCCTTTGCACGTATATATAGAATAAAATATAGTTGGTATTGATGCAACTTTGTAGGTTATGAGATCAAAGGTCTATTTATCATGTATAATTTAACTATTTTTAAAAAAGAAGAAATATTCTAAGGTAATTACCTATTAACTATTGAGCTTTTAATACATGTATATAAGAACATCATAATCATCGATGCAAGGTTCATTTGGACGTACAGTGGATAATCTGTTATTCTTTCCCGTTTAAACGCAAACTTACGCAAACGAAAAGCACTAAAACGTAGAAAAGAACAACTTTTGGACAATTCTGATATTTCATGTTTATCTTGGTGGCAAATAGTTTGGAGCCTGATCAGACGCCGGGTTACCCGGCGTCTGATCTGGCTCAAAACTGTTTGCACTGCAAATAATAGTTTTAGCGTAAACGCGTTTATTGGGAAAGAATAACACATTATCCACTGTAAATGTCAAGGTCATGGGACAAAGGTTAATGCTATTGACACATCAAAATGCTCACTTGGTCTAAGTTACCAAGATTACTGAAATCTATCTGAAGACAGAGTTTTCACATGACGGTGACGCATCTGTGTTTTAACTCTTTGCATGCTGAGTAATTTTTTCGTCTGCAACTGTTCTAATGTTAGAATTTTAAAAATTATTTTCAAAACATGGTCAGAATGGCAAACAGTTTGGATCCTGATGAGACGCCGCGTTATGTGGCGTCTCATCAGGATTCAAACCGTTTGCAATTGTACTCACTGGGGCAGATATATCCGCCGCTAGCATGCAAAGAGATAAATTGCATTATCCCGGAAAGTAAATGTCGTAATATAAATTGTGTGGGAATTAAAAGCACTGGGCCTATTTATTTCACTACTGTTCACTCCTCTACATCAACCTTTATCTGCTTAAACTAAGTCGTTTGCTTTAAGGTCTCTAATTTTAGAACTTAGGCTGAAATTAAATGTACGAGTGCGAAACAATTTGGACCCGGATAAGTCGTCTAGTTAATCAGTGTGTAATCTTGGTCCAAAGATTTTGAAAACAATTGTGATGTGAACAATAAATCATCATATCTAAATTATTTTATATTTGACTGAATATCTAACAGTTTAGTTATTTGATGTAACCCTTTCCCAATAAACGCGTCTTTTTGTGCATTTAATTTATCACTCCACTAAACAAAAACGTTCAATTTTATACAGTCACAAACATGTATCTAAAGAAATAGAGTCGTTAGTTATATCAGCCTGAAAGTAAATTAACATACACCTTAAGGCGTATTCTGCGTTACTTCCAACCTGCTTAAGTGCTCACCTGTCTTCAAAACTAGAAAAAGGCAATGGAGCAAAGGGATTAGCCCTCTCACTGCCAAATCTTATCATCTCTTCTAACCCAGGGACCCGTTTCATAAATTTCGTACGACAAATACAGTCGTAAGTCAAAACTTAAAAATGTATCTGATTTCTCATTTCTCTATCCAATCCTGTCTCGTGACATCTCTTCGGAATTGTCTTTTCAAGGCGATTTCAATGATATGTCACAAGACTGGATTACATGGAGAAATGAATAATTATTGACATTTTCATAATCTGACTTACATCATTTGTCTATCGAAATTTTATGAAACGGGTCCCTGGTCACCAATATAATGTGATTTGCTTTAAAAATACTGACGTCTTAACTATTGCTTCCAAGCAAGAGTTCAGCCAAAATTATTGAATACATACCGACGTGATTTGCAAACAATTTGGATTCTGATCAGGACCCCAACTGTTTGCAAGGTCGCATGTGGCGGTGAAAAGGCTGAATTACTTTTATATAACTGTTTTGTCATTCTGCAATGGTTTTGGTTTTGCCAGAGGTTTCGGCTCCGTGCAAATGATATAATCAGCGAAACTATTACAATATCAAGTAGAGTGAATAGTCATGAAATTTAATATGACAGTCAACACTACCAAGTTTGGGCATAGCAATACATGTCATAATTTACCTCATAGAATCGATTGTGCATGCCTTAAACATTTACGCAACGCTTTGAAAACAGTGTGTTTCTGTGAAAAGTACACTTTTCACAAGCAAAAAGTGAAGAACAAGATCAGAGGAGTTGTATCATCTGATCAGGGCCTGTACTGGTTGTCATATTGAAATACATTCTAGAAAGCAACCGAAAAAGTCAGAAAAACTCAGACTTATTGAAAACTGGAAATGTCCATTCAAGGTTTTAGGGATGAATGACTATTTAGTGGAGAATGGGTTATTCAATCTTGTTTAAATGCAAATGAAACGCAAACGCATTGCTATAAAATGTAGGCTTAGCCGGGCGTCTGATCTTGCTCCAAGTTGTTTGCAAAAATAGATTAAGCGTAAACGCGTTTTATTGAGAAAGAAAATGTTACAGGCACATCCATACATTTAAATTTCACGCTTTAACCAATTTATTGTATTCAAAACGCACGTTCATGACTAAACTCACTGTCTCATTAAAAACAATTATGGAAAAATTTAGTTTTAAAAAAAGTCTAGTTCATGTTTTATTATTCGGGGTTGTTTTACACTGAAGTGCAATAATCACAACCAGGGCAGATCCTGATCAAATGGTTCCAGTATGAGCCTTCTGGACTGCTGTAAACTGCTTACATAAGAGAAATTACTTTTCAAATGTACAATGCCTGTAAAAGGACGCGTAGATGCGTCACAATGGTTCCATTTTAAGTAAACCAATCCCTTACATGTATATACAGTGGAGAATCTGTTATTCTTTCCTGTTTAAACGCAAACGTACGCAAACGCAAAGCACTAAAACGTAGAAAAGAACAACTTTTGGACAATTCTGATAATTCTTGTTTATCTTGGTGGCAAACAGTTTGGAGCCTGATCAGACGCCGGGTTACCCGGCGTCTGATCTGGCTCCAAACTGTTTGCACTGCAAATAATAGTTTTAGCGTAAACGCGTTTATTGGGAAAGAATAACAGATTTTCCACTGTAAGTGCTTAGTAATTTCTTGCTTGACCCCTTCGACAAGACCATACGTTTTCACACCTATACTTGTTTCTTACAGAAATTCCTGTTCATGTTTCTACCTTGTCCTGACCAAGAACTACAAGAAACCTTTCCGTCACCTAGATCTAAACCGTTTAAACAAAAATTGGAATAAATCTTGGATGTTTTCAAAAAAAATCATTTTTCAATGCTTTATCTCATTTGTGTCTGCGTTTCGTTTCGTTTAAATTGGAACAATACCGTTGTCCCAATTCTATTAAATCTACAACAAGGGAAGGGTTCATTCAATTTTGTTTGACAATTGAACCAATACCCATTAATTTTACACACATTGCTAATTGGCAGCATGGAACTGTCTGGCGACTAAACCTTTATCACGTTGCATGCCTGTAGAGCTGGAGATAAGTTGTTTTCTCACATTCAACACGCCACTCCATAAATGCATGTAGTGGTTTAATTATGTATTTAAATCTCATCGTGATTTACTACATGTACATACAGTGGAGAATCTGTTATTCTTTCCCGTTTAAACGCAAACGAAACGCAAACGCAAAACGCTAAAATGTAGAAAAGGACAACCTTTTGACAATTTTGACTTTTAATTTTTGTCTGAGCGGCAAACAGTTTGGAGCCTGATAAGACGCCGGATTACCCGGCGTCTGATCTGGCTCCAATCTGTTTGCACTGCAAATAATAGGTTTAGCGTAAACGCGTTTATTGGGAAAGAATAACAGATTCTCCATTGTATCTATATCACAGATTTAATACTTTTCAAAGTACAAATGTACATGCACGTCTTTAATTTAGTCCTCAATTGAAGAAAATACAGTAAAGCGTATCTGTTAAGACTTTTTAGGAGTTTTCCGTTTTACATTCACCAAGCTTTAAATGCAACCCTAGTGGCCATTTATACTCGTCCTTGAATGACAAACAGTGTAGTAGTGTATAATCCACTTGGGATGCTGCATAGATGCTGAATATGTACATTTGTAAATGCATGATCATATGTCTCCTTTGGCAGTTTTCACTGTTTGCAATATATTTCAAAAAGCAACCCAAAATAGACAAAAATAGACCAGCCTTAGTTGGAAGAAAGGAACTGTTCATTGAGAGTTTCGTGGGTGAATGAGATTGCAGATAAGTCTACTCTGAGAATCGTTGCAGACAACATTAGTAGGCCTGTTAAGATACAAATTTTGGGCAAATTGTTCAAATTGTGACTAAGCTCTGAAACTTGGCACAGTGACTCATTGGGGTGTCGAAAATATGAAATGGAAGGGTATCCCATAATCTGAGCAGGGGAAGGCGGCCATTTTGGAATTCAAAATGGCGGACCCTAAATTTTATGTTTTTAGACGTATCTTTGCTAAGAATGCACATAGAGTTCTGATTTCAGGTGCAAAATATAAATGTATGCTATGGGCTCTACAAACTTTGGTACAACTTATACTTTACTTGCATGGCAGCCATTTTTAATTCCAAGATGGCGGTGTTAAAAAATGGTTTCAATGTGTATTGCGTACAGCCATATATTATAGTACTACAACTGAATCCCAATTGCATGCTTAAATCTGACACTAACTGGTATCCCTCTGTAGAAAAAGGTTTCTAAATACCGAAATGTGTGTACAAGTTTGTATATTATGAATCGTGTTATCTGTGGGCCAACACAGCCTGTTTAACGTGTTAAAGATGAAACTTTTCAAGTAGTACATGCACTTGCTTTAAGCCTTGCTATTTTAACTTGATTATAGCTAGCGTTAATCTCTACCCTGACGAGTTCCAAATAATTGTCTAATGTATGCGATCTAGGGGATTGTTTTTTATATGTATCATATCACGTGTATGTGTATTTTTGTGTATTATCAATTTCTTTTAAATATGTGACGCTTGGTTTATACTACATGGTGTCCTTATAGATAATTAGATATACACTTTATTTATACATAAGGCCAGCGGCCGAACCGTTCACAAGCATATAAAATAATGCAATAACTAATCAAAGTCAAAGTATTATTCCAATGTATATATCATATGCATATATGACTAGTTATACCTATGAGCAAACATTTCATGTTCATGCTGTAATTGCTGTTTGTCTACTTGTTTCCTTTTTCATTCTTTTTCATATGTTTCCCGGGATATATGGCCACGATAGCCCGCCGTTTTATCACTTCTGTAAACAAGAGGACTTCTGATGGGTCAGAGTCTGTCCTGTTTGTCATTTTGTAACATCTTGTTAAAATCAACCTTAAATAGTCAAAAATGGACTACGTTTCATTGAAAATCGGTATTGTCCATTAAAAGTGCCAGACATCAATGACTTAAAGGTAAAAACAAATGAAGGTTTAAAATTTGAAAACTCGTCCAGGAAGCAGACTTAAGGGTGATCTTTTCTTCAGATTTCCGAAATTTTGGAGCTTTCTGTGTATTGAGACTAAGTGTGGTGATATAAAGTGGAGAACACGTTTTTCTTTCCCGTTTAAACGCATACGAAACGCAAACGCAAATCGCTAAAACGTAGAAAATTACCATTTTTTGACATTTCTAATTATTATTTTTTTTAATCTGAGTGACATACAGTTTGGAGCCTGATCTGGCTCCAAATTATATGCAATGGAAATATTAGTTTAAGCGTAAACGCGTTTATTGGGAAAGAATAACGTTTTCTCCACTGTAAAGGTGTTGGAGTTTGTTTTTTGGCTCGGAGAGCCTATATCGAATCCTCAAGAATAAAATGGGTGCGAGTCTAGCTCCCCCTACAAACAAATCCTGTCATACGGGGTTTACATATGCTATATAACGGAGCTTCAATTGCTGGGTACGTCACTATCAGATAAACCGTGTGTAGCAGCACTGAATTAAACTCAGGATCCCGAGTCTGTACCTGTGGTGATTTAAACACCGTATTTACTCCCTTGTAATAAACATTCACCTAGTAGTCATAGCAGACGATGCATTATAAGACATGAACATTACAAAATTATTTAGGCTCTTTAAGCGATGCAGGTTTCTGCTTAATGCATGGCAATGGTAATGCAGAAATTTCATAATTAGCTTTCTGCATTAGATCTACTTTGTTCTACATTAAGCTGAAAGTCCGAGCCTGCAGTACTACAGTACTTTGAATTTTTATAGAATTCCGAAATTTAGTAGCTTTCTAGGTAGTGAGACCAAGTGGGGATATACAGGAGAGAAAACGTTATTCTTTCCCAATACACGCGTTTACGATTCAAAAAACTATTATTTCCTGTGCAAACAGTTTGGAGACAGATCAGACGCCGGGTAACCCGGCGTCTTATCAGGCTCCAAACTGTTTGCCGCTCAGATTAAAATGAAAAGTCAGGATTGACAAAAAATGGTAATTTTCTTCATTTTAGTGTGTTGCGTTTGCGTTTCATTTGCGTTTAAACGGGAAAGAATAACCTTTTCTCCTCTGTACTAGACAGGTAAACAGACACACAGACAGACAGGCAAACAGACAGACAGGCAGACAGACAGACAGTCAGTGAATTTAAAATTTACTTACCAGTCAAACACAGTCCATGAACTCGACGTCTCTACACACAGCCCGTTACCCATAATGCCTTCTTATGTTCCAGTGAAATGTGTCTCGTATAATGACGTCCTCGCTTGAAAGTGCTCCTGACGTCAGATATGTTACGTCATACGTCCAATTTTAATGGCGATGGATTCAACTTATATTTGTTTATGTTTCACCACAGATTGCAACCTTTATGAATGAATATGGTTTAGTTTCCTCGATAGTAATTTAATTATTTTAATCCACAGTCGTTGAATATGTAGATTAGGTTACATGTAGATCTACCTCAAATAATAAATGGCTTGACTTTTGCTTTATCACAGAAATGAATCGCCTATCTTTAACGCTAACTTAATTTTATCAAAAGAGCCTGTATTTGACCCGGTACATGTAGTTAATATAATTTCCTCATTCACTCAGATATCCACCTTTATATCTGAAAAAGGAAGAACAAAATCTTATTATTCATGTACACTTATATAGTGGAGAAAAACGCAATTCTTTCCCGTTTAAACGCAAACGAAACGCAAACGCAAATCGCTAAAACATAGGAAATTACCAATTTTTTACATTTTTTATTTTTTAATTACAAATGTATAATGTTTTAATCTGAGTTGCAAACAGTTTGAAACCTGATCAGACGACGGGTTACCTTGGCTCCAAATTATTTGTTATGGAAATAATAGTTTTAGCGTAAACGCGTTTATTGGGAAAGAATAACATTTATCTCCACTGGACAGCGCTGTGCAATGGCCCATCCGAACAACGATTCCCTCCTTACAACAATGCTTGCCACCTTTCCCCGAAACAAGACTTCAGTACATTTATATCTAATGCTTACGGGATTTTGAAAATGTACAAATCAGAAACCTCCGTTGGAGCTATCAACTCTAAGAGTTTGTCCTACATTAAGAATTAACAGGTATTTAGCGGTGACCCATGGTTCCTCTTTGAAAGGCCACTATACTATAATCTACAACTTTCTACAGTCAGATTATTTAAGAAACTCTCGACAATAAAACAAAGTGTAAATGTATTTACTCATTGAGTCATAGTGACGCATATATGCGTCCTCTACCAAAAGTGTATCTGCAGGAGCTCTCTAATCAGGGACTTCACTGTTTTTCATTTTGCAATATATTATAAAAACAGCCCTAAGTAGTCTAAAATGGACCATCCTTTATTGTAAACTGGGGTTGTCCATTGGAAGTCTCGGAGAATAATGAGTTACAGTGGAGAATCTGTTATTCTTTCCCGTTTAAGCGCAAACGTACGCAAACGCAAAACACTAAAACGTAGAAAAGAACAACTTTTGGACAATTCTGATATTTCATGTTTATCTTGGTGGCAAACAGTTTGGACTGCAAATAATAGTTTTAGCGTAAACGCGTTTATTGGGAAAGAATAACACATTCTCCACTGTAACAGGGCGATATGAGTGAATATTAAGATAGGAAAAAAAGGAAAGAAATACAACACGACAGACATTCAGAGGGTAGCGGAACAGACAAAGAGACAGAGATGTACAAAAATAAATACATGTACGTAGAAATAAACAAAGACAGACATACGTACATTAGATATAGTCTGACCAACATAAATAGAAGAAACAGGTCAATTAACGTCATATAGATATGCGAACACAGACAAACATATAAACGGACAGAGATAGAATAAAATCGAAAGATAGAGAAAACGAGAAACTGAGAGACAGAGAAGGAGAGAGACTGTGACAAAGAGAAACATAGAGAGAGAGACGTAGAGGACATAGAGACAGGGAGAGAGAGAGTGTGTGTGAGACAGACGAACAGAGACTGACAGACAGACAGATAAAAATGTATACAAAATACAGAAATTACAATCACAAATCAAAAGTAGAAAACCAAATTTCTTTCGTAATACCATATTATAACTCAACTCCACATTCCAAAGACACTTTATGAACTGGTACTGGACTTCAAGGGACAACTTTAGTAAGTCATTCAAGTGGAATTGAAATTTTGTTCTGTGACCCTTAGCACATTTACCTACAATGGAGAAAACGTTATTTTCCCCGTTTAAACCCAAACGAAACGCAAATCGCTAAACTGTATGAAATTAGCATTTTTGGACATTTTTAATTATTATTTTTAAATCTGAGTGGCAAACAGTTTAGAGCCTGATCAGACGCCGGGTTAACCACCGTCTGATCTGGCTCCAAACGTTTTGTAATAGAAATAATAGTTTTAGGGTAAACGCGTTTATTGGGAAAGAATAATGTTCTCTCAAGCCAGGTGTAACTCTAAAGACAATGGACACTTAATCTCAAACTGTTTGCATCCAGATCAAACACCCAGCAGCCCACTTTCTGATCAGGATCAAACTGTTGACTCTCTATGCAGACAACGAACATTGCAAAATATTCTGCAGACATTTTTTCATGTGACAGAACAAAATCACTTGAATCGTTTGTAGCATTTGTATTAAAATCGCATGCTTCGGTAATTGTTTTTAATGTCAATTGTTTTACCTACACCCACAGAGATATCCATTACAAGTTTACTTACTTATGTATATGTATAAACAATGGAACAAGTACGGTGAAAAAAAACGTTGATCTTTCCCAATAAACGCGTTTATGCTAAAACTGTTATTTTCAGTGCAAACAGTTTGGAGCCAGATCAGACGTCGGGTAACCCGGCGTCTGATCAGGCTCCAAACTGTTTGCAAATCAGATTTAATAATAAAAATTAGAAATGTCAAGAAATGAAAATTTCCTACGATTTAGCGATTTGCGTTTCGTTTGCGTTTAAACGGCAAAAAAAAAACGATTTCGAAATTGAAATGCAGATCTAAAAAAACGTATAATTTCTAAATCGATACATCGTGCTTCGCCTGTATTTTATTTTACATTCCGAGACAGGTACGTCATACAGTGCAGAAGACTTATTATTTCCCGTTTAAAAACACAAACGAAATGCAAACGCATTGCAATAAAAAAATAGAAAATCACAACTTTCTGACAAGTTTGGCTATTCGTGTTGATTATTATTATTGTTTTTTAAATCTGAGTGTCAAACAGTTTGGAGCCTGATCAGACGCCGGTTTACCCGGCGTCTGATCTGGTTCCAAACTGTTTGCATTTGCATTTGAAATAATAATTTGAGCGTAAACGCGTTTATTGGGAAAAAAGAACGTTTTAATGTAATGTAAACTTTATGACTTTTTATTACATTGTAACTAGTCATTAAAAACGTAAATACAACGTTCATGTAAGAGATCTAAAGCTATGCTAGGCCACATCTCAATGCACAACAACAGAAGTGGAAAAATACATGTAAGTCTTACCCCACTTCCTTAACTTGAAAGCACTCTAAAACGATTCATTTTTTTCTGCTACAGCGGAGAACACGCTATTCTGTCCGTTTAAACGTAAACGAACCGCAGAAGCATTTCAATAGAACATAGAAAATCACAACTTTCTGACAATGCTGGCTATTCATGTTGATCTGAGTGTCAAACAGTTCAGAGCCTGATCAGACGCCGGTTTACCCGGCGTCTGATCTGGCTCTAAACTGTTGCATTGGAACTAATAGTTTTAGCGTAAACGCGTTTATTGGAAAATAATAACTTGTTCTCCACTGTAATGTAAACCTTTTATTAACTATTCATGGAAAAAATATAATAAAGAGATCTAAAGATCTTAGGGTCACTGCTCAATGTACGGCAACAGAAATGGAAAAATAATTGTACAGTAAAGAAAGCGTTATTCTTTCCCGTTTAAACGCAAACTAAACGCAAAAACGCTTAGCACTTAAAAGTAGAAAAGTATAACTTTTGGACAATTCTGACGAATGATGTTTATCTTAGTGGTAAACAGTTAGGAGCCTGGTCAGACGCTGGGTTACCCGGCGTCTTATCTGGCTCCAAATTGCTTGTACTGTAATTGAAATAATAGTTTTAGCGTAAACGCGTTTATTCAGAAAGAATAACGTTTTATCTTCTATACATGTAAGTCTAACCCGACTTCCCTAACTTGAAAGTACTCTAAGACGAATCCTTACTTCTGCTGGCAAGGCTCGATTATTAAAAGGTATGGAAACAACAACGGGAAAAGGTATTATGTTATATGGTAATACTTCATATTGTGTGCGTTCATAAGAAGGTTACAAACTGTTTGACACTCGTATCGATTTGCTTTAAGACATACCAGATTGAGTTTTACTTTGAAACGAGCTTGCAAACAACAAAATTGAAGTAGAAGGTGAAGGGTAAAAACCTCACGATTAAATTGGCAGCAAAAGAATTAACTACAGCTTGTTTTTAAAACAACGCACCGATTAAAACACAGCACCGATTTGTGCAGGTGTGATGCTATATTTGTACCAATTCAATAATAATCTAATAATAGTTCACAAATACACGTTATAATTACGCTATTCCTACCTACTTTACGCGTTTCTTACGCCTTTATTATCCGGTTCGTGAAACGCGTTTCCTAACCGTTTCTTTACGCGTTTCTTTACGCGTTTGAAATCTCCGCGTGAAACGGAAAACTGACGCACCAATCGCAACATCTCTGGTATAATCGTTTATTAGCGTGTTTAAACGCGTTAAAATCGTTAGGCGTTAACCGTTCGTTAACCGTTCACTATGCGTTTCTTACGCATGATTAACGCGTAGTGTACGTTTCTTCTACATAAGAATAATATTGTGATAAAAATTGTGCGTTTCTTTTTGCACTGAGTGTATAAATTAGAATCTTATAACACGTAAGCAATCAAAATAGTCTCGTACTCCGCAGAAAGAGACTAAATCGAAAGTGACGGAATTATTTCTGTTATTTTCCTATTTGTTATTCGTGGAATCAGCTTGAATGTTATTTCTTCCTACAGTGGAGAAAACGTAATTCTTTCCCGTTTAAAAGAAAAAAACGCAAACGCAATACGATAAAACATAAAAAGACAGCTATTTTAAGTTGATTAAATTCTATTGAACTCGTTCGTCCCTGAAACCTCAAATGGACAATTCCAATTTAAAAATACGTCAAGTCCATTTTTGACTAGTTAGGGATGATTTAAAATGACAAGCAGTGTACATGTAGATCCTGATCAGCAGTCTCCTTAAGGAGCCCTCTTATCAGGGTATACACTGTTTGCATATGACAAATTTAATCCTCACATGTATACTGTTTGTAAATGTCGAGTATACTCGTCGCTAGGATTGATTGTGTTAAGTGGCAAGCAATGTTGAGCCTTCATGGCCAGACGCAGGGTTCATTCTTAACGACTGATCTGGCTCCAACATGTTTGCAATGGACATGAGGTTTTTAGCATAAACGGGAACTCATTTGTAGGGAAAGAATAGCGTCTTCTCCACTGTACTCAATGTAAAGTTAGATGGCAATCTGGATCCCAATCGTTTTCGAAAAAACAAAAATTAGTGGCACTTCATCAGGTTGAGCATTCCTCTGTTTTTGATGTCCTCCTGTTAATTCTCCGACTGGCCGCTTAAACACACCGTTGCCAGTCATATTCAAGAGAATCGTCAAACGGCGTTTCAATAAATTGCAATTTACATATGTAATATATGTCATACTAAAGTCGACTTCGTTAATATTTGCAAAAGGTCTGGGTCAATATCAGATTTCGTGTTATCTTCTAATTTCCTTGTTTTTATTTTTTTCTGCAGGTGACACATGTAAAACAGACAGTGGTTGAGTATTTGATCAAATTATTATCTTTTCAAAACGGAAGGAAAATATCGCAACAAATCATGAATGGGCAGAAACTAATATTGGTTCAATAGATGAACAGGTTGGTTTCAGGAAGACCCGGTGTCTGATCATACTGCAAACTGGTTGCCTTTCAGTTTAAAAAACGTGGGAAATGTCAAAAAGATGTAGTTTCCTAAAGTTTAGTGGATTGCGTTTGCGTTTCTTTTACGTTTAAACGAAAAATAATAACGTTTTCTCCACTTTGGTTAACTATCCAAATTATTTCAGTCAGGCAGACACGGGATCATTACAAGTGGCAATTATTAAACGTTCATTTTCCTTATTTGCAGAACAATAAATGTCGCTACATTTTATACGACACCAGGGCTGCCATAAGTTGATAAAAAAATCCTAAGATTTCCAAATTTGCATTTTTCAAGTGCGATTTTACGAATCGTACCTTTATCCCATAGTCTGTTTCTTGTTTTATTGACATGTGACTACTTAAAGCAGGCTGTAAGTAAAGCAGAATGCGCCTCATGGCGCATTCTGCTTTACTTTCAGCCTGCTTTAAGCTACCATGTACTCGGGAAAAATCCGAAAATTTAGGAAAAATCCGGAGAAATGGCAGCCCTGGCTTATTGCATTTCTTCTCATATAGTTGAAGATACATTCTTTTTTCCCCAAATTAAACGAAACTTAACACAAGCGCAATGTAACAAAATGTAGGAAAGGGCACGCTTTAAAAAATCTGACTATTTATTTTTACCTGAGTTGGAAACAGATCTGAGCCTGATCAGTCACTTGAATACATGTACCCGACAGTTGACTAGGCTCCAAACTGTTTGCCACCCGTATAAAATCAACAAGCTGTCATTATCTTTATTTTTACATTGCATTTACATTTACATTTGTTTAGGTTCGTTCAAACGAGAGAGAATAACGCGTTCTCCACTGTACACTGCACCACTCATTGCACCCAAAGCTCCCCGCACTCATTCATGTAGCCACCGATTCACTCACTCACTCACTCATTCTCTAACTGTCCTACATGTACATGTACAGTGGAGAATGTGTTATTCTTTCCCAACAAACGCGTTTACTCTAAAACTATTATTCGCAGTGCAAACAGTTTGGAGCCAGATCAGACGCCGGGTAACCCGGCGTCTGATCAGGCTCCAAACTGTTTGCCACCAAGATAAACATGAATTATCAGAAGTGTCCAAAAGTTGTTCTTTTCTACGTTTTAGCGCTTTGCGTTTGCGTACGTTTGCGTTTAAACAGGAAAGAATAACACATTCTCCACTGTACATGTAGTGACTCATGCAATGCTCAGTCAATCACTCAATTTCTCACACACCTACATCTCATAATGTTAATGTCACATACCCTTGCGTGTAATTACCTGATCTTACTCATTTACTCACTATTTCGTATCTCCCTGAGAAATTCGGTCGTTGAGAGTCGGGAATTTAGTACAGTCAGAACTGTATTGCGCAATATTCATTTAGAAGCACGCGCGCATCGCGAGACGGATGGCTGTTTCATCCTTTCGCTGATTTGGTCAGAATGCACTGGCATTCAGAAACAGCGTGGATCAGATCAGACGAAGAGAAACAGGCCGTATGAGCTGGATCCAAACCATTTTTATGGTTTCAGTATTTGCACCATCTAAAGGCAGCGTCGAGTTTCCAAACCGTTGACTCAGTCTTCATCCGCTCAAGAAAACAACACTCAGTAATATCGTAAGAAATTATCAGTTCCAATCGATTAATTTTGAAAGCTTTACGAGAAGTTACTGAAACGATTGAAAATCATAATTTTCTTGTGAAATACATAACACTTTGAAGTAAATATGACGATCATAAAATCAATCAACTTTCACTTTCTGTTGCGTACGAATGGAAACGGGTCGTTTCGGCCCTTGGTCGTTTCGATCTAGGTTGTATCGGCCTAGGTCGTTTCGGCCTATTTTGCGGGGTAGGTCGTTTCGGTCCATTTTGGTGGGTCGTTTTCGCCCTAACATTTCCTTAACCTATATTGATATCTAACGCAAAAACTCGGTCCTGCATTAACATGCTGAACTGCAGGATATTATGTTCGGACAAGCTTTTTTCGATAAATCTCAAATATTAAGTCCAATGTGTAGGTTATGGTCACAGTGACCTGAAAATGTTACGGACACGCAACATAGAAATGTACCCACACAGCAAAATTTGCTAATATGATACAAGAAATACGCTCCGGACAATAGAGACACGGACGGACTAAAAGACGACAGACACGCACAAAGTTCAATCAGTATGTGTACGTGTGCTCATTGCTTGAATTGGGCCACAATAACAGCATACGGTGGAGAAAAAGTTATTATTTCCCAATGAAACGCATTAATGCTAAAACTGTTATTTCAATAATTATTGAAAACAGTTTGGAGCCTGAACAGACGCCGGGTAACCCGACGTCTGATCAGGCTCAAAACCGTTTGCCACACTGGCTAAAACGAATTGTAAGAAATTGTCTAAAAGTTGTTATTTTCTACATTTTAGTGCATTGTGTTTGCATTTTGTTTGCGATTAAACGAGAAAGAATAACGCCTTTCCCACAATGCATCATAAGGGGGCTGTAAGACAGTAGCAATATTATAAAGATAATGTTTGCGTAGTTTTTAAGACGGCATTGAGGCACCGTCTTTCTTAACCTCTATTAATGCGCACTCTTTTAAATGCTTCCGCTCAATCACCATAATGTTTACTGTAAGACATGCACGAGTATCACGTGCGCTCGGAATGCAGTGATAAAAGCAAAAGCGTGTACCAAAATGGCATCTAATTATGAGAACAATTTCGCACCTGGGACGAAAGACATCATTCTTACTTCTCTTGTCAATTCTGTAGGTCTGTTAATTTTATTGCATTTTCCCGTCGTAGCGACAGCAGAGGGGGCCTAGCTATGATCTATATATTATGAACTTTCTTTTGGATTCCTGGGGCCCGTTTCATAAAACGTCGTACGAGAAAGACGGTCGTAAGTCAAACCTTTAAAACACATCTAATTTCTGCTTTTTTCTATCTAATCCTGTCTTGTGACATCTCTTTGGAATCGTCTTTTCAAGACAATTCCAAAGAGATATAACAAGACTGAATTAGATGGAGAAATAAATAGTAATTGAAACTTTTATACCTCGACAAACGACAACGAAGTTTTATGAAACGGGCCCTAGATGTTGGAGGTGTTCAGCGCAAGGTTCCGTAAATGTCCGCTATAGTGAGAACACCACTATTTTCAGTTAACCCTTCCCCTATCCCGATAATACGCCCTTTTACGCATTTTATTCCCCCCATTGGCGGATTTTTTTCCACTTTATTCATATATGAATATGTATATGTACCATCAGAATTTATTTTCTATATCTTACAGTGGAGAAAACGTTATTCTTTCCCAATGAACGCGTTTACGCTAAAACTATTATTTTCTCTGCAAACAGTTTGGAACCAGATCAGACGCCGGGTAACCCGGCGTCTGATAAGGCTCCAAACTGTTTGCCACCAAGATAATGATGAATTATCAGAATTGTCAAAAAAATTGTACTTTTCTACGTTTAAGTGTTTTGCGTTTGCGTACGTTTGCGTTTAAACGGGAAAGAATAACAGATTATCCACTGTAGCAGATTGTACATGTAAACGTAGCTTACAGCAGTCTGAAGTTAAAGCAGAATATGTAATAAGACGCATTCTGCTTTATCTTCAGCTTGCTTTAAGTGGTCTTCTGTCTTCGAAACTAGAAATAGACGATGCGGTAAAGGGTTCAAACGGAACTAAATGCCAACGCAGAACAATCTAGTGTCAGTCACTGTTTACAGAAGGTAACTATTCGACATGCTACCTGTCGCTTCGCTACCTGTACTTTCCACACGCTGTCACTTTCGCCCCTGATGTTTCGCACTCTTCTGTACTTTTCACTACAGTACACTTTTGCATCTGACTTTTCGATTTCAGGACATTTCTCTACCTCTTTTCTTCATGGTTGTACAGTGGAGAATCTGTTATTCTTTCCCGTTTAAACGCAAACGTACGCAAACGCAAAACACTAAAACGTAGAAAAGAACAACTTTTGGACAATTCTGATATTTCATGTTTATCTTGGTGGCAAACAGTTTGGAGCCTGATCAGACGCCGGGATACCCGGCGTCTGATCTGGCTCCAAACTGTTTGCACTGCAAATAATAGTTTTAGAGTAAACGCGTTTATTGGGAAAGAATAACAGATTCTCCACTGTATGATAGCCGAACTCATGATTGTCTAACAGAAGTAACTATGGTTGCTTGGTATATAGAAAGAATCATGGTTGCTCCTAGATATACAGTATAGGCATTAATATTTCCACTTTTAAACGCAAACGATGCGCAAATGCCATTCTCGTCTGAGAGGCAAACAGTTTTGCATAAAACTTCGTACGACAAATGTTGTCATAAGTCACAATATAAAAGTCTCAATCATTATTTATTTCTCCATCTAACTTTTTACTTACGGCATTTTTTTGTCGTACGAAGTTTTATGAAACGGGCCCATGGTCAAACGCAAGGTAGCCCGGAATTGAAACCGAATCCGAACTGTTTGCAATGGAAATAAATAATTAGAAATGTCAAAAAATGCGTGTAAACGGCAAAGAATAACGTTTTCATCACTGCATGTGAGTAGATCTACTGTTAAAGTAATACGTTTTCCTATTTTGAAAGTAATACGTTCTCTTAGTTTGAATGTAATACGTTCTCATACATGTAGTTTGACGAGTAAGATTTAGCATGGCTTACATATTTCCCCTCCTAATCTCTCGAAGTTTTATACGACGGGAAGAATGGGTTTGTAGGGGTTTTGTGAAATAAAACAAACTATAAAAACTCCTAATAGTTATTGCCATCTTTATTGACTACTTGCTGTGTTGCTAAGGTAAAAGCTTTCATACAGTGGAGAAAACGTTATTCTTTCCCGTTTAAACGCAAATGAAATACGAATCGCTAAAATGTAGGAAATTTCCATTTTTTGGCATTTCTAAATATTGTTTTTTAATCGGATTGGCAAACAGTTCGGGCCTAAGCAGACGTCGGTTAACCGGCGTCTGATCTAGCTCCGAATTGTTTGCAATGGAAATAATAGTTCTAGCGTAAACGCGTGTATTGGGACAGTTAGTGTACAGTTAGTGTTTCTCGTTTAAACGAAACTAAACGCAAAGTTCTCAGAAAAGCTTAACCCATGCAGCTTATTTTCGTCTAGAAACTCATTCTTACACACTTAATCTATTCCTCCACTGAAGAATATGTTTCCAATGTATAAGGTCATAAATAATAAATGATGTAACACACGAAATCATTTCTATGTTTTACGTGTAGCAGATTGTAGCTTTAAAAAAGCAGACAGAAATTATTCTGCTTTACTTTCAATCTGCTTTGAGCAGTCGCTTGTCTTAAAACAAAGAAACATGTTTTTGGGTGGGTTATACAAATGAGACGCAAACAAAGTGAAGAAATGAAAAAAATGTTTACATAAAAGTGTTTGAAATTGTGTCTTGATATTTTTATTAACTATATACATGTAGCATGTATGAATAAGCTCGGTCCGAATCACCAGTTTAACTCTTTAATGCTGAACACAGTAAATTGCGATTTCTCATCTGGTTTTGTTGTTGTTGTTGTTGTTGTTATTGTTGTTAGTGTTGTTGTAACGTTGTTATTGTTGCTATTTTATTATACATGAATGAAATGATGTGATGTACATGTAACAGCAAACACTGCATTGTATTTAGTATATCTAAAGGGGTTGATTTGCTTATCTTCAAGGCTTATAGTTAAAGACTTATTTCAATCTTCTTTTTTATCAACACCTCCATGCTAGTTGGTGATAATACCTTTTATTACTGTCTACCCTATAAACCTAAAATAGCTACGGGATTACGTTTTATACATACGCAGAGGAGAAGACAGAATTATTTTCCAATAAAAGCACTTATACATGTAAACTCTCTCAATTACGACCACTAAGTTGTGTTAATTTTTAGGTGTTTACGACAGGTGACAGCTTAAAACTTAAACTAAAGCAATGTGACTAAAGGAGCCTATCTGTTTTACTGTCACTATGCTTAAAGGAGCTTTCTGTTTTTCTGTCACCTTGCTTTAAGCTGTCACTTGTATTTTATATAATCAATTAGCATTCGTTAAGTGATCGTGAAAGAGAGAATTTATACGTACATGTACTGAAAACTTTATGTATATTGCAAACAGTCAGGAGCCAGATCAGACGTCGGGCTACTCAGTGTCTGAACAACCCAGAACATTGTGTCAGATTTCAGATTGAAATAAATCGTCTACATTTTCAAAAAATAAACAAACTAATTTTCTGTAATTTATTTTAATGCATTATGTTTGCATTTATTTCCTTTCTAACGGCAATGAATAAGGCCTTCTCAAATGTAATGATGATGTGGCAATTTGTACATGTATTGCATAAACAGTGGAGAAAAAAAACATTATTCTTTCCCGTTTAAACGCAAAAGAAACGCAAAAGAATTGCGCTAGAATAGAGAAAATTACTTATTGATATTCTTCACGATTAATAGTTGTAAACAGTGTAGCAAGAGGAATGTAAAGCAGAATGGGTCTTAAGGCGGATTCTGCTTTACATTCAAACTGCTTTATGTGATCACTTGTCTTCAAAACTAGAAACAGGCTATGGAGTAATGTGTTAAGCCTTGTTAAAACTACTAGCTAATTGATTTGCATAATAAAAGTGAGAAGTTTTCCCATTAACGACTTGAGTTTATTATTTTTATCGCGAACTAGAGACCGCAGCACTTAGATTAAAGATATATTAAAATCTGCGTTTTAACCACACTTAATGCGGGGTACAAAGTGGTTTGTAAGTTATAATTTCACGTGTCTGCTTACATGCAGTAACTCTTAACCCTTAACCGTTTAAATACGCCTTTTACACCTTTAATGTATTCCTCCACTGAAGCCCCCTCTGAAGAAAATAGTTCCAGTTTCTACAGTCATGGATATGTATTATAAGAAATATGTTCTATATTTTAACAGATAATACAGTGGAGTCTGTTATTCTTTCCCGTTTAAACGCAAACGTACGCAAACGCAAAGCACTAAAACGTAGAAAAGAACAATTTTTGGACAATTCTGATAGTTCATGTTTATCATGGTGGTAAACAGTTTGGAGCCTGATCAGACGCCGGGTTACCCGGCGTCTGATCTGGCTCCAAACTGTTTGTAATATAAATAATAGTTTTAGCGTAAACGCGTTTATTGGGAAAGAATAACACATTCGCCACTGCAATAAGCAAGGATAAGTTACATGTAACACTTGCAAACAATTGTTTTTTGCAAATAGTCTGGATCCTGATGAGACGCCAAGAGTTGACATAGTTAACCAAACGGCCCTGATTTCGAGTCCCATTGTTTTGGTGACACACGGTTGAATTAAGTTTGTGTGCTGAGAACTTGATTTAATGGTGTTCAAAAACCGTTTCTATTTACTGCATAAATACGGTTTTTTCAAGTCAAATCCTGAATTTCAAACACAGAAGGCATTTCTAGTACACGTATATCTCCAGACGGTTGCTTAAAACTGGATACAAGTATAGTAGAGGGTTCAGTTTTGAAGCATCCTGCTATACTTTCAATCTGCCTTTAATGGTCACCCCTCTTCAATACTATAGATACAGTGGAGAATCTGTAATTCTTTCCCGTTTAAACGCAAACGTACGCAAACGCAAAGCACTAAAACGTAGAAAAGTACAACTTTTGGACAATTATGATAATTCATGTTTATCTTGGTGTCTAACAGTTTGGAGCCTGATCAGACGCCGGGTTACCCGGCGTCTGATCTGGCTCCAAACTGTTTGTAATAGAAATAATAGTTTTAGCGTAAAAGCGTTTATTGGGAAAGAATAACGTTTTCTCCACTGTAATGAAGGTAAAACGTTTAAAAGATAGTTCGATTAGGAGCTTTCTGGCCTTACAAGTACATGTACATATGCTTCTGTCTTTAAAGTATGCAATGATTCAGGGAATTATAATCATCCGGGCCAATTTCTACATTTTGAAGTAGCACATCAGCTTAAATGACGCCTGCTTAATGTGCTCAATGCCATATTATCGCTTGCTTAAGACATGCTCATTTCTTTTTTACTTCATTTTAACGCATTAACGCCCAGTGAACCTTTTCATTCTTATATATTGAATTAGTCTATGTTTGATGTAAAGGGTACCTGATCTAAATTTCCATGTTCGTTTTGTTTCATATAGAAATTTTTATCAGCAAACAGTTTAGACTCTGATCAGAGGCCGCCTGATGCTGCGTCTGATCAGAGTCTACACTGTTTGCCTATGCCCCTTTCATGGGTTGATAGGAAAAGTAGGTTAATGTAACCGATGTCATGTAATCGCTTGCTAAAACAATGTTTATTTCTTTTTTTCTTCATATCAACAGAGTTTTCGTTTTCCAACGACCAACTACTGATATGAATGTCAAACGGACTTGATACATTTATTCAACAATTCATTATTTCAGATACAGTGGGGAAAACGTTATTCTATCCCAAAATAGGCGTTTACGCTTAAACTATTATTTCCATTGCATACAGTTAAGGAGCCAGACCAGACGCCGGGTAACCCGGCGTCTGATCTGGCTTCAAACTGTTTGCCACTCAGATTAAAAACCAATAATTAGAAATGTCAAAAGACTGTTATTTCCTATGTTTTAGCGATTTGCGTTTGCGTTTCGTTTGCGTTTAAACGGGAAAGAATATCGTCTTCTCCACTGCAAGAGTACTTGAGTTATCTGAGACCCAAATGCCAGTGACGTCACCTAGACACTGTTTTCAAAATATGAGATAAGTTGCTGTATAGGTTGGACAGATTTAATTATTCAAATAGCCTACTGATTTTTATGGAGAATTTATAGATACATAACAGCTTTCAAACACTTAAAATGACGAAAAATTGAGATTCTGATTTGATCTAACACTAGGTAATATCTAACTCCAAACATGATACATGTATAACCTTTTGCTTGCTAGTCGATAATTTAGTATATTTACAAACAGTTTGGACCAAGATCAGACGCCGCGGTTCGCGGCGTCTGATCTGGATCCAAACTGTTTGTTACTCGGATTTAGGATAGAATAAAAATGATTTTAATAATGCTATTCCATGACATGACAGCTGTGAAAGGAAACGTTATTGTGCCAGGCTAAGGACCAATGCAAGATATTCAGTTTAAGTGTGCAAAAATGCAAAATGATAAAACGTACTTGAAAATGCAATCACTGATTACAGCAAGGAAGATGTTACACTGGAGAATCTGTTATTCTTTCCCGTTTAAACGCAAACGTACGCAAACGCAAAGCACTAAACTGTAGAAAAGTACAACTTTTGGACAATTCTGATAATTCATGTTTATCTTGGTGGCAAACAGTTTGGAGCCTGATCAGACGCCGGGTTACCCGGCGTCTGATCTGGCTTCAAACTGTTTGCACTGCAAATAATAGTTTTAGCGTAAACGCGTTTATTAGGAAAGAATAACACATTCTCCACTGTATACTTTCCTGTTTACACGCAATACATGCAATAAAATGATTTGTACAGTGGAGAAGACGTTATTCTTTCCCGTTTAAACAAAACTTAAACACAGTGAAATAAAATGTAGAAAAGGACAACTTTTTGTCAAAGAGATTGGAGCCAGATCAGACTCTGGGTTACCCAGCGTATGATCAGACTCTAAAATAGTCAGACTCGCCAACAAGTTGTCATTTTCTACGTCTTGTTGCGATTGCGTTTAAACGGGAACGAATAACATCCTTTGGACTGCATGAGCAGGATTGGAACCGTTTGCAAATTCCAATCATGTATCGATTAGCATTGATGATATTCATAAAACAATGCACGTAAATTACCTATTAGCACTTGTAATTATAGTCTACACAGTACATCTGTGACATTACGAGTACTCAAAAAAAGACTCGCTGGTGTTCAAGACAGGTGGCTTCTCAAAGCATGGTGACAATAAACAGAAAACTGACATATTCTTCCTTCTTTGCCTTTGTCGTTGTTTTTGCTTGATGCAGTAATATACTTCAATCACCTCAAACCATAATTTATTTATGTGCATGAACAGGTTATAACGAATGTCTTCTGTATGCTTTATGAGCTCTGCAGGTAATTATCACAATATATTTAAGAAAATGATGCACCGTAAAACTTGATTGAATTCCGTTTTATTGCATTTTAAGTTTTGAAATTTCGAGATATTTGTTTCTACACATTTTGTGGTTTTAATTGGTTAACCCTTTTCCCGACGAGGACGTTAATTCTCAACCAGTTTTAATTCTGATTCCAGACTTATAAAAATTATTTCTATGCCCCAAGACTAGATTTGGGCGCACAAAGTACAACATTTAATTAAACTGTATACGTGCGTCCGTACGTTGTCCGGGAAATATATGTATGTCCTATCCTACATAAGCTACGGATACCAAATTTGTTGTACACTTCGGAATGTGCAGTTACCTGTACCATTTTCAGCTCACTGTGGCCGTCACCTTTAACCCTCAATGACGTAATAAGCGCATTTGCAAACAGTTTTGATCCTGATCAGACGCCGCGTGAATGTTTATTTAATTGTTTTAGCACAACCTCGTATATTGGGTCAGAATTACGTCCTTTCCCACTGTTATTGGGGTATACAAAAGTACAGTGGTTGACACGTTGTTATTTCCCTTTTAAACGCATACAAAACGCAAACGCATTTTTAAAAAAAACGAGAAAATGACAACTTGTTTACAATTCTGACTATTTTATTTTGATCTGAGTGGCAAACAGTTTGGAGCCTGATCAGACGCCGGGTGGCGTCTGATCTGATTCCCAACTGCTTGCAATGGAAATAATAGTTTTAACTTGAATGCGTTTATTGGGAAATAATAACGTCTTCTTCACTGTAAGCCTTATTCTCAGTGCTTATCTAGACCTAGATTCCTAGGAACCGAGTATAAGTGTTTTTAAATCTTTACGTCAATATCGTATTTCTACATTTTATCATATTTTTGCAAAACACTGGCAGGTAATTTCGGCATATTTACATTTTTAGAGAGCATAAAAAGGGATAACACAACCGATACAGTGGAGAATCTGTTATTCTTTCCCAATAAACGCGTTTACGCTAAAACTATTATTTGCAGTGCAAACAGTTTGAAGCCAGATCAGACTCCAAACTGTTTGCTTCCAAGATAAAGATGAATTATCAGAATTGTCCAAAAGTTGTACTTTTCTACGTTTTAGTACTTTGCGTTTGCGTACGTTTGCGTTTAAACGGGAAAGAATAACAGATTCTCCACTGTATGAGTAAACCTCAAAGTGAAACTACCAAATAACATGCTGCATCTCGATGACTGGAACTCCCATGAGTCGAGCTAAAAGGACATGTATTCTTTCCAAATAAACGCGTTTTTGCTAAAATGTTCAGTGTTGTTTTAAAAAGTGCAAACAGTTTTTAACCTTCTCAGACTCCACGCTGTTTGCAAAATCTGATAAAGATAAATTGTCAGAGTGTCCATGAAGCATGTCATTTTCTACATTTTTTTTGCATTGCCTTTGCTATTCGTTTCGTATTACTCTTTCTTTGTCAAGTTTTATCGTCTGCTTTAACCTTCTTACCCCCAAACTATTGGTAGTGTCGTCTGTAACTTTTATACGAGTAGTAAGGTTAAGGGTTGTTTTAACTAAAAAAATCGATATGGGCGTCAAGTAGTTTTGATCCTGATCAGACGTCTGATCAGGATCCAAACTGTCGCATTTTGGCGCTGTTGGCAGTTTAAGAGTTAAACTGAACAAATAGTATATCTATTGTTGTTGTTTTAAGTTAAGGCCTGACTCGCTTGATTCTAGCTTTAACGTATATAATTGCTCTTGTGACTCGATTTTAACGAATTCGGCGGTTTTTATCGCAATGGTGTGTATCCAGATCAGGCGTCAAGTTGCTCGGCTCATGATCGCGTTTAACGTTTAAAATTGTTTGATTCTGTGAATAGATACAATCATTAACATTTTAAACAGATCATCATTAGCGTCATGTTATTGCTTTGCAGTTTGGTTTAGATTAGTTCTGTCCAAACAAGAACGAATATAACATTCCAATTCACCAATGTACAAGTTGCAGATTGACTCTGCTCATAATGAAGTTATTTCCAAAAGCATGATGTGAGCATCCGCTGGAATTACATGTACCTAGATATAATGAGCAATGGTAGTAAAGAGAAAATAGGGATTCAGTGAGTCATTGACTCAATCAGAAGGTACAGTGGAGAATCTGTTATTCTTTCCCAATAAACGCGTTTACTCTAAAACTATTATTTCTATTACAAACAGTTTGGAGCCAGATCAGACGCCGGGTAACCCGGCGTCTGATCAGGCTCCAAACTGTTTGCCACCAAGATAAACAAGAATTATCAGAATTGTCCAAAAGTTGTTCTTTTCTACGTTTTAGTGTTTTGCGTTTGCGTACGTTTGCGTTTAAACGGGAAAGAATAACAGATTCTCCACTGTATAATGAGCAATGGTAGTAAAGAGAAAATAGGGATTCAGTGAGTCATTGACTCAATCAGAAGGTATGCTGTTTGGGGAACATACAGTGGGGTAAAACGCTACTGTTGCACAACAAACGCGTGTACAGTGGAGAATCTGTTATTCTTTCCCAATAAACGCGGTTACGCTAAAACTATTATTTGCAGTGCAAACAGTTTGGAGCCAGATCAGACGCCGGGTAACCCGGCGTCTGATCAGGCTCCAAACTGTTTGCCACCAAGATAAACATGAAATATCAGAATTGTCCAAAAGTTGTTCTTTTCTACGTTTTAGCGCTTTGCGTTTGCGTACGTTTGCGTTTAAACGGGAAAGAATAACAGATTCTCCACTGTATGTCTCTCCAAACGATGTCTATTACAGTGGAGAAAAAATGGTCTCTTTTTTCACGTTTAAACGCAAACGAAACACAGACGTAATTGTAATAAAACGTTGAAAATGACAATTCTGACTGTTCATATTAAAATAAGTGGCAAACAGTTTTGGGCCTGGTCAGACGCCTGGTTACTGTTTGCACTAAAAATAATAGTTTTTGCGTAAACGCGTTTATTAGGAAATTGCGTCTTCTCCACTGTATTACATGCACAGTGGAGAACACGTTATTCTTTCCCAATAAACGCGTTTACGCCAAAACTTTTATTTTCATTGTAATCGCCCATGTGGTTCTGAAGGCGTGGCTCGAAACTGCGAAAGTTATCTATGTCAGTTTATATAGTTCTTATGTTACTTATAGCAGAGATAAAGTTAAACAGAAACTTACTTAAAGGGAATACTGCTTAAGATTCATCCTGCTATAAGCTGCCATATTTTTGGTTGCCAGTGTCCTCTTAGGGAGACAGCAGGCTTAAATGGCATTAGTACGGTTATCTTGTACAGCGCCCCCTCTCTACAACGACACCTAATGGGAGACAAAAAGTGTGTATGTTGTTCGTGGGAAATCGTTATAGGGAAGGAAAGTGGTTTACATTTGCAAAACAGCTTGAATCCAGATTAGTAACGCGGCTTCTGATCTTTATTCAAGTTGTTTGTCACTCGTCATTCAGTTGTTGTTTTTTCTGTCAAAACTTTGAGAAAAACAGCAGACGACAACTTCAAGCAAACGATAATACATAAGTAAAAGCGTTAGACATAATTTTCCTGTTTATTGGGTTAGCGGCAAGCAGTATTGTAAGGAGGGAGCCGTTGTTTGGAGGGCCGTTGTAGGGAGGGGCACATGTATATACATGTATGTTGACACCTGCATGAGCTTCAAACAATTTTGATCCTGATCAGACGTAGTGTTACTATATAATTTCCCGCTGAGTGATACTTGAATAGGAGTATGATAAGGGTTCAAATTGTTTAAGATATAGTTATATTTATAAAATGTTGGTTTAACCCTTTCGCTCTTAATGGCGCCGAAACGCGCGTTTGCTAACAGTTTCGATCCAGATCAGACGCCGCGTAACGCGGCGTCTGATCAGGATCCAAACTGTTTGACACTCGTTTTGAAATTTATTCAGTCATATTGTCTTATTTTTTAACTTTGAAACGATATTGCAGACAACAAAATTGAAGCAGACGACAATTAAACGGTGAAGGGGTAAACATCTCCCAAATAAGTTGACCATGATAGGTTAACGGCGACACTTGTATAGCAAACGCAGGTTTAGAGTGAACTGATTACAAGTAATTGAAAGTAAAGGTAACGAATAAAAATAGGAAATTATTTGGATAATGTAAGAAGTAAAAAAAATAAATTAAAAGTACAATACACGAAGAAATAAGGCATAATTCGTTTTTAAAAATAAAGAGAAATAAGGTTCTTACCTGTTATGTATTGAATATTACCACACGTGTGTCCATTGTTTTGTTTTTTTATTTTATCACATAAAACACTTTAAACAAAACTGATTAAACTTATTTTCCGGTTGAAAAAAACTTCCTCGCATAAATTATCATCAATTCCTCATTACATGAAAATCTTTTTTTGGAAACATACATGTACGTGCAGTCACATTGCATTCCACTTCTGTTCCCGGTACACAATCCATTCGGGTTACGCAGTATACCTGCTCCGTAAATCCTTTTTTACCCCCTATAAATTCAAACCTGGTTTGACCAAGACTTCAAAAACAACGACCATCGATATTTCTTAATGATTACAAGTATTATCAACCATTTTTTTAAACAATGTCTATTTTGATACATTGATAATTTGATTTAATTTTTTGCAAAATTTTAGCAGACGATATATGTGATGAGCAGACGACATGTTTATTATGTTTTCCCGCGTGTGGAAGGATGCATAGCCCTGTTCGTTACTCAAGGGGTGGGTTCGGAGCCAGGTGATCTTGTTTTACCTGTCTCCGACAGGGGCACCGTAGACTCGCGGAAACCTGTGTCGAAAAATTAAGCATTTGGCAAGTGACTTTAACGTTTATGCAGTTTTAACGAAGACGG
Organism: Gari tellinella; assembly: GCA_922989275.2. Taxonomy (NCBI): domain Eukaryota; kingdom Metazoa; phylum Mollusca; class Bivalvia; order Cardiida; family Psammobiidae; genus Gari; species Gari tellinella. Next base: position 25,741,365 of record OV277873.1, read on the forward strand.
CATTCTGGGAATAATAAATAGCGTAATCTCTACCTTGTCGTCTGCCGCTTTTGTTTACTCATTCCCCCCTGACACTTTTATTAGACAAATCCTGTTTCATATCTGGTCTACTCCGTTTTGGAATAGAAAGGGTTGTTTTGGTAATGTATTACAAAATGACGAACCTTGCAGACCCTATAGTCAGTAGGCTTCTTTACGAGCCATCTGATCTGTGTCTACACTGCTTTCAAAGGGCTAGTGTTCTCTTTACTAATGTATTACAGTCGAACTTCGATATCTCGAAGTCGGTTTTGTCGAACATACCCGTATTTCAAAGTTAAAACGTGGCTAAGCCACGTTTTAACTCTGAAATATGGGTATACCCGACTTAACCGAGCATGAAGTAACGCAGTTCATACGTCGAACAATCGGATAATTCGATGTAAACGAGTTCGAGATATCGAAATTCTACTGTACTTGTAAAATGACATATATATGTGTCACTAAGCAACGTGCTATTCGGATGATTTGCGTTTCATCTGGCTCCAACTGTTTGACAGTGTGACGATATTCAAATCTAATGAAAGAAAAGCAAACAGTTTGGATCTTGGACAGGTGAGATGACGATAAATTCGGCGTCTCATCCAGGGATGCCATTTCTCCGGATTTTCCTTAATCTTCGGGGTTTTTTCCTGTAAATAGTAGCTTAAAGCAGGCTGAAGAGTAAAGCAGAATTAAGGCGCATTCTGCTTTACTTACAGCATGCTTTAATTAGTTGCATACATGTATCTACAAAACTAGAAACAGGCTATGGGGTAAAGGTACGATTCGTAAAACCGCACTTGAAAAATGCAAATTTGGAAATCCTAGGATTTTTCATGTCAACTTATGGCAGCCCTGCTCATCTTGTTTGGTTTGGTTTGGTTTGGTTTGGTTTGGTTTGTTTATTAACGTCCGTTTCCTCCATCTATGGGCTAATTGGACGTCCTAGAGAGAGGGGATCGGATACAGAAAACACGGGCGCGATATTCTTTACTCTGGTTCTTTTGGGTGCCCATTGTAAAGCACTCAAGAATACATCGGTTGTCGGTATATAAAGTCTCATCCGAAGGCTTGGTCCGGCGGTGTACATGTATATATTCATGTAAATATAAATTAGAACTACTTACTTTAGGGTGTGATTAAAAGAAATTCGTAAATATGAGTACCAATAGAGTCTCTCAAACTATAAACGGAAGTATCTCTAAACCGATATTTTGTATTGGTCCGGAAGAGTTTGATTTGCAGTGGGGTCGACTAAATCGACTGTTTACAAGAACCTTTTGGCTGTCATTATGACGTCATATATGTTACCCGTCTAACACTGATACTTCCATAATATCGTCTGGTTAATGTTTTCGTCTGTTTTATCTATATATTTAGGTGTAGTATGTGTTTCTTAACCTAAGAAGCATTGGTATGTGTGTGTCAAACAGTTTTGATCCTGATCAGACGCAATGTTACACGGCGTCTGATATGGATCCAAACTGTAGTCAAATATTATAGCTGTCGGCATTGGCAGTAAATAGTGTTATATTAGCATTTGTAACATCTTTGGAGTATCGTATCCCTAGAATAACACAATTAAACCCTTCAACGTCATGACGTCATATGCCTTTGAAAAATTGTCGTCTGATTTTGTTTCTAAAATTTGAATATTAGGTATTTTGAATTAAGAAATATTGACATAGTTTCCAAACATGTTGGATCCTGATCAGACGCCGCGTGACGCGGCGTCTGATCAGGATCAAAACTGTTTGCAAATAGCAATTATACTCCGAGCAGGCAGTGAAGGGCTAATGTCATTTCTTGCTCCAAAGAATGCAAGTCAGTAAAACCTCTCTATTACAGCCATCACCTCAATTTACTTAAATAATTAGGTGACAGCTATACAGCTGACTGTTTAAAGCAAGGTGGCAGTAAAGCTCCTTTATGAGTTTTCTTTTATGCATGTACTTTCACCTGGCTTTAAGCTGTCACCTGTCTTCAATACAAACAATTAGCTTTCTTTAAGTCGTCGTTATAGAGAGTTGGCTATATAATACATTATGTTATGGTATGACCCTAAGCATGTTGGTGGGCCAAAGTTTTTGCATCTTAAAGTAGTTTGGATCAAGATGATTCATTCCAAGCTGAACCGCAAACAGTGTTGAGCCTGATCAGATTCTCAGAGTTACTGATTAATGTTTCGAGTTACTCGGCGTCTGATCCGGATCCAAACCGCTTCCTATGCCATCATTGTCAGGGTGCAAACAAGTTTAATGGCAACAAAATGTGAAGTGCAGAAGACGTTATTTTCCCCGTTTAACCCTTTCCTCCATAGAAGCGCCTTTTTAGAGAATTAAGTTTATTTCTTCGCTGAAGAAAGTTGTTCCAATTTAAACAATAATAAATATGTATCGTAAGAAATATTTTCAATATTCAAGCAGATGCTAGCTGAAAGCAGGTTGAAAGTAAAGCTAAATGCGCCTTAACCCTTTCCCTTATAGAAGCGACTTTAAGCACTTGCATTTTATTCATCCGCTGAAGAAAATAGTTCCAATATAAACCATAATGAACATGTGTCATATGTAATAATTTCCTTATTCTAGCAAGTAATAGCTTAACGCAGGCTGAAAGTAAAGCAGAATGCGCCATATGGCGCATTCTGCTTTACTTTCAACCTACTTTAAGTAGTTACCTATTTTCAAAACTAGAAAAGGCTATGGGGTAAAGGGTTAAGGTGCATTCTGCTTTACTTTTAACCTGCTTTAAGTGGTCAACAAAAATGTAGAAAATGTCACTGTTTAGAAATGCCTCTCACTTTACTCTAAGTGGCAAACACTTTGGAGTCTTACAGTGGAGAATGTGTTATTCTTTCCCAATAAACGCGTTTACGCTAAAACTATTATTTGCAACTTGCAAACAGTTTGGAGCCAGATCAGACGCCGAGTTACCCGGCGTCTGTTCAGGCTCCAAACTGTTTGCCACCAAGATAAACAAGAATTATCAGAATTGTCCAAATGTTGTTCTTTTCTACGTTTTAGTGCTTTGCGTTTGCGTACGTTTGCGTTTAAACGGGAAAGAATAACAGATTCTCCACTGTATCAGATGTCGGGTTACCCGGCTACTGATCTGGTTCCAAACTGTTTGCAGAGGAAATACAGCAGAGAAGATTCTTCACCAATTAAAGCGTTTACGCTAGCCACATTCTCTCCATTGCAAACACTCTAGAGCTAGATCGAACGCTGGGTACAGAGGAGGATACGTTATTTCCGCGCATACGCTAAAAGTTTTATTGCAATAGCCAACAGTTTTGAGCCAGATCAGACGCCTGGTAACCCAGCACCAGATCAGGTTCCTGAATACAGTGGAGAAAACGTTACACGTATTCTTTCCCAATAAACGCGTTTACGCTTAAACTATTATTAACATTGCAAACAGTAATCCGGCCTCTGATCAGTCTCCAAACTGTTTGCAACTCAGATAAAAATGACGATAACAATTATAAATGTCAAAAATGGTTACATGTATTTCCTACGTTTTAGCGATTTGCGTTTGCGTTTCGCTTGCGTTTAAACGGGAAAGAATAAAGTTTTCTCCACTGTAGCAAGAATTGTCAAAAAGTTGTTGTTACATGTACATGTATATATACTTTAATGCAATGCATTTGCGTTTTGTTTGCGCTTAAACAGGAAAGAATATCGTCCTTCCCACTGTAAACCGGCGTCTGATCAGGTTCTTAACTGTCAAGTTTGCCACTCAGATTAAAACTTGTGACAAATCGTTAAGAGTTTCAAATAGTCGGTGTAATTTCCTCCATTTCAATGCAATATGTTTCATTCGCGTGTAAACGGGAAATAATAACGTAATCTCCACTGTGATAGTTTTAGAATAAACGCGTTTATTGGAACAGAATTACTCTTCTCCACTGTACAATCTGTTTTAAACGCAAACGAAACGCAAACGCTAAATTGCAATAAATTGAAGAAATTGACAACTTTTTGTCAATCCTGACTATTCATTTTAATCTGAGTGGCAAACAGTTTGGAGACTGATCAGACGCCGGGTTACCCGGCGTCTGATCTGGCTCCAAACTGTTTGCAATGGAAATAATAGATTTACAGCATAAACGCGTTTACTGGGAAAGAATAACGTCTTCTCCACTGTATCAGCCACCGTTCACAGAGTGAGATGTGTTTTGTCTTTACCCATGAGTCTACGCATGATAATGATAATGCAAGACACGCACACATTTACTCATTTTTCATTCATCATGTTTACTCACATGATACACAAATATAGTCTCATGATTTGCACCTCTCATGCCCGTCTGCCCGGGGGTGAGGAACGGGGACCAGGTAATTTCATTTCTGCAGAATGAGCCTGCAATATTTACTCCTAGGTCACGTGGCTTTCGGTAACACTCGGCGGTTATCCTCACAGCAGAGACTAAGACATTGCGTAAATTGCATCTAGCAAAAAGATAGACTGGATCTAAAATATAAAAGTGTTGGTTACTTATAGCAGGAAGAAAGCTTTCCTAACATACAGTGAAGAAGGTGTTATTCGTTCCCGTTTAACTTTCAATAGTCAAATTATTCGGGAGATGTTTACCCCTTCACCGATTTATCGTCGTCTGCTTCATTATTGTTGTCTACAAGACACGTTTCAAAGTTAGATTAAAAGTTGTTTGATTTAATAACTATCGATAAGAATGCCAAACAGTTTGGGTCCTGATCAGACGCCGCGTTACGCGGCGTCTGATCAGGACCTGGATGGTTGGCAAACGCGCTTTAAGGCGCCATTGAGAGTGAAAGAGTTAAACGCAAACCTATTGAAATTAAACTTACAAATGTATTTTTTATTTTTAGAAATTTTAATCTGAATGGCTAGCGTTGAGTCTGAATATCGGACTCCAAACTGTTTGCAAATCAGAATAAAATAGTCAGAATTGCCAAAAGTTGTCGATTTCTACATTTAATAACAGTGCGTTTGAGTTTCCTTTACGGTTACACGGGAAATAATATCATCTTCTCCATCGTATGAAGTTTTTGTTTAAAGAGACTATATTATCTTGACAGTTCTTCGAGTAATCGTCCATTATGCTTATGTTTATTTCAGTCATAAGTGCCCAGTGAATCATTTACAACATATAAAACTTGAACATATCCTTACCATTTTCAAAACAATAATACATTCAATATTCTACATATTTTGCATTGCGAACCGGAAAAGATAATGTACATGTATTCTCCACTGCACATGTTCATATTATAAAATCAGTTTGTTTTTAAATAAAAAAGTTGGGGTTTTTTTTTTTATAGAAAAACAACAACAAACCAGTGCAGATATTTATAAGTAGGCTCATTAAGAAGGAATCAAATCTGAGTATATACTGTTTGACATCGGTTCTATAAACATACACAGTCGAACTTCGATATATCGAACTCGCCTAACTCAAATTTTCCTCATTTCTGAGGTTGAATTGCATTATTTCAGTATCACTTAAGTCAAACATTTCCTGATTTTAAAGTTACAACGTGGCTTAGCCACGTTTTAACTTTAAAATAAGGATATGTTTGACTTAAGCGAGCTCAAGATATCGAAATTTGACTGTAAGTTTCTTTTAAGCATAGAAAGGGTTGAACTTTTATAGTAAAACCACATACTTAACTTGAACGCAGAAGTACTTGAGATACAGTGGAGAATCTGTTATTCTTTCCCGTTTTAACGCAAACGTACGCAAACGCAAATCACTAAAACGTAGAAAAGTACAACTTTTGGACAATTCTGATATTTCATGTTTATCTTGGTGGCAAACAGTTTGGAGCCTGATCAGACGCCGGGTTACCCGGCGTCTGATCTGGCTCCAAACTGTTTGCACTGCAAATAATAGTTTTAGCGTAAACGCGTTTATTGGGAAAGAATAACAGATTCTCCACTGTACTACAAGTCAGTGTCTCGTAAAGTACTATATGGTGCAAAAAATGGTTTGCTTGAAAGCGAAAGTGACATTATGTCTTAGCTGTATAACAGTTTAGAAAACGTTATTATTTCCCAATAAACGCGTTTATTCTAACGCAGCGTCTGATCAGGCCCAAAACTGTTTGCCAGTACGATTAACATAATTCGTCAGAGGTGTCCAAAAGTTAGTTATACGTGTCTACGCTTTAGTGCTTTACGTTTGCGTTTAAACGGGAAAGAATAACCTTTTCCCCACTGTATGAGAACAGTCGAGAATACGTTATTCTTTCCCGTTTAAACGCAAACGAAAGTTAGTTATACGTGTCTACGCTTTAGTGCTCTGCGTTTGCGTTTCATTTGCGTTTAAACGGGAAAGAATAACCTTTTCCCCACTGTATGAGAACAGTCAAGAAGACGTTATTCTTTCCCGTTTAAACGCAAACGAAAATTGAAAATATTTTGACAATCCTGATTATAAATTTTAATCTGAGTGGCAAAAAGTGTTGAGCCTGATCAGAGGCCGAGTTACCCGGCGTCTGATCTGGCTCCAAACTGTTTGCAACGGAACTAATAGTTTTAGAATGGCTTTTTCTGACAATTATTTTCTCGCAAACCATATTATTATCGTTATCATATCAACCTTTGCAATATCAACAGCCAATGCTATGAGCCAGTCTATGGGAGGAAACAAATTCCGTTATTACACTCAAAATATCCCTGTATTTACTCTAAGCCCCTTATTATTCAGGGCCCCTCACTAAAGTGTACTGAGGTAACAATTGATTACATATGTTATCCCACGCATGAATGGAGAGTTTTTTAGGAGGTAGTACACACTAAACATTTTACAGCGCCTGAATGAAGAATTTTAGGAGCTAATACACACTAACATTTTACAGCGGAGAGGAAACACAATTCATTTCCCAATAAACGCGTTTATGCTAAAACATTTTATTTCATTGCAAATAGTTTGGAGCCAGATCAGACGCCGGGTAACCCGGCGTCTGATCTGGCTCCAAACTATTTGAAACACATTTTTTTTTAGATTGTCAGAACTGAGAAAAGAAATTGTCATTGAAAAATTGTCATTGAAAAATTGTCATTGTCATTTTCATTTTTCATTTTCTAAATTTAATGCACTGCGTTTGCGTTAAGTTTCATTGACTGAGAAAAAAATAACGTCCTCTTCACTGTATCATAAGACGGGAATCATTGTTGCAAACAGTTACCCGATGTCTGATCTGGCTCCAAACTGTTTGTCATGGAAATTATAGGTTTAGCGTAAACGCCTTTATTGGATAAATAACGTTTCTGTATATAGTGGAACTAAGTTAAAGGTGTAAAAAGGCGTATTTATGGGGTAACGGGTTAACACAGGTTTGACTGTACTGGGTCATGTGAGGGTGTGTTATATGTTGGTCACCTCACATTGAATGAGGTTATTTCACACCGTACCATTCCCTTTTCTATTTCCCACGTTGTCATATATATACAGTATATGAATATACAGTGGAGAAGCCGTTATTCTTTCCCGTTTAAACGCAAACGAAACGCAAATCGCTTAAACGTAGGAAATTGCCATTTTTTGACATTTCTAATTGTTTTTCAATCTGAGTGGCAAACAGTTTGGAGCCTGATCAGACACTGGGTTACCCGGCGTCTGATCTGGCTCCAATTTGTTTTCAATGGAAATAATATTTCAGCGTAAACGCGTTTATTGGGAAAGAATAACGTTTTCTCCACTGTTTCCTTAACCCCTCACTCTCTTGCCCAGAGTTAAAAGTTTGTTTGCAAACAGATTGGATCCTGATAGCGCGGCGACTGAACAGGACCCATCACACTTAAGTGAATATAGATTCCTTAGGTCAGAAATTCAGAATACCTAAAATCTTAATTTGAGAAGTAAAAGCAGACGACAGTTGTTTAAAAACTGATTACGTCATGGCACTGAAGGGGTTAAAAGTAGCTTTATCCCTCAGCACGCTCTGTTAATTTCGTCTGCAACATTTGTCGGTTGGAACAATTATCAGAAGTAAGTCATCAGATTATCGTTTTTACAATATAACCAGAAGTTTGGAGCCAGATGAGACGCCGAGTTACTCGGGGTCCCATCTGGCTCCAAACTGTTTGCTAGAGTTATCAAACATTCACCGCTAACGTACAAGGATGATTCACCATCAAGCATCACGAGCTACACGATTTCACACCATAAAAAGCAATAGATACGGAAGTAGAAATTATAATTTCTTTAAGTACTGACGCCAACCAATCTTCTATAGACTTAACCCTTTCACTCTCAATGACGTTGAAAAAGCGTTTGCAAACAGTTTGGGTCCTGATCAAACGCCGCGTTACGCGGCCTCTGATCAGGACACAAACTGTTTGACACTCTTGTCGATATTTATTAAGTTATACAACCTTAAATCTGACTATTAAACGTGTCTTGCAGACAACAACACTGAAACAGACGACAATGAAACGGTGAAGGGGTAACACTCTTACACACGATTTGATTATTAAAGGATTAACATCAAAACTATACTCATGCCTATAGTGTCATCAGTTTAAACAAGCTTCTCATAATGGATCTAATAAAAGTACTGGTCATCTATACATCCATGCTTGCTGGATCGTCAAAATGCCGTCAGCAGGAGAACATCAAGTGTGGACCAATGGAAAAGTGCAACTGCTTTTGGTATCCAAGGAAATCTGAAAATATAACAATGGATTGTACAGGACATGGCTTCACCAGTCTAGGTGAAATATGTGAAACAGTTGGAAATGCAACACATCTAATTGTTAATTCTAATCGTATTAACGGTACACTGAGTGATGATAGTCGCATTGATGGATGTCAGGAACTTGTGTCTTTATCACTTAGAAATAATACAATCATGGATTTGGAACAGAAATCTATTAAAAGATTAAAACAATTAACTACACTAGACTTAAGCCATAATCGTTTGACCATATACAGACCAGACAAAGGACATATTTTTGAAGCGCTTCACAATCTAGAAACACTGGCGCTAAATGGCAATATTGTCAACAACTCTGACCAATCTCAGTGGTATCCGGACTTGTCGAGAAATACAAAGTTATCAGTACTACATATTGATGGGTTGCCAGAGACAGACATTTCTACAAATGTATTTCCTAAGCTGACCAATCTTACAAGCCTTGTCATGACTGGATCAGATGGGATATGTGAAATCAGATATATCGCGGACATACTTTTCGAACATCTGGTCAACCTTCAAAAATTGAGCCTGTCTATGTGCAAACTTGAAGTAACCGAAGTAAATGTATTTGTATACCTTAGAAGCCTCCGTTGGCTTGATCTTTCCCTGAATACACAATTAGGTCTACGGGGGCTTCATAATATATCGCAGGGTTTGCAATTTACGAACATTAAGTTTTTGAATTATTCGTACGTTCAGTATGTTTTCGGCTTAGGCCAGGAGCTGACAAAACATGACGTCTGTTTTCTCAGAAATACTACACTTCGGGAGCTAGTCTTGGATGGAAACAACATAGAAATGGTTGAGACAAACGCTGCACAACTTTTTCCATCCACATTACAGATTCTTCACATGCAAGAGAATATATTTACATTCGGCCCTTATCTTTTACAACTTGGATGTGGTTCAAATAATACAGAATTTTATGGCAGTTTTCAGAATATGGCACACAGCCCTATGCAATATCGAAAGCAAGAAAGAAAATACGAGCAAACTCCAATGCACTTTGAAACTTGTCCATTCATGAACGAGTCTTATCTCCGAACTGTAAGTGATCAGTCTGAAAACTGTAAGTTTTTCGAACGCAGTGATAATCTAACTGTTTATCCAGCATTTCCTAAAAACACCAAGAAACTTTTGTTTAATGATTGTAACATGAAGTACAAACTCACCAGCCTTCTCGTTATTCCTCTCCAAAACAATTTCGAGTATATCAACGCATCAGGCAATGTGTTGTTTGCCTGGGAAGGGCCAATGGGACCTTTTCCGAAACTAAAGCACCTAGATCTCTCAAGAAATTATTGTTCTAAAATATATCGAAAGTTTTTTCGATATATGAAGTGGCTAGAAAATTTACAAATACACTCTAATTTTATCGGCCTTTCGTTATCGAATATTTCCGAGGAGTACGTGTTTCATGATTTAGTTCGTCTTAAAACACTAAACTTATCGATGAATAAAATAACTTCTCTTCATCCAAAATCATTCGAAGGATTGCATAACTTGGAAACTCTTGATCTTAGTTTGAATAACATTGACAAATGGTTGCTTGAGGTAGAAACAATGTCTAATTTGACCCATCTTAACTTAAGATCAAACGCTTTGCAGTCTTTACCCAGTCGGTTAACAAGGCACCTTGACAAAACTGCACAGCGCAGAGGAACTTCGTTCTCAATAGACCTAAGGAACAATCCCTTACTATACGGATGTCAGACCAGACATTTCCTTAGGTGGATGATTGCTCATAAATCTTCATTTGTTCACTTTGAAGAATATATATTTCTTGATGACGATGGAGAACAAATCGATGACATCGAAAAATATGTTCCGAAACTGAGCAAAATATGTCAGTCAAACACTATCTGGATGGTAATATCAGTTATCGGTGTTTCAGTTTCTCTGTCCATAATTGTTGGTGGTATTGTGTACAGAAATAGATGGAAGCTAAGATACTTTATGTACATGTCTAAACAGAGATTTTATGGATATGTAAAAGTCCCAAACGAGGAACCGATCGAAAACTACAAATTCGATGCCTTCATTTCTTATGCAGAAGAAAACATACGTTTTGTGAAAAATAAAGTCATTCCAAATATTGAACAAAACGGAATTTCGCTGTGTATACATCAGAGAGACTTTCTACCTGGTAATGCAATAGCGGACAACATAATTGACGCAATTAAGGGAAGTAGGAAGATAGTAATCCTTCTTACAAAAGCTTTCCTGAAGAGGAAGTGGTGTTTGTATGAGCTCAATATGGCACGAATGGAAAACATTTACTCGAGGTATGACTATAGATAGAGGATAATCAACTTCTTTGGATTGATATGAAAAAATATATCACGAGAATGGGTTGTTTTCTGGTTAAAAAACGAGTCCACAGGACGAGTTTTTTAACCAGGTAACAACCCATTCTCGTGATATCTTTTTCATATCTATTCAAAGGAATTGATTATTCTATTTATTATATATCTTTTAATGAAGTTTTTACAGAAAAAAACATACAATATTGATTATTTACGTCACAAAACTAATTATGACGTGACGCCAAAAAAAGTGATATCATCACTACATGTAGTGATGATATCAACAGTGACGATATGAAATTTATCTAACTGAGAAATCTCTATAAATCATCGATAGGTATATAAAAATACGTTTTATATCATTACATACGGCGCGGGCATTGAATAACACCCGTTGTTTATTTTACGCAACTATCCAGTAGTATATCTATGCGAATGAGGTATATTACATGTACTTGTGACGTCATTATAATACGTTTAATGTACTACGCCATGTCACCACTCCTTTATATATAATTAATCAATATTATAATATATGAGCGGTGCCATGAGCAACCTGTCTCATTGCATTGCAACATTGTACAGATCAAGCACCCTTGTAATCACAGGCTCTGTATTTGAGTTTGGTCTACACTGCCAAATACCATAATACAGCTACATACAGTGGAGAATCTGTTATTCTTTCCCAATAAACGCGTTTACGCTAAAACTATTATTTGCAGTGCAAACAGTTTGGAGCCAGATCAGACGCCGGGTAACCCGGCGTCTGATCAGGCTCCAAAATGTTTGCCACCAAGATAAACAATAATTATCAGAATTGTCCAAAAGTTGTTCTTTTCTACGTTTTAGCGCTTTGCGTTTGCGTACGTTTGCGTTTAAACGGGAAAGAATAACAGATTCTCCACTGTAAAATACTTTAGATGCAAGTGGGTGTCAAACAGTGTAGTTCAAGACTAGCCGCCGCGTCTTTGACGCAGTGGCTGGTCTTGATCTACACTGTTTGAAATATAATAAGGCAGGGTTCCTCATGGCACAGCTCATATCTGTTTGAACACTGTTAGATCTAATTACATTTTTTATACAAACTTTATACTATATGCGCATTGAATCGGGTCAATTTATTTTCGTAATCTTTAATAAAACTTCTAAGTAATGAGTACTAATGATTACTGGTGTGACGGGCCTATATTTAGGCTGGGTCAGATATTCTTACAGCACTAGTGAACTTAGGTTTACTATTGGATCAACCTTGTATCCAAATGTGCCATAAATGTTTGGGTTTGTGTTTCAGAGATGGTCGAGGTTGCCTTGTCATAGTGATGCTGGAGCCAGTTCCGACAAAGGATATGCCGATAGAGCTAATAGAATATATCCGAACAGAATCCTTTCTGGAGTATACTACAAACGTGGACGGCGAGCAGCTGTTTTGGGATAATTTCAGGGATTCCATAAATCAGAGATAACATTGTCTTCTGTATTTTTCTTTGAGAAGACGTTATTCTTTCCAAATAAACGCTTTTGTGCTAAAACTGTTATTTCTATAGCAAGCAGATTCGAGTCAAATCAGACGCCGGGTAACCCGGCGTCTGAGTAGGCTCCAAACTGTTTGCCCCCTCAGATTAAAAAAGACTCGTCAATTTTTTGATAAATTGTGATTTTGTACTTTTTATTGCTTTGCGTTTTGTTCAACGAAACTGGGACAAAATAACTGTTTCTTCTCTGAAACATTTCGACGATGTGAAGACGGTCTATACATAAGTTGCTTTGTACGATGAAAATTACTTGACTACAAATATTCTCTCTTCTTGCCCATGCTGAACAAAAAGGATGTTTTTTTATTCCACATTACTGGGTTAAGCAAAGATCACCTTTAATCCATTGAGCCCTAGTGACGCATATATGCTTCCTTTACCAAAAGTGTACCTGTGGAGAGTACATTTGTCTAGTACAAACAGAGAAATCCCTGGTTAGATGGCTCCCTCTAATCAGTATGACTTAAGACATTTCAATACGAGTGATCAGGATGCAAACTGTTTGCCAACGCACATTTTGGCGTCATTGATAGTGAAAATATCATCATTACACGTCAATATTGTAAAAACAGTCGAAGTTCGATATCTCGAACTCGGTTAAATCGAACATAGCCGTATTTCAATGTTAAAACGTGGCTTAGCCACGTTTTAACTTAGAAATATGGGTATGTTCGACCTAACCGAGCATGAAATAATGCAGATCATGTGTCGAACTATCGGATAGTTCGAGTTAAGCGATTTCGAGATATCGAAGTTCGACTGTTTGTTAAGCTTTTTAATGTGAGAATGGTCGTATTTCACATTGAGAAAGTTCCATAATCTCGGAACTGTGTTTAGGATTCTCTGCATGGGTTATTTCCCTCTTGCGAACGCGGTCTCTGCTACAATTGTATAGCATACATACCCTCTGCTTTTATTTTTAACTCATTTGAGCCCTGTGGGTTCTTCAATGTTAACGTATATATTGGATTTTAGCTCACCTGGCACGAAGTGCCAATGTGAGCTATTGTGATCGCCCTGTGTCTGTCGTCCGTCGTCTCCGTCGTCCGTCGTCAAACTTTTCTTCAAAGATCTTCTTCTTGGAAACCACTGGGCCAATTTCATCAAAACTTATTAGGATCGTTCCTTGTAGGGTACTCTCTCAGATTTCTTCACATTTAGGTCATCCAATTGAAATTGTGGTTGCCATGGCAACCAATTGAAAAAACTTTAAAAATCTTCTTGTCAAAAACTACTGGTCCGAATTGAAAATATTTTACCCAAATGTGACATTGGTGACCCTCTATCAGATTTCTTAAAATAATGTTCCTATCTTAAAAAACATGGCCGCTAGTGGGTGGGGCAGATTTTCCTTATATGGCTATATAGTGAAATCTTTAAAAATCTTCTCGTCAAAAACTACTGGTCCGATTTGAAAATAACTTGATGCAAATGATCCATGGGTGGCCCTCTACCAGATTTCTTAAACATTATTTTGATATCTAAAAAAACATGGCCGCCAGTGGGTGGGGCAATTTTTCCTGATGTTACTGTATAGTAAAAACTTTAAAAATATTCTTCTCTGAAACTACTGGTCCGATTTGAAAATAATTTTACACTAATGGTCAATTGATGACCCTCTACCAGATTTCTTAAAATCATTTTGTTATCTTAAAAAACATGACCGCCAGTGGGTGGGGCACATTTTCCTTATGTTAATGTATAGTAAAAACTTTAAAAATCTTCTTCTCTGAAACTACTCGTCTCGTCCAAATTGAAAATTATTTTACACAAATGTTCAATTGATGACCCTCTACCAGATCTCTCAAACTCATTTTGTTATATTAAAAAACATGGCGGCCAGTGGTGGGGCAAGTTTTCCTCATATTTCGGTATAGAACAACTTTAAAAATCGTTTCGTCTTAATCTATTGGTCTGATTTAAGAATGATTTTACACAAATAATGATTCATCGGTGACCTTTTGCCAGTTTTCTTCAAATAATCTTCCTAGCCCAAACAAAATGGCCACCAGTGGGTGAGGGTGAATAAGTGAAAACTTAATCATTATTGGTCCATTACCATGACCGTAATCATGGGTACCAGGTGAGCGATTTAGGGACGCATGCGGCTCTTGTTTATCTAAGGGTTGCCTGGTCAAAATTTTCATTTTCATTTTGTTTTATATTAAAATTCTTATCAGCAAACAGTGTATACTCTGATCAGACGCCGTATCATGTTTGACTTAAACGGCGTTCAAATGGGTGTTTAACATTTTGATTCAGACCTGGATCTATGATCAAATATGTTTGCCTGTTTAAGTGTTACTGAGCTTGGCAGCGAAAGGGTAAATTAACCCTTTCCCCCATAGAAGCGACTTTTAGCGCATTCATTTTAATCATCCGCCAAAAAAATAGTTCCATTTTATACTGTCATGAATATGTACCAAAAGAAATATTTTCTATCTCCTAGCAGATAGTAACTTAAAGCAGGCTGAAAGTAAAGCAAAATGCGCCCTAGGGCGCATTCTGCTTTACTTTCAGCCTGCTTTAATTTGTCACATATCTTAAATACTAGAAACAGGCTATGGGTTAAAGGGTTAACATGACTATAATTATGAGTTTAACTATACTGTAGAACGTATTGGAGTTGTTCATATATTCCGACCAGGAACCGTATAAACAGAATTTTGAAAGAGTGTTTGAAATACTCCCCTTACTTGGAGCAACAGATTAAAGACAAACAGATTGATTATTTGATCCGTTGTATAATTGACTGATGCGTCAATTGAATAGCTGATGGAATAGCTTTTCAAAATGGTCGTTTGATAATGCTTTTAATATTTGATTTCATTACAGTCCATGTATCTATGTCTCCTATTTACGTGTAATAGGAGAGTTACCCTGGACCCTTTGAAACAAATAATTACATATGCAATTGTAATATTAGTTATACTTGGTGCCTTAAATATATTTGACTTTCTTGAATAGTCATTGTTAGAGTATGCTAGATGTAAGGTACATGTACAGGCGGACTAACTACCAGTAGCATCTCTATCCCGTAATACAAAATTATAGATGTCCTGGTCTATACCTTCAATAGTATAATTCAATGTGTATGCAAATGATAAATGTCAGATCAAACTCGGAATTACAAAGTTGATAATGATTATTGCCCTTATGAATAATAATAAAAAATGACAATGAACATATCAAAGAATATTGAGTTAAATCATATGAAAACTTGATAAATACATGTACATGTGTATATCAATCAATCAATCAAATACAGTTTTACCGGTGTCTTAATCTTCCGGGATGTTGCCATACATTAGTAATTTTATGGCACCATATCGGCACATTCAGAACCAAAGTGCCCTTTCCTCATAACATAAATGAAATATAGTTGAAGACAGAAACAATAAGAAACAAATATTTACCTCTAATACTTTAATGTCTCAATTCACTATTTGTTAAATACACATGAAAAACGGCTTTTAGACCCCGAAAAACATAACATTTACTTACTTGTATAAAATACGCAGTCACTTTTGAAAGAACATTTTCATTCCCATGTAATTTTCTGAATTATATATAATACTTTACTGGAACTTGACCAAATGGCCACCTGACCACTCACGGATCATGAGACCTTATGTTCTTGGAGCTGGTAATGTGGCCATCCAATCGCGTACAATCTAACAAAATCGCCTACGTGAATAGCCGTTTTCCACGTGCATACTGGTTGTCATGTGACTATAATTATTATTATTATTATTTGTATGCTGATGTTTTCTGCATTGCAGGACTTATGCCTGAATAAATAAAAGTTGAAAGTTGATTAAGTCTGGAACATTTAGAAATTATTTTTATCTTTGTAAACCGAGTAATTATAATAACTGTCCCGTACCATGGAAACCCTGCCTTATTGAATTGCAATCAGTGGAGATCGAGGCCAGCAGTCGCGACAAAGACGCGCGGCTGGTCTTAAACTGCATTGTTGGTACAGTGGAGAATCTGTTATTCTTTCCCAATAAACGCGTTTACGCTAAAACTATTATTTCTATTACAAACAGTTTTGAGCCAGATCAGACGCCGGGTAACCCGGCGTCTGATCAGGCTCCAAACTGTTTGCCACCATGATAAACATGAAATATCAGAATTGTCCAAAAGTTGTTCTTTTCTACGTTTTAGTGCTTTGCGTTTGCGTACGTTTGCGTTTAAACGGGAAAGAATAACAGATTCTCCACTGTATGTAACCCTTTTACTGCCTTACCCCGAGTACAATAGGAATCTGCAAACAGTCTGGGATTTCGTCAGAAACTGCATTGAGAGCGTCCTGTATTGCTTGGCCTGTATTAACTAGCAACCTGTCTTATTTACTTTCTGTTATTCTTCTTTAGAGTAGCTTGAGCACAGGTTCTACGTTTCAAATAACCATATTAGTAAACTCTTCCAATGTACTTGCTCGAAAATTTCATTACAGTGATCCCTCCCTGCAACGACCCTTGCCGTAGTTCCGTTGTTTTCTTAAAGTTACATATCGGACATTTTGACAGTAAAAAACTGAAGAGCTTTTATAACCGACTATAATGGACTATATACATTACTAGATCATCACCAGAATTTTGTCTGCTTTAATGCTTTTGTGAGCTTTATCATTTCAAAGTTGCATTTAATCCCTTCACTGCCTTACAGTGGAGAATCTGTTATTCTTTCCCGTTTAACTCTTTCCTCCCTAAAACTTTAAGTGGACAATTCCAGTTTCCATTTTAGTCTAGTTCATTTCTGACTTTTAAGGGTTGTTTTGTCAATGTTTGGCATTATGACAAACAGTGAAGACCCTTATCAGAGGGCTCCTTTCGGAGCCCTCTTATCTGGGTCTTCACTGTTTGCATAGGACAATTTTACTATTCACATGCACACTGTTTGAAAAGCACGCCTATATGCGGGACTATGGTTCAAAGAGTTAAACGCAAACGTACGCAAACGCAAAGCACTAAAACGTAGAAAAGTACAATTTTTGGACAATGCTGATAATTCTTGTTTATCTTGGTGGCAAACAGTTTGGAGCCTGATCAGACGCCGGGTTACCCGGCGTCTGATCTGGCTCCAAACTGTTTGCACTGCAAATAATAGTTTTAGCGTAAACGCGTTTATTGGGAAAGAATAACAGATTCTCCACTGTACATCATGTACAATTGTCATTTGCAAACAGTCTGGACCCTGGTTAGACGCTGCATGATCCGGCGTCTGGTCAGGAGCCAAACTCTTTGACAATAGTTCTTGTAAGTCAAAATAACTCGAATTGTAATTTTCAAGCTGAAAACACACTGGCAGCAAAGGGACAAAGGAGCTAAGACATTTCTATAAAAGCAATATCGATACGAGTGTCAAATCGTTTGCATCCCAACCAGACCTCACTTTATTCAGCTTGTGATTATGACACAATCTGTTTGCGATGTCGCATTTGCTGCCTATTGCGGTGTAGCTACCTTCACTATATGTGAAATACAATTTAATATCAACAAACTCAAAATAAGAAAACGATTTTATTTTTCATTTTCGTAAACATACGGGAACATTTTATTTTATTTAATTTGTAATCATTTTACGTCGCTTTTAACAGTATGTCAGTCATATCGCGACATCCAGCTATTTACATGTGGAGGAAGACCCCCAGACGTCCGTTATGCACTGTTTTGGGCAAATATGTCATATGACCGTCGACCAATGGGAGCTTTGTGTTAAGTGCCCGATGTAGTCTATTTTAAGAAGTCCACGAATAGCACGGGGAAATCCGAACTAGCTAGAACCAGTTTCGATGTGGAGGTTCACCGGCAGATGTACTGCATATTTTTAATAGGATTACATAAATACTTTACAGGGTGAATGTAAATATACATTATTATTAACCGTTATTGTATTTCAGGCATTTAAAAAAGGTCTGAAAACACAATGGGACTTTAATATGAGTGGCAAACTGTTTGGAGCTAGATCAGACGCCGTAACCCGGCGTCTGATCAGTCTCTAAACTGTTTATTCACTATTACACAGTTTGTACATCTGTTAACCCCTTTCCGCCATTTTTCCATATACTAGCAGATGGTAGCTTAAAGCAGGCTGAAAGAAAGGCAGAATGCGCCTTAAGGCGCATTCTGCTCTACTTTCAACCTGCTTTAAGTGCTCACCTGTCTTTGAAACTAGAAAAAATCTATGGGGTTAAAGGTTAATAACGGAGAAAAGCTAAAACCAAACTAATACAGACAATCATTTATAACCACCACTTTGAGCAGAAGCTATATACATGTATATGCTAGATTAATTGTTGATTGTAAAGTATAAAGGCTCTCAAACTAGCAAATTGTTGAAAATAAGCTTATGTTGTGTGCGATTATTTGTAATGGTTAGTTAAATAGTTATTTTCAAAAACTCTACGACTAATAACCTATATGTGTCATATGTCATATAGTAAACAACAACATCATTTTACCCATTACTTCATAACCTATGTTTAGTTTTGAAGACATGTGACCACTTAAACCAGGTTAAAAGTAAAATATATCAAACGCCCTATGGCGTATTCTGCTTTACTTCCAGCCTGCTTTAAGCTACAATCTGCTAGACTATAGAAATAATTCTTATGTTACATATTCATGACCATATAAATTGGAACTATTATCTTCAGTGAAGAAATGATTTAAATGCGAAAATTATGCATCTATGGAATAAAGGTTTAAGGAAGTTTTAATTGGAAAGTGTTGCCGCTCCTTAACATTAAGGTAAAACCGAGATTTACAAGAGGGAGTGATATAAATACAATAAAGCTTCTCTATTAAGTAGACGTAATAATCATATGTTTAAGGCAGGTTACTGCTTAAAGCAAGGTGAATGTAAAACAGAAAGCTCCTTTAGGAACTTTCTGTTTTACGTTTACTTTGTTTAAGATGCCCCTTGTCTTTCATACAATCAATTTGTCTTCGTTTCAGTGGTCGTTTTACTGTATTGATGATGATATTGAGTTTGTCTACACTGCCAAAACCCCGATATATTGCAGCTAAATAAAAAAAAAAACTTCATCCGAGAACTTTACAATTGGATACAGATCAAATGCAGTGTAACTTTTACTGAATGGACAGCTAAAGAATTTATATTTGGTAGTTATAAGATTGACAAACCTATGAGCACTTTGCTGCTGAAAGCCAAATTATTCTTATACTATAATAAAATGAGTAAACAAAGGCCAAATTTGGAAGAATTCAAAAAACAAATAATTACTCGATACCATTCAGAAAAGTATATAGCAGCCCAAAACTTTCAGTTGCACAAGTTTGAAGTGTCATGGGGAAAATATAAAAATTTAACTCAATAATTCTTAAAATATGTCCTTAGCATGGCTCTGACACAATTGCTGCTTGATCATGCATCACTTGTATCAGACTTGTGCTGAAACCATTAAAATTACTCAACATTATTCCAGTCATCCTCTCTATAGTGACCACTGGGTGAGGAAGTATGGTGGTCGGGACAGATGGCCGCTCGGGGCAGGGTTGAGATAGGGTCTAAAGCTCATTTAGAAGCTTTCTGCTTTGCTTCGCTATGCTGTGGGCTGTCTTCTGTCTTTAATACTGCCAACTCATAGCCCTTCTTCAGTGGCCATGCTGGATAGATTTTATTTTTTCTCGATTCAGAGACTCTCAACTGGTTGGTCTTATGTAAAGGTGTTCACACCTTACCCCAACAACTAGTCATAAGAAACAATATAACCAAGCACAAATATTCAAACTGTTTTGACCTGGTCTTGATTAATCTGGACCTCATTGCTTTTAACTTAAAATTTATTCGTGTCAAGACTTGACCCTTTGCCCAATAGCCTGTTTCTTGAGTTTTAAAGACAGGTCATGTGACAGCTTGAAGTGGGTGGGAGGTAAAGCAGAGTTGCATCTCAGACGCATCCTGCTTTGCTTTCGACATGCTTTATGCTAGGATATAGAACATGTTTCAAACAGTGCATATTTATAAAACACAGAGTGGAGCTTTTTGTCTCCACTGGAGCAACTAATAGGGGCATTAGAAGACATATGCATGGAGTGAAGGGTTCAATAGATTGACATAAGAGTTATCAGACAAGCATCTCCTCTATCTGCACGATTGGTGTCCTTGATATTCCTTGTTATATTTGTACATATACCTTTGTTATTATCCTTTGTTTTTTGTTTGTATTATGTTACATTTAGCTTCTAGATTTAAAACTGGAAGGAAAACAGTTTTTGCTAGCGCACTTGCCCTTTCCTTTTCTTTTTCAACATATGCAGAAATCTTTATATTGATTTTTTTATCTGACCTCCATGCTCATTGTGTACGACACATGATTCACACTCTGCTTTACTCTCAGCCATATTTGGGATTCTATATACATGTACAAGAATATGGGAAATATTTCTTATGAATTCGATACATCTTCACGACTGTAAAGACTTCATTACAACCTTTTTCTTTATTCGAAAAATGGGCTGAATGCACAAAATGTGTATCTAGTGTGAAATAGTGGGTTAACAGAGCACCAGATTAGGGTAGTTTTTCAAAGACTAAGATCTTTATTTCTGAATTAAAACCTATGGTGTCATTACTCATTAGAATCGTCTCTTCGAGACGACTCTAATGAGTGGTAACACCATGGGATTTGGTTCTAAAAAGAGTGAGAAAATGTTGGATTTGTTGAAATAACTATCTCTTATCTGGAGCCCTGGTTAAGTCAAATTAATAGTGTGGGCGTTGGAGCTTTCAAATATCAAATCCGACAGAATTATATAACGTAGGTCCACAAACACCTATACCTTAAAATTCTTTTTATAGTGTCACCCCTGTTCTATTGATACTTTAATACGAAATTTCATTAATGGAAAAGTTTGATGATTTGAAATGCCTTTGGCATAGCAAATAACTCTTGCATTAACACCATTGGTTACTCCCCCTCTCTGCACTTTACTTTCCGTCAGATAACTTGTGATATAATGATTCTTTTGATTTTGGCTATAACTGTTTTTCAACTGATACTTGCTGGCAGAGAGCACATGTGTTCAAAGTAACACACATCTAGTTAATATTACTACTAGAAGAATTATGTTATTCAAAACTTGTATTTCTTTCCTATTAAAAAAATAATAAGAAGGAAAAAAAACCAAACAGGAGATTGTACTTAAAAAGAGCTTTGGAGGTCAAATAAACCTTTTGTCAACTTGAATATTTACTTTTAATCTTTTTAACAGGCAAGTCTATTCTAAGTAAACTTCAAAATTCTAAAAAAAAACATTTTAATTAAGTTTTGTATCTATTGTTTGTAGCATGGAAGTGTCGACCCTTTTGGTGACAATGTAGACAGGCAGTGCAGTCCCAGAACATGAGTACACAGCTCATAGAGGTGGTAGTTGGCTCTGGGCTTTCAATGTTTGTACTTGTTTTTATCAAAAGATAGAGGTAATAAACTGAAAAATATAGTCGTGTTTCATAAAATCTCAAATATTCGAAAACTATTTCCAGGACCAGTATTCAACGCCAAAAGGGTCGATAAGGTTCATTGTAAAACAAATATATATGACATGCCTTTATGTGAGGTGGGCAGGAGGATGGGTCCCCGACCTTCCCTCACCTATGACGGGGACACAACAAATGGGCTGCTTGACAGCCGAAAATAAAAAAAAAATAAAAAAAATAGATGCCTATGTATTGAACGCCGCAGCTGTCTTATGCTGAGGAAATGTTGTCTTGTTGAAACGATATGTCGTCATGTCAAATGCATACGTTATCCTATTGAACTATAATGTTATTATGTCAAACGCTAAAGATGTCCTCTTCAAAACAATTGTTTTATTTAATTTTGTTATGTGATTATGTTAAATATACACAACAAAATAATTAAAGGGTCATGCCTTCTTTATTTCAACTGAGCGTTTTTTAAAACCGTTGTATGGTGCAAACTAACAGCCAATGATAAAATAAAATCTGTTTTGCAGATCGAAACGCCTTTCTAGAAAATGTTCTAATGGAAATAGTCTCTGAAATTTCGCTACATTTTTAATAAATCTAAACTTTCAAAAAATATATTTTTTACCCCCAAAAAGACTGGGTTGATATTTTTGTAACTTGGCAATTTTCTTATCCTTGTCAAAAGTCTTTTCGATCAGTACGACACATGTGTTTGTGTATTAGCGTGATCACAACCGAATTCTAGCAAGTTTTCGAAGCACACTATCGAATTCTCCAAAATTGTGGATTTAGTTACCATTCAACATCAATGGATTTTTAGGGTGAGATCGGTTAAGTTCACTGCGCCTCGTAAACACACGCGGCATACTTGAACTTTTGATGATGCATCATATGGACATCATTTGACATGTCGGTAACAGCATTTTGTATTTTGTATTTTCTTTCGAAATTGATACTGCTTGTGTTGAGAAACATGGATCTGAAAAACCATTTTGCTCTTCGATGACTACTTATGTCAACACAGCGGTTTGAAAAAACTCGCAGTTGAAAGAAAGGCCTGATCCTTTAATTATCTTTTTGAGCATACATACCTCATTTTGTTAAATTCAAATGTGATTATGTCAGTTTTGTAAGCTATCTTGTTATAACTATATGTCATTATGTTAAACTGATATGTTATTCTGTTGAAAGGGTGCGGTGTTCTGTTCACTGAAACAGTGATCATGTTGAATGTGCGTGTTGTCTTGTTCAAACGGTTTGCCATTATGTTATTCAGCATGTGATCTTGCTGAAACAGTATGTCGTTATGTCAAATACATATGTTATCCTGTTAAATTAACATGTTATTATGTCAAACGCGTAAGTTGTGTTCATCAAAACAAGTGTTATTATGGTATCTTGTTATGTCATTATGTTCAATACATACGTCATCTTGTTAAATTCAAATGTGATTATGTCAGTTCTGCAAGCTATCTTGTTATAACCATATGTTATTATGTTAAACTTATACGGTATCCTGTTGTTCAAAAGGGTACCTTGTTCTGTTCACAGTTGAACTACTATGCTATTGGGTCAAATGGGTAAGTTGTCTTCTTCAAAACAAGTGTTGTTATGTTAAATATTGTTATATCATTATAGGAATATGTTTAAATACGCGAACTTTCCTCTTGGTCTGCCATATTTGTTTCGCGCAAATAAAACTCACGTGGTTTTATAGTGATTACGTCATCACGTCAACAACAACAACATCACTGTTTAACATAATAACATACAATTTACACATAATCACATCTAGTTCAACAGGATAACATATGTATTTTGCATGGCAACGTACTGTTTCAACAAGACCGCATGCTGAATAACACAATGACATGCTATTTGAATAAGGCAACACGCACATTCATCATGATCACTAATTCAGTGAACAGAACAACGTACTCGTTCAACAGGATAACATACAAGTTTAACATAATGTCTTGTGATTATAAGAATATAGTTTACATAACTGACATAATCACATTCTAATTTTAACAAGATGACGTATGTATTCAACATAATGACATACCAATTTATCATAACAACACTGGTGTTGAAGACGACAACTTATGCGTTTGTCATAATATAATAACAATTCCATAGGATAGAGTATGACGTTACGCACGTTATTGATACAAATTGCCGTAACGTCAAAATCGACGGAATCGTCGCTTACTCTGTTTTTTCGTCGCAAAACTTGCCTATTACATAGGTAGATAAACTAAACCAAAAGAACATGAGAATGTTTAAAATGTAAATATTCACCGTATTAATCTATCTATCTATTACTGCTTTTCAAGTAAGAGAGACAGGGAGAAAGGAGGAAATCATACTATCAATCGATCTTTCCTCAACTGCTCTTTATGAAAGAAAGAAACAGTGAAAGAAATAAACAAATAGAAAATAAAAATACAGTGCTCCCTCTCTACAACGACACACATGGGATACACATATTGTGTGTGTTGTTCGGAGGGATTCGCTGTAGGGAGGGAACATTAAGACTTGGCTTACATTTGCAAACAGCTTGAATCCAGATCAGACGCCGCGTAACGCGGCATCTCATCTGGATTCAAGATGTTTATCACTCGTCAATATATGTATTCTATCAAAATATCCGCTCATATGTAACGTTGAGAAAACCAGCAGACAACAAATTTAAGCAGACGACATTGCAGCCATGAAATGTTTGGATATAAATGTCTTGTTTGGGGAACAGCTCAAGGGTCGTTGTTGTTGGGAGGGACGTTGATGGGAGGGGACACTGTAAATTTATCTCATCAGTTGATCTATCCATAACTGCTTTTCAAGAAAGAAAGAGAAATATGAAGAAAGAGAGAGAGAGAGGGTGAGTAGGTAGTGGGAGTGGGTAAGTGGTTGATAAAATGATTAGTCGAATATACGACGGTAACGAACGGGTAACCCGGCGTCTGATCAGGCTCCAAACTGTTTGCCACCAAGATAAAGATGAATTATCAGAATTGTCAAAAAGTTGTACTTTTCTACGTTTTAGCGCTTTGCGTTTGCGTACGTTTGCGTTTAAACGGGAAAGAATAACAGATTCTCCACTGTATTACATCATTATTGCAGTGAAAGAAAATATTTCTTACGATACATCCAAGACTGAATAAATTGAAACTATATTCTTCAGTGGAGGAATACGTTAAATGCGTAAAAAGGAGAATCTATGGAGTAATGGGATCAACTGTTCATTTACCCGTTTGATCTCGAATGACGATTTCACGCGTCATCTACAGTGTGCAAGAGAATAGTACATTTTACTATGCCAACCGTGTATATCCACGTTACAGTGCATAGACTCGAACCCTCTAATTAGGACCTGCACTGTTTGTGATTTTGCAATAAAATCATTAAATTGCTCTTATCTAATAGTTCGTCATCTGCATGACCTGTTTTACGAAACGTCGTACGACAAATACGGTTGTAAGTCAAAACTTTAAAATACATCTAATTTCTTATTTATGCATATAATCCTGTCTGGTGATATCTCTTTAGGAATCGTCTGGAAAAGACGATTCCAAAGAGATGTCAAAAGTCAGGATTAGATCGAGAATTAAATAATACTTGAGAATTTTAGAATCTGACGTACGACAATATTTATCGTACGAAGTTTCGTAAAACGGACCTTAGGTCTTTATCATGTCCATTTAGTATACACGTCATTTAAAAACAGTATACTTGTGAACAGTGCATAATATATAACATGTATGTCTTATGCCTAGGTCACACATTCACGGATGAGCCTCCCGGACGGCTACGGATTCAATCCGGGAGCATCCGTAATGGTCCGTAAAAGCTCGTACAGGCCCGTGCCTGAACCTTGATCATCCGTAGGTGTGGTTCCACACCGTACTGGTTTTTTGAACATGTTCAAAAAACCAGTACGGATAAAACTCCGTACTGGTCCGTGCTAAACCGTATCGAAACCGTATAAATCCGTACCAAAACGTAGCTAAACCGTTCTAACCCGTACTAGTCCGTAGACACCTGGCCGAGCGTCACAGTACGGATTGGTACGGACCAGTACGGGTTAAGTACGGTTCAATACGGCTTTCTACGGTTGTGTACGGGGAGACTTAGTACACGAAAACAGACTCATACGGTTCAAACAGGACGTCTACGGTCCGATACGTTTCAATACGGATAGTGCCGGATTGATACGTCTTGCTACGGACTGACACGGTCACTTAAGTTCTAGATCGGATTAGTACGGTTCAGTACGGGTTTTATTTTAATTTCAGGCGGATAATTAAATTGAAAACACATCTAAATATACTTGTGTGAAAAAACATTTCCATTTTCTCAGTGTTTATGGTCTTGTTTAATAACTTCTTTGATTGTGGACGCAATAATGAGCGATAGAAGACATGAAATGTTGTTGGTTTTGGTGGCAATTAACAGAGGTGCTCTAAAAATATTTCTTTCGTGTTAGAACTAAATAGAGGCAAGCGAGGAGATGGTGGATGAGAGTCTGGTTTCATAGAAGACAGCTTCGTGGCCAATATGATACATTAATGAATGAAATAAGGATAGAAAACCAAGAGGCATTCAGAAACTTTGTAAGTGTAGATGCACAGTTTTTCGCGGAGCTTTTTGAAAGACTTCGCCCTAGGAATACCCTTGTTATAGAAAAGCCGTCAGCCCAATGATAATACATGTACTTGCAATAACTTTGAGGCACCTTGCAAAAGGGGACAGTTACAGGTCACTGATGTATGGATTTAGGGTAGCACACTACATCATAAGAGCCATTATGAAAGAAGTATGCAAGGCTTGTATCGAGGAATACATGGAAGAGATTGCAACCACTCTTTCCACTCCTGAAAAATGGCTAGAAGAGGCACGCCAGTTCTAGGAAAGATGGAACTTCTCACATGTTCTAGGTGCACTAGATAGCAAACACGTTGACATCAAACAGTCGAAGGGTGGTGGATCGCTGTACTTAAACTATATACACTCAACCACTTTAAAAACGCAACGTTTTCAAACTTGATTTTTATCATGTTCCTGAAAATTATTCAAACAGGTAATAAGATACCATTATTTGCACGTGCATCAATTCACTTTTCCGCCAGTGTGTTCAGAAATCATTCAAGCGATAAGTGTCACTGGCGCAATAGGTAAAATTCAACGATTTCCACGTGCACAATTTTCCACGTGGTACTCAGCAATACATTAACACCGAATGAACTTCTGTATAGCACTCGAGTAAAAAAAAACCACAGAACATCAAAAAAATCATCTGTTTTGTACATGGCACGTCTTCTAGAAAATGAACGTCATCGCGCAATTGGTATGCTGATGGCTGGTATGTCAGCGCGCGCGTATCCAGGGTATTTAATTGTAATGTGTCAACAATTACAAGACTTCGTCGACGATGGCAAGCTACTGGAGACGTCCGTGATAACCAACGACCAGGCAGACCCAGGGTAACGTCACGTCGTCAGGACGTCAACATCAGAACGTCGCATCTCAGAGATCGGTATACAACAGCTACAGCAACTGCCAGACAGACACGTGGGACTCATGGGTAAGTTTCCCGTAAAATTAAATCGCTTATTCTCAATTTGATTAAGAAAATATTATTAACAAACAATTGTGACTTTGCTATTGTTTATTCATCACGCTATTTTGAATGACGTTCACTTACATATTGTGACACATTCAGTACATCATTAATCATTATTGTGCTATTAGAGCACACTTAGCTAACGTCTGATACCTTATCATTTATATCTAGTAATAAGACATAGGCGATATCGCAATGCTTCATACATCAACAGTGTCGTTCATTTCAATCAGTGTTCTTAAATTTAAGGACATCAGTGTATCCGAAATCTAACCATAGGCAAACAGCGATTTGCTAGTTTAGTGAATTTCAGACGTTTAGTGTTTGGCTAGATATTAATGATTGTTTCTTGGAAACGTATATGTCTGAAAGAACTTATTCAATCTCATACTTAACAAATTGTTTTTCTTTCACAGACGTTACATTAACCCACAGAAAGTACGACGACGTCTACATGCTGCTGGAATCAGAGGACGTAGACCCAATGATGGACCCCCATTTACACGTCAGCACAGACAGGCAAGACTACAATGGTGCCGTACACATGTGCGAGATACACGAAGGCAGTGGGGATCGGTTGTTTTTACGGATGAGTCGAAGTTTAACGTAAGTAATGCAGACGGCAGGGAAATAATATGGCGTCGCCGTGGCGAACGTTTCACAGATTGTTGTGTAAGATGCGTAAATAGATGGGGTGGTGGAAGTGTGCATGTCTGGGCTGGTGTCACAACGTTCCATACGACTGACTTAGTGATTCTTAACAGGAATGTGAATGCTCACACCTACGTCGATGACGTCCTACGCCCAGTGGCGCTGCCTTTTATGAGACGTCATTTTGGAAGAGGAGCTATTCTCCAACAGGACAATGCAAGGCCACACACAGCTAGACACACCACTGCCTTCTTAAACCAAAACAATGTCAATGTCATGGGTTGGCCATCAATGTCGCCATATTTAGCTCCTATTGAGCATGTATGTGACGTCTTGGGAAGACGTACATGTATACGTAAACGTCAACCACCTCCAGTCACAGTGCAGGATCTTACAAGAGCCCTTCGGGAGGAGTGGAGAAACATACAACAGCCTGTTATAACCCGGATCATCCATTCAATGCGTCGCAGATGCCAGGCTTGTATTGCTGCACGTGGTGGTTATACGCGATACTAGTGTGTGAACTTTCAGTTTGTGGGTTTATGTGATATAGTGGTAAAATAAGAGTGTAAGGATTGTTAGATTGTGATGAAATTTTAAGTACCTGCGTAAAACACCCTGATTTATATTATGTTGAAATTACATTGTTATCACTTGTCAATAAAATATATGGCGATAATTTCCCCTGCTGTTGCGTTTTTAAAGTGGTTGAGTGTATAAAGGTTAAAACATTAAATAGTTCTGATTGCCCTTGTGGAAGCTGACTATAAATTCCTCTTGGTAAATGTGGGTGCAGCAAGCGGGTGTTCGGATGCACGGAGTTAATCGACGTCTCACTTGGATCAAAATTGTCAGCAAAGGTTTTTTTAAGAAATCGCTCATAAATCGGGGACCACAATGGAAATAAGACGAAAATACATTTCTATCCTTGGTTTTGGTGACCAGGGGTCGTGAGTTCGATCCCCCGCCGGATCAGCGGTCTGACTAGGGGATTTTTTCTGAACTCCCGATGATGTACAGGAATGTTTTGAAGCAAGACATGTACCGCGAATTGCTCCTCTCCACACAGGGGTTAAAACGGGTACCTGTGAAAGGTCTGAGTAGGTACCGCGCCTGCATTTGACTGCGCCATATGTTAGCAGTGCTCAATATTGTAGGCAAGATGGCTCAATGATCAGGGGAGTAAATGTACAGTCGGCTGAGCGATCATTGGGACTGAAAGTAGACTTTAACTTGGTATATTATTATTTTTTCACGACAAAAAAAATTGTGTTCATTAAAATAGTAAGGTATCTAAAACAGGTGCCTGCTAAAAGAAAATTGAAAGTACAACAGAAAACTCGCGCAATGGCTTTCTAATCTACTTTCATCTTGCTTTGAGCTGTCAACTGTCTTTTTACAATTAGCAAGCCTTCTTTTTAATGGTCGTGTCTGTGTAAAATGAACTTCCACCAAACAATAATAAAAATAAGTGTTTGTGTAGTTCTCTGTGTGTGTACATCCGTATGTACCCGTAAATCTCCGCCGCAAACTGTAGTAGCCCGTACGAAATCGCATTTCACCGTAGCATACCGTATTACTCCGTGTCTATCGAGTACGGTGCTACGTATTATTCCGTGAAAATCCGTAAAAGTCCGTGAGAAACCGTACCAATCCGTTCTGTTCCCCGACAATTAAAAGCAAATCCGCGATACTCCCCGTAACTATACCGTAGAAACCCTTTCTGGCCCGTTCTCATACCGTAGTAACTCACGGATCTATCACAGTCCGTAGCATTTTCGTCCGTACCCATCCTTGACTATCATCCGTGAATGTGTGACCCAGGCATTATGCAAACGGCGAAGAAACTGGCCAGAGGGCTCTGATTAAAGTATGTACTGTTTGTAATTTTGCAATATTGTATATAAAACACCCCTAAATAGTTTAGACTGGACAAAATATAATTGGAAACTGGAATTGCTCATAAAAAATTTAAGCAGCTAGAACGTAAAACAGAATTTATTCTTAAGGAGGATTCTGCCTTACTTTAAACATGCTTCAAATCGGCTTATTGTATATTCACAACTTAACCCATTACCCCATAAAAGGTGCATTCTACGTCTGCTTTAAGTTGCCAGCTGCAAGGATAG
The DNA here is from genome assembly GCA_922989275.2 of Gari tellinella. Taxonomy (NCBI): domain Eukaryota; kingdom Metazoa; phylum Mollusca; class Bivalvia; order Cardiida; family Psammobiidae; genus Gari; species Gari tellinella. Next base: position 25,771,773 of record OV277873.1, read on the forward strand.
AGAAAATATTTCTTATGGTACATGCTCTTAACAATATATAGTATAAACTATTTGCTTTAGCTGAGGAATAATTTAAAGGTGTAAAAAGGCGTAATTATAGAGTAATGTGTTAACAAAGGTTTGACTGTACTGCGTCTCGTGAGGGTAAGGTTATATGTTGGTCATTTCACAATGAATGAGGTTATTCCACACTGAACAATTGCCTTTTCTATTTCCCACGTTGTCGTATACATGTATACTTAACCCCTCACCGTCTTACCCAGAGTTCAATTTTGTTTTGCAAACCGATTGGATCCTGATTATACGTCGCGTACCGCGGCGTCTCATCAGAATCCATAACACTTAAGAAAATATTTCTATGGATACCTAAACTTTAAATTTGAGACAAAAACAGCAGACGACAGTTGTTTATAATTGATGACGTCATGGCATTACAGGGGTTAAAAGAAGCTTTATCCTTTAGCATGCTGAAATATGTAAAATTCGTCTGCAAAATGTTTCGGTTATAACAATTCTCAAAATAAAGTCATCATAAATCTTTTTCTTACAATATAACCAGAGTATCAAGCAGTTTGGAGTCAGATGAGACGCCTAGGAACTCGGCGTCTAATTTGACTCCAAACGGTTTGCTTGAGTTATCAAAAATTGGACGCTAGCGTGCAAGGCTGATACACCATCAAGCATCACGAGTTACACGATTTCACACCATAAATAACAATAGAAACGGAAGTTATAAATTTTAATTTCTTTAAGTACAGACGCCGCCAGATCTCCTATAGAATTAACATTAATACTATAAACATGCCTAGAGTGTCGCTAGTTTAAACAAGCTACTCATAATGGATCTAGTAAAAGTACTCTTCGTCTATATTGCAATTGTTGCTGGATCGTCAAAATGCCGTGGGCAGGTGAGCATCAAGTGTGGACCAATGGAAAAGTGCAACTGCTATTGGTATCCAAAGAAGCCTGAAAATATAACAATGGATTGTACAGGACATGGCTTCACAAGTCTAGGAGAAATATGTGAAACAGTTGGAAATGCAACAAATCTAATTGTTAATTCTAATCGTATCAACGGCACACTGAGTGATGATAGTCGAATTGACGGGTGTCAGGAACTTGTGTCTTTATCACTTAGAAATAATACAATCATAGATTTGGAACAGAAATCTATTAAAAGATTAAAAAAATTAATTACACTAGACTTAAGCCATAATCGTTTGACCATATACAGACCAGACAAAGGACATATTTTTAAAGCGCTTCACAATCTAGAAATACTGGCCTTAAATGGCAATAGTGTCAACAACGCTGACAAATCGCAGTGGTATCCGGACTTGTCGAGAAATACTAAGTTGTCAGTACTATATATTGATGGGTTACCCGAGACAGACATTTCTACGAATGTATTTCCTAAGTTGACCAATCTTACAAGCCTTGTCATGACTGGATCAGATGGGATATGTGAAATCAGATATATCGCGGACATATTTTTCGAACATTTGGTCAACCTTCAAATACTGAGCATGTCTATGTGCAAACTTGAAGTAACCGAAATAAACGCATTTGTACCCCTTACAAGACTCCGTCGGCTTGACCTTTCCCTGAATACACAATTAGGTCTACGAGGGCTTCATAATATATCACAGGGTTTACAATTTACGAATATTAAGTTCTTGAATTATTCGTATGTTCATTATGTTTTCGGCTTAGGTCAGGAGCTGACCAAACATGACGTCTGTTTTCTCAGAAATACTACACTTCAGGAACTAGGACTGGATGGAAACAAGATAGAACTGATTGAGACAAACGCTGCACAGCTTTTCCCATCCACATTACAGGTTCTTCACGTGGAAGAGAATATATTAACATTCGGCCCTTATCTTTTACAACTTGGATGTGTTTCAAATAATAGAGAATTTTACGGCAGTTTTCAGAATATGGCACACAACCCTATGCAATATAGGAAGAAAGAAACAAAATACGAGCAAACGACAGTGGACAATAAAACTTGTCCATTCATGAGAGATTCTTATCTCCGTACTGTGAGTGATCAGTCTGAAAACTGTAAGTTTTTCAATCTCAATGATAATCTAACTATTTACCCAGTATTTCCTAAACACACCAAGAAACTTTTGTTTAAAGATTGTAACATGAAGTACAAAATCATCAGTCTTCTCCTAATTCCTCTCCAAAACAATTTTGAGTATATCGACGCATCAGGCAATGTGTTGTTTGCCTGGGAAGGGCCAATAGGACCTTTTCCAAAACTAAAGCACCTAGATCTCTCAAGAAATTATTGCTCTAAAATATATAGAAAGTTTTTTCGATGCATGAAGTGGCTAGAAAATTTACAAATACACTCTAATTTTATCGGCCTTTCGTTATCGAATATTTCCGAGGAGTACGTGTTTCATGATTTAGTTCGTCTTAAAACACTAAACTTATCGATGAATAAAATAACTTCTCTTCATCCAAAATCATTCGAAGGATTGCATAACCTGGAAACTCTTGATCTCAGTTTGAATAGCATTGGCAAATGGTTGCTTAAAGTAGAAACAATGTCTAATTTGACCCATCTTAACTTAAGATCAAACTCTTTACAGTCTTTACCCAGTCATTTAATAAAACACCTTGACAGAACTGCACGCCGCAGAGGAACTTCGTTCTCAATAGACCTAGGGAACAATCCCTTATTATACGGATGTCAGACCAGACATTTCCTTAGCTGTATGATTGCTCATAAATCATCATTTGTTCATTTTGAAGAATATATATTTCTTGATGACGACGGAGAACAAATTGATGACATAGAAAAAAATGTTCCGAAACTGAGCAAAATATGTCAGTCAAACACTATCTGGATCGTAATCTCAGTTATCGGTGTTTCAGTTGCTCTGTCCACAATTGTTGGTGGTATTGTGTACAGAAACAGATGGAAACTGAGATACTTGATGTACATGTCTAAGCAGAGATTTTATGGATATGTAAAAGTACCAAACGAGGAACCGATCGAAAACTACAAATTCGATGCCTTCATTTCTTATGCAGAAGAAAACATACTATTTGTGAAAAATAAGGTCATTCCTAATATTGAACAAAACGGAATTTCGTTGTGTATACATCAGAGAGACTTTCTACCTGGAAACGCAATAGCGGACAATATAATTGACGCAATTAAGGGGAGTAGGAAGACAGTAATTCTCCTGACCAAAGCTTTCCTGAAGAGGAAGTGGTGTTTGTATGAGCTCAATATGGCACGAATGGAAAACATTTACTCGAGGTATGACTATAATACGTTTTATATCATAACATACGGCGCGGGTAATAACACCCGTTGTTTATTTTAACGTAACTATCCAGTGTTACAACTGTGAGGTATACGACATGTTCTTGTGACTTCATTATAATTCATTTAATGCACTACGTCACGTCATCACTCCTTCATATATAATTAATCAATATTATAACATATGAGCGGTGCCATGAGACAACCTGTCTCATTGCATTGCAACATTGTACAGACCAAGCACCGTTGTCATTCCAGGCTCTGTATTTGAGTTTGGTCCCATAATACAACTACATAAAATGCTTTAGATATATGTGGGTGTCAAACAGTGTAGTTCAAGACCAGCCGCCGCATCTTTGACACGATGGCTGGTCTTGATCTACACTGTTTGAAATGTAATAAGGCATGATTTCTCATGGCACGGTTAGAGATCTAAATATTCATACAAAATTTATGTTATATTCGCATTGACTCTGGTCAATTTATTTTAGTTATTATCTTTAATAAAACTGCTAAGTAATGAGCACTACTGTGAGATTCTCTCTGTAAATAGGCTGGAACACACATTCTTACCACACTAATGAACTTAGGTTTACTATTGGATACACCTTGATCCAAATGTGCCATAAATGTTTGCGTTGGTGTTTCAGAGATGGTCGAGGTTGCCTTGTCATAGTGATGCTAGAGCCAGTTCCAACAAAGGATATGCCCATTGAACTAATAGAATATATCCGATCAGAGTCCTTTCTGGAGTATACTACAAACATGGATGGCGAACAGCTGTTTTGGGATAATTTCCGGGATTCCATAAATCAGAGATAACATTGTCCTCTGTAAATTTCTTTGAGAATACGGTTGAGAAGACTTTATTCTTTCCCAGTAAGCGCTTTTGTGCTAAATTGTTATTTCCATAGCAAGCAGATTGGAGTCAGACTGAAACATTTCGACGAAATGAAGACGGTCTACATAAGGTGCTTTGCAAGATGAAAATCACTTGTCTGTTTCCTCTCTTCTTGTCGATGCTGAACAATAACCATGTTTTTATTCCACAGTACTGACTTAAGCAAAATTGGCCTTTAACTCATTGAGCCTAGTGACGCATAAATGCGTCCTTTACCAAATATGTGCCTGTATATAGTACATTTGTCTCATGCAAACAGTGAAGTCCCTGGTTAGAGTGCTCCTGCAGGAGCCCTCTAATTAGGGATTTCACTGTTTGTCATTTTGCAATATATTATAAAAACCAAACCCTTAATAGTCTAAAATTGATCAGCCTTTGTTGTAAACTGGATTTGTCCATTGGAAGTTTCAGGCGATAATAGGTTAATCCATTTATGCCTGGATATAACAAAGAACTCTTCACATGTACTTGATGGAATATTACATTATACGAGCGTATATATACATGTACAAGGATCTAAAGATACTTCAGTGTTTGTCCATAGAGAAGAATTTAACATTTGAAACAACTTACAGCGTAGACCTTGATGAGACGCCGCGTAGCGCGGTACAGTGGAGAATCTGTTATTCTTTCCCGTTTAAACGCAAACGTACGCAAACGCAAAACACTAAAACGTAGAAAAGAACAACTTTTGGACAATTCTGATAATTCTTGTTTATCTTGGTGGCAAACAGTTTGGAGCCTGATCAGACGCCGGGTTACCCGGCGTCTGATCTGGCTCCAAACTGTTTGTAAAAGAAAAAATAGTTTTCGCGTAAACGCGTTTATCGGGAAAGAATAACAGATTCTCCACTGTATCTCATCAATGTCTACACTGTTTTCTAATGTCCACTTTTATGGACGGTAGGCATTAACCCTTTCGTGATCAAATGTTTTCGGGAGGTTTTTACCCCCTTCACCGCCATATTCTCGTCTGCTTCAATATTGTTGTCTGCAATATCGTTTTAAACTAAAATTAAAAGCAGTATGACTTAATACATTTCAATACGAATGTCAAAAAGTATGACAAGGATGCAAACTGTTTGTCAACGCTCCTTTTGGCGCCATTGATAGTGAGAATATCATCCTTACACGTCAAAATTGTAAATATGTTAATCTTTTTAACTCTTTGCATACTAGGTAATTATTTTCATCTGCAACAATTGTCGTCTGATACTGTTCTAACAATAGAATTTCAAAATTTCTTTTAAAATTCATTGTCAGAATGGTAAATAGTTAGGAACCTGATGAGACGCCGGGTTAAGCGGCGTCTCATCTGAATCCAAACTGTTTGCAAAGGTAATCACTGTAGTGGATATACCCGCCGCTGGCATACAAAGTGAGAAGGGTTGCATTCCACATTGAGAAAGTTCCATAATCTCGGAACTGTGTTTCGATTTCTCTGAATGGGTTATTCCCCTCTAGCGAACGCGGTCTCTGCTATATAGCATACCTATCCTCTGCTTTTATTTTTAAAGCATAGATGTTTCTGCAGTTCGACTTAAAATGCGTTTAAATGGGTGTTAAACAATTTAATTCAATAAGACGCTGCTCTGGATCAAATATGTTTGCCTGTGTTAGTGTTAAAGAGCCTGGCAGCGAAAGGGTTACTAACATTACTATAAAAATGAGCTTAACTATACTGTAGAACTTATTGGAGTTGTTCATGTATTCCGTATAAACAGAATTTTGAAACAGTGTTTGAAATACTCCCCTTGCTTGGAGCAACAGATTAAAATCAAACAGATTGATAATTTGATCCGTTGTATAATTGACTGCTGAGTCAATTAAATAGCTGATGGAATAGCTTTTCAAAATGGTCGTTTAATAATGCTTTTAATATTTGATTTTCATTATAGTCCATGTATCTATGTCTCCTATTTTCGTTTCGTAGGAGAGTGAACTTTGACCTTACTGAAGTTTGAAACAAATAATTACATATGCAACTGTATAATTAGTTATACTTGGTGCCTTAAATATATTTGACTTTCTTTAATAGTCATTGTTAGAGTATGCTAGATGTAAGGTACATGTACCAGCGGACCAACTAGTGCCAGTAGCATCTCTATCCCGTAATACAAAATTATAGATGTCCTGGTCTATACCTTCAATAGTATAATTCAATGTGTATGCAAATGTTTAAATGTCAGATCACACTCGGAATTACAAAATTGATAATGATTATGGCCCTTATGAATAATAATAAAAGATGACAATGAACATATCAAGGAATATTGAGGTAAATTCATATGAAAACTTGATAAATACATGTACACATGTATATCAATCAAACTAATACAGTTTTTCTTATTCTTCCGGGATGTTGCCATACATTAGTAATTGTTTGGCACCATATCGGAACATTCAGAACCAAGGTATCCTCCCTCTTAACATAATTGAAATAGTTGAAGACAGAAACAACAAGAAACAAACATTTACTCTAATACTTTAATGTCTCAATGCACTATTTTGTTAAATACACATGAAAAACAGCTTTTTAGACCAAAAAAATAACATTTACCTACTTGCATTAAATACGCAGTAACTTTGAAAGTATATTTCCATTCTCATGCAGTTTTCTGAATTATATAATACTTTACTGAAACTTGACCAAATGGCCACCTGACCACTCACGGATCATGAGATTTCAATGTTCGTAGAGCTGGTAATGTGGCCATGCAATCTCTTACAGTCTAACAGAACCGCTTACGTGAAAAGCCGTTTTCCACGTGCTTACTGGTTGTCATGTGACTATAATTATTATTACTATTTGTATGGTGATGTTTCCTTCATTGCAGGACTTATGCTTGAATAAATAAAAGTTGAAAGTTGAAAGTTGATTACGTCTGGAACGTTTAGAAATTATTTTAATCTTTGTAAACCGTGTAACTATAATAACTGACCCGTACCATGGGAAATCGTGCCTTATTGCATTGCAATCAGTGGAGATCGAGGCCAGCAGTCGCGACAAAGACGCGTGGCTAGTCTTAAACTGTATTGTTTGATACCCACGTGCATTTGAAGCATTTTATGTAGCAGTTTCCGACAGTGTTTGACGTTTGATCAGACGCCGTTACCCGGCGTCTGATCAGGCTCCAAACTGTTTGCAATAAATGCAATCTATTACACATAAATGTGTTTATTGGAATATAATGTCTTCACACCAGTAAATAATGTTTTGCTTGGATTTTACAAACAAAAGCAAACACCTTTAAAACAAATCTAAAAGCAAGGGCATAAATAGAAATCAGAAAAATAAAAATACATGCAAATGTTAAAAAAATTGCCTTAATGAGTTTTATTCATACAAGTCTAAATATACTGACTTTACCAGTAAACAATTCCCCTTTCGGGAATACCCAAGACTTGCAGAAGATCGTGACCTATTATGACTTTTATCGTTATACCTGTTTCTATGTGTTGTGATATAAAAATATTTCCTATAGATTTAACAACATATCCTTTAGGTAATTAATTGATAATGTTTTGCAACAACTGTAAGAGCAGATCCCTTGAATTGATTACTCCTTATATCGCGTATGAATACGGTGTTCCAAATACGGATATCTAGGAACACATAGTTTAGGAGGGTACATGCAGAGAGGTCATCATTCTCTTATCAGGATATATATGCACTGTTTTTTCTGAATTTTTTTCCTAAACAAACCCTTTAATCAACATATTTGAATGCTTCTTGGCATTGTTTTTTGTAAATATGACACAATGTGCGTACAACTTTGAAATAAATACCGGTTAAATCAACATGAACTGGATATTTTTCCAAAACATGGAAGAGTCAATATGAAATATTCAGCATAAAAGGAGGTACTCCTCTTCTCCTCCACTTTTAGATATTCATGCTTAACCCATTGAACCCTAGTGACTAATATACAGTACTGAACCTTATTTAATTAAATTGATAATCGCAAGCGAATTGCCATCGAATTGCCATCGAATCGGGTGCTTCGAAAGGCGAATCTTACGCTTGAATACTTTTACGCGATTTTTCCGAAGCGGTTGTGACAAAAATGGAATCGAAAAAATTACCGAAAGCATATATGTGAATCTTTGTGAGATACACCATTCAGGCAAACTTACCCGAGGGTAAAGTTATTAATTTGAATCGCAAGCGAATTGCCATCGAATTGCAAGCGAATTGCCATCGAATTGCAAGCAAATCGCAAAAAAATGTTAATTTAATAAGGTTCAGTACTGTACAGTGGAGAAGACGTTATTATTCCCGTTTAAATGCAAACGAAATGCAAACGCATTGCATTAAAACACAGGATAATGACAACTCTGACAACTCTGACAATTATGACTATTCATTTTAATCTGAGTGATAAATAGTTTGGAGCATATTCAGACGCCTGGTTACCCTGCGTCTGATCTTGCTCCAAACAGTTTACATTGGAAATAATAGTATCAGCGTAAACTCCTTTACGTGGAAAGAATAACGTTTTCTCCACTGTAGACGCCCTTTACTAACAGTGTACTTTTATTTTCGGTTTATTTTTGTTTCCTGTTATTTTTCTTATTATTTTTATAAGAAATTAACAGTGTTCAGACCTTTGTCAATGTAATAATATTTAATACCTGTGAATATATGTATACAGCGGTGCAATTCATAATTTTGTAGTAGGATGGTTCCCCAACCCCGACACACCTATGACGGGGAACATAAACGAGGTCCTTCATTGACAAGGCCTGAGAAAAAACACACAAAAAAACCCACAAAAAACAGTGTACCTTTGGATTGTTTAGTTTTTTCTATGCAAGCAGTGTTGACCCAGATCAGAGGGCTCCTGTCAGAGCTCTCTGATCAGGGTCGTCACGGGTTGACAATAACAATAACATGAATATTGTTAGAAACAGCCCTTTATCGTCAAAAATAGACTACACTCTATGAGAAACTTGAATTATCCATTTGAAGTCACAGGATTCAATGAGTTCAATGAGTGGCTCCACCTTCTTCAGTTTGGTTCCCATCTTCAAGTGGCTTCATCTCATCTGACATTGGTTGAAGCTTAGTATGGAATTTGTTGGTTGCATGGTCATTTAGTCCTATATCCAGACCAACAGTACATGGCACCTCATAAATATGTGTGTCTGCATTAACTAAAACATCGTTTTCATAAACAGTATCTGGCTTATTTTCTACAGGATGCAAGTTATCATTTTCTTCAAATCTTGCCTGTACATAAGGATACTCAGTCTCTACAGAATTGCAAATTTCTTTACGCGGCTTACTTTCGTTCATTCGATTCACTGTAACGCATGAACTACCGGGATTTCCAACCGGGTGCAAATACATGTAATCCTTTTCTGTCTCAACAGTCTGCTGTAAATGATATGTTGAACTGGCGTCAGCAGTTTCTTTACTAATGCCTTTTGTTTTCAAGCTTTTGTCGTCATTAATATCTGTATAATGAGATCCGGTGCTATTGTTCAGACAACCTGAACGATTGTTTAAGGTACTTAATGCATGTTCTTCACTTTCTGCCGGATGCAAGTAATACACGCTGTTGTGGTCCTTATTTGGAAGTTTAGCACGTGCTTCTTCTGAGGTGTTGATAGAATTATTTCTCTTCCTTCTGAAACAACACCACGTCACCACCAAATTGAGTATGATAATAGCGAGAGATGAGACTACGTACACGTAAGGGAGAATTTAATTTCCTTCTTTGACATTAATATCCTGGCTGTTTGGCGTGCTATGCTGAAACGGAGTATTCTGACGTTTTGTCGAGCCTTCCTGAAAAGAAACCTCCTGACTTTTTATTGAGTCTCCAGACTCTGTCGAAACATGGACAGCCCGATCTTTCAGCGTCGGCGCACAATAGACGTGTTTGATGGCTCCACAACTATCTGGATCGAGATACAGAGTGCCATTTAGTTTCGTCACTGCAAGACAACCGACGTTGTCGACACTATCGCGAACGTTGAGTTCTTGAACTATTTTATATGGTTTGAAATATGGTTCCCATTGCCATTCCTCATATTCCGTGACAATGTATGAAAATGGACTTAAAACTGAAGATATGTCCAAACATATTTTAAGTGCTTTAGTCCAAGATACTGATTTATTATAGTAAAAATCAATAGCAGAGTTGTCAACATTTGTTTGTTCACACGTGAATAAAAGTTTCTTTATATCTTTTCTTGCAGAATGACAAGAATTCGCCCATATATGTACTAGAATAGCCTAACAGATTGCATTGCCTATGTCCCTTTTCAGGGAACGCTTCTATTTTGTATACCATGTAATAATTGTCATAGTTAATATAGTTCGGTTGTATCATCGCACTTGGTTCTACATTACAATTAGTATCATTTTGAAACAATTGTCTTATATCAGTCAGTTCTAAACAATAGCAGTTATCGCCATGCGTTGCAAAATAATCAAATTCTCCACAATGCTTACAACAGGTATACAGTAAGGATCCATGATGAGTTAAAGGCTCTGGTGTTAATGTAAATCTATACGTCCGCATAAAACAGCCAAGTAGCAGAATCGGGTTGGAGTATGTCAAATAACCGGATGTCCACACAGATGCACAATCTGCTAGATCGGACGGTATTGTACCTAAGTCTTTAATGTCTTGGTAGGATGCCAGGCCGTTATCACAACTTTCTAATGCGACAGATTGGTTCACTTCTTTCCCTAGATATTCACAAACACGCACGTCATCCAAACAAAAAATATTAAGAACCACTGTATAAAACACCCCGTGTGACAGCATTTTCAATATCCCAATATTGATAAAAGGTAAATTATGTCAAATGACAAACATACACCTTGTTGCGTTTTAAGGTTGTACAATTAGATTAAATGAAATTCTTATTATACCGGAATGCCTAAACAACTGGCAACAATTTATAACACAAAACACAAATAATATACCACTCAAACAATATAACAAAACAGTAATGACTTATATTTTGATACAGATTATTTGCGGACTAGTTTTATTTCAACTACTTTGTTTCCACTACTACTTTATTTTTCACTGCTACTGTCAATTGTTTTATTCTATTGTTTATTGATGATCAAACAGAAATAACTAACAAAAGACATTATTTACCCTTATTGCCATGGAAGCCGGTTTATGCAAGTTGTGCAAACAGTATAGACGCTGATCAGTGGGCTCCTTTAAGTAACCCACTTATCAGGTTTTCAACTGTTTATTTTAACCTGTATTCTTCTGAAATACATTGTATTATCTTAAAACCACTACTATCTACAGAAACTGGTCATTTAAAAAAAGGTTGAATAGTGCCAAAGAAAGTTCGCCATACAATAGGTCAAATATTCTTTCCCAATAAACGCGTTAATACTAGAGCTGTTTTAACTGATGGCAAACAGTTTGGAACCTCATCCAACGCCGCGTAATCCGGCATCTGACCCGACATCAACCTGCTTGTCACTCACATGAAAGTACATGGTTAGGAATTTCAAGCAATTGTAGTTGTCTATATTTTGTTGGTTTTCGTTTAAGTTTCGTTCGAATTTCAATGGGAAAGAATAACTTCTTCCTCGCTGTATTTGAGGACTCCTTCTTGACCTTATCTCTTATCATGCTAAGCGCGACTTGGTTTACATTTGCAAACAGTTTGGATCTAGACCAGACGCCGCATTACGCAGTGTCTGATAAAGATCCTAACTGTTTGCCACTAATCGTCAAACTTTCGTCAGTTTGAAAAGCATAGAAACTAACTTTGATTTATTTTCGCAGACGACATATTTGAACCAGACGACAATTCAGCATGATAAGGGTAAATCAGCATAGAGGTTAACGGAAGACAATGGTTTACATAAAACAATGGATCTTAATACTTTCATCGTTTGAATTCGGAGACTGGATGTTTCGAAAGTTGCAAACAGCTTGGATCCTGATCAAACGCCGAGTAACTCGGCGTCTGACCAAGACCTAAACTGTTTGTCCCTCGAAGAAAACACTACATTCAGATTAAAATAAAAGAGACGACATTTTTATATAGCATTTCATTTGATAAACATCCATTGTACAGCGGTGAAGGCGTTAGTCTTTACCAATACACGCGATCATGTTAAAACAGTTATTTCCACTGCAAACAGTTTTGAATCAGTTCAGACGCCGTGTATCCCATCGCCTGGTCCGGCTCTGAACTGATTGTAACTAAGATTAAAATCAGTAGTCAGAATTGTCAATAAATTGTCGTTTTATGAATTTTATCTCCTTGTGTTTGCGTTTCGTTTGTGTTGAAACGGAAAGAATAAAGTCTTCACCACTGTGCAAGTGTCCATTGAACTTATTGTAAACTTTGCGTACATCGGGTACACATTAAAGAACAATGGACAAAACTTAGTGTGTGCTTATACCAAGGCCAAAGTGATGCCGAAAGCCCCTATTGGAACCGTCCATATAGCGTGTGTCATGCACGAAACTGTACACAGTAAAGTCTCTCTATTACGACCGCTAAAACGAAGGCTAATTTATTGCATAAAAGCCAGGTGACAGCTTAAAGCAAGCTTTCTGTCACATTGCTTTAGGCAATCATCTGTCGCAAACACCTACTAATTAATTAACTTTAGTGGTCGTAATAGAGAGGTTTTACTGTACAATACTGAAAAATCCGCTTCTATCGAGTGGCCGTTTATAAGAATTATACACAGGTCGGATGTGCATCAAGAAAAAACAAAAAGACATGCATTGGTGAACAAATCATTGTTTTACGTTTAGGCCATTGAACCATAATGACAATTATTTGCATACTTCATAAACAGCTACCTGTGAAGAGTTCACTTGTCCTTGTCAAACAGTGTAGAGTTTGTAGACCCAGATCAGAGCGCTCATATTGGAGCCATTTGATTTGCGTCTACATTGTTTGTCCTTTTACAATAAACTGTTGAAACCCAACCCTTAGTTCTACTTCAAGACGATTCCAAAGAGATGTTTAAAGACCGGATTAGATGGAGAAATAACTAATAATTGAGACTTTTATAACCCGACTTACAGTGGAGAATCTGTTATTCTTTCCCAATAAACGCGTTTACGCTAAAACTATTATTTGCAGTGTAAATAGTTTGGAGCCAGATCAGACGCCGGGTAACCCGGCGTCTGATCAGGCTCCAAACTGTTTGCCACCAAGATAAACAAGAATTATCAGAAGTGTCCAAAAGCTGTTTTTTTCTACGTTTTAGTGCTTTGCGTTTGCGTACGTTTGCGTTTAAACGGGAAAGAATAACAGATTCTCCACTGTACGACAACATTTGTCGTACGAGTTTTTATGAAACGGGCCCCTGACTATTTCAAATGGCAAACAGTACAGATTATAATAAGAAAGCACAAATTACGGCGTCTGATCGGAGTCTGCACTGTTTGTAGGTCAATCACCATAACACAGTCTACTTCCTTACTGTTGTCTGCTACCACGAATGAAGAACGACGTTCTTCATTCGTGCTGCTATAGTGGAGAAGACGTTGTTCTTTCCCAATAAACGCGTTTACGCTTAAACTATTATTTTCATTGCAAACAGTTTAGAGCCAGATCAGACGTCGGGTTACCCGGCGTCTGATCAGGCTCCAAGCTGTTTGTCACTCAGATTAAAATATAACAATTAGAAATACAAATGTATCAAAAATGGTAATTTCCAACGTTTTAGCGATTTGCGTTTGCGTTTCATTTACGTTTAAACGAGAAAGAATAAAGTTTTCTCCAATTTTACCACAGACATATTGATACGACGGCCAAATAGTTGGCTTCTCAGTGAGAGGCCAAGTTTTGCAGCGTCTGGTTAGAAATCACCATTCGTTGCCTTTTGAGGTGTACATGTAGTAGCTACGGTTGATTCTCTTATTAGCCGAACAACAATTAAACAGCAACAAAACACGAGGACAAACTATTTATTCTTCATTTTCGTATACATACAGGAAATACATACTTGATAAACACCAGTGAATGCATATTCGTTTGGGCATTATGAACAAATGCAAATAGTGTTTCAAAATTCAAACACATAAAAAAGAAAATAGACAATAAGTAAAGAATGGCCTTTATATGTATATATTTACATTCGCCCCGCACTGTCCTTATAGAACACTGTTCTAAAAAGAGACTTGCATATTTCAATGAATGGTCATTTATAATCCAGTTCTAGCCGGCTGGTTTAGGGGCGGATCTATACTGATCACATTTCAAATAGCTACAGAAGTCCATATGGTAGGCGTGGTTTTAACGCGAAATAATCAAGTATGGCGTGTGAGTAAATCGGTTTTAAAAAGCGTTACCTAAATCTAAGATGCTTATATTACAAATAGTTCGTAAATTCGTGCGCTTTTAAATGTCTCAAAAGGGGTTTTAAACATAATGAGAAAGTTTACCGGTTAAAAGTCTAAATTTATCCAGTAATTATAATATGTGATTGGGACTACATGTACTTTCAGTCCATGTATAGAGATCGTTACTACGATTAGCAACGCATAGCAACGGGCTACGTGTCTATTAGTACGGTTATGTACATTTCTCAGTCCACAATGGAATATAGATATAAAAAATAAATTGCGTACTTCCGTTATTCATGAGCTGATGGAACTTCAATGCTTTTACTAGCAAAGTTAAGCGAGAAGCCCTTCGGGCTTCACGCACTTTGCTAGTAAAAGCATTGAAGTTCTATCAGCTCATGGATACCGGAAGTACGCAATTTATTTCTTAAATGAACTGTTAAACAGAATAAGCTTTATACATACAATATCTTCTTTCGTTATGTCTCAACTGAATGTATTCTGGGCAGTTCAAAATGTCTAACCTGATAACGAGGGACAATATAATTTTGACTGTTCCCCTAATACACATGAAATAACTGTTTTATTACCTAATGCTCTATTAAACTAAATTTTCAAAAAGAACTAATCTGAGCTCAAATACAAATGAACTAAAATTTCATGTCGAGTTTTTGACAGACGTGTGATGAATGGTCAGCGTAACGCAGCGTCTGATCAGAATTCAAATTGTTTGACACTCGTTTTGAAATTTCTTCAGTCATACTGACGTATTTTTTAATTTTGAAACGATATCGCAGACAACAAAATTTAAGCAGACGACAATGAAATGGTGAATGGATAAAAATCTCACGAACATTTGGGCAATGAAAGGGTTGAATAAGAATACTGACTTGCATGATACATCTTCAAATCCCTAAGAAAATAGACCATTTAAATGATGTATCATACATGAAAATCGTACATGTAGACTCCTAGAAAATGCCAAAAAAATACGACCTTTTGAAGGTGTCTCTTTTTTGTAAACAAACAAGCCCAAATAGCATGTCAGAAATAAACTGGAATTAAAGGGACACTATACTTGACCAATTGAAGTCCCATGGGTCATTGAGTTAGAGATTCCACGTTTCCTTGTTTAAAAATCATTCTGAGGTGACTCCACCACATCTGATATCGGTTGACACTTAGTATTATATTTGTTGGTTGCATGTTCATTTAGTCCCATATCTAGACCAACAGTACTACAGAGTTCCCTCTGTACAACGGCCCTCCAAACATCGCTTCCTTCCTTACAACGACGTTTGCCACAGTTCCCTCAACAAGACAATTATGTCTAACGCTGTTACTTCTGCAATATCGTCTGATTAAAATTGTCGTCTGCTGTTTTTCTAAAGTTACATAATGGATATTTTGTCAGAAAAAAAAACCTTAATGACGAGTGATAAACAGCTTGAATCCAGATCAGACGCCGCGTTACGCGGCGTCTGATCTGGATTCAAGCTGTTTGCAAATGAAGCAAATTCCCCTCCCTATAACGACTCCCCCTGAACAGCGCACACAATGCTTGTTTCCCATTGGGTGTCGTTGTAGAGAGGGAGCGCTGTACGTATATCCGCATTAGTTATCCATATATTCATAAGCAGATTCTACCTTATTTTCTACAGGATGCAAGTACTCCTTTTCATCAAACCTTGCCTGCACATATGGATACACGGTCACAATAGAATTACAATTTTCTTTACGTGACTTACTTTCATTCAACTGATTCACTTTAACGTGTAAACTTTTCCCAACCGAGTGCAAATAATCCTCATCTGTCTCATTATGCAGTTGTAAGCGACATGTTAAACTGGCGTCGACAGATTCTTGGCTAATTTGGTTATTTCGTTCAAATGGTATTCCTTTTAATTCCAAGATTTTGACATCATTAATATCAGTATAATGAGCACCAATGTGGTGACTATGGATGCCTGAACATATACTTAATTCACTTAATACATGTTCTCCATTTTCTGCAGGATGCATGTAATACACGCTGTTGTGGTCATTATTTGGAACTATCCGCGTATGCATATTGTCACGTGTTTCTTCTGTGGTGTTGATAGAATTATTTCTTTTTCTTCTGAAACAACACCACGTCACTACCAAATTTAATATGATAATGAGGACTGATGCAGCTACGTATACGAAAGGGAGTATTGAATTTCCTTGCTGAACATAGATATCGTGAGTTTTTGGCGTGCTTTGCTGAAACGGAATCTCCTGACTCTTTTGCGTGCTTTGCTGAAAAAGAATATCCTGTCTCATTGGCGTGCTTTGCTGAAAAGAATTATCCTGACGACTCGATGAGTCATTAGACTCTGTCGTAACATGAGTATTCCAATCGTTCAGCGAATGTGCACAATAGAATATTTTTTTGGCTCCACAACTATCTGGGTCGAGATACAGAGTGTCATTCAGTTTCGTCACTGCTAGGCAACCAACGTTGTCGACACTATCGCGAACGTTGAGTTCTTGAACTATTTTATATGGTTTGAAATAGGGTTCCCATTGCCATTCATCATATTCCGTGACAATGTACGAAAATGGGCTTAAAACTGAAGAGATGTCCAAACATATTTTAAGAGCGCTAGTCCAGGGTACTGAATAATTATAGTGAAAATCAGTAGTCAACTTGTTAACATTTGTTTTTTCGCACGTGAATACCAGCTTCTTTATATCGTTTCTTGCAGAATGACAAGAATAAGGCCATTCATATTTTCTGAGATATCCTAGCAGATTACATTGCTTATGTCCTTTACCTCGGTACTTTTCTATTTTGTATACCATATAATAATTGTCAGAGTTGATATAGTCCGGTGTTATCATCGCACTTGGTTCTATGTTACAGATAGTGTTATTTCGAAATAACCTCCTTATATATTCCCGGTCTAAACAAAAGCAGTTTTCACCTTGAGTTGCAAAGTTATCAAATTCTCGACATCGCTTACCACAGGTATACAATAAGGACCCATGATAAGTTAAAGGCTCTGAAATTAATGTATACGTCGGTATAAAACAGCCAAGGAGCAGAATCGGTTTGGAGTATTTCACATAACCGGATGTCCATACAGATGCACCATCTGCTAGATCAGATGTTATTGTACCCAAATATGTCAGGTTTTGGTAGGATGCCAGACCGTTATCACAACTTTCTAATGCAACAGATTGGTTCACTTCTTTCCCTAGATATTCACAAACTCCCCCGTCACTTAAACACAAAACATAAAGAACCACAGAATAAAACACACTGTGTGACAGCATTTTTAATATACCGATATTAGAAAATGGCAAATATCGACTAACAAGTTCGTACATGTAACATGTTCCCGTTGATAAAACTGTTAAATCAGGTAATTTCTTAATATACCGGAATGCCTTAAAAACTGGCAATCATGATTTACAAATGTAACACAACACAAATATTATATCTCTCTTACAATGCAATTAAATACAATATGATTTATAGTTTGCTTTATTTTTGTGTGTGTCATGTTCAAAATGTGCAGGCTAGTTTATTTCCCGAAAGGTTGCTTTGTTTGATCTTTCCATTGTTTTAATCTATTGTTTATTGAGGATTTAACAGGAAAAAATAAGAGACATTACATACCCTTGTTATGAGGAATGCCGGTTTCTGTAAATTTTGCATACAGTGTAGATGCTGGTCTCCTTTAAGAAGCTCACTGATCAGCGTCTACACCGTATATATTTTTATTTTATTTTTAAAAAACAAACTATTTATATCTACATAAACAGGTCATTTTTAAAAACAAAAAAAGAAGTTCAGCATAAAATCGGTCAAATATTCTTTCAAAATTGATGCAAAAGCAGTTATAACTGAATGGCAAACAGTGTGTAGCCTCATCCCCTGACACCAACCTGTTCACATGAACACACATCGTTAGAAAGTTCAAGCAATTGTAATTGTCTATATTTTGTTGAATTTTGTTATGCTTCGTTCGAGTTTAAGCGGGACAGAATAATGTCATTCCGACTGTATAATGTATTATGATGACTCCTTCTTGAACTTAATCAGTACAGTTGGGTAAACGTCATTCTTTCCGTTTAAACCCAAACGAAACGCAAACTTACGGCACAAAAATTGAGAGAATGAATTTTCGACAATTCAGACTATTCATGTTAATCTGAGTGGTAAAGAGTTTGGAGCCTGATGAGACGCCGGGTTTACCCGGTGTCTGATTGGGATACAACCTGTTTGCAATGGAAATAATAGTTTGAGCGTAAACGCGTTTATTTGGAAAGAATTACGTTTTCTCAACTGTATAATAGAAGGTTAACGGAAGACAATAATTCACATAAACAATAGGTCTGAAAACTTTAACCGTTTGAATGCGGGTAGCTGGTTGTTTGGACTTTTGCAAACAGCTTTGATCCTGATCAGAGGCCAAGTTACTAGGCGTCTAGTCAGGACCAAAACTGTTTATACCATGACAAAAGTGATATCGAAAGTTCCTATCAGATCTGTCTATATAACATTTTTCATAAAGCGGCCATCTTTTATATTCTACATGTACTTCAAATTCCTTTTCTATCGAGTGACCGCTTAACATGATTTTATACAGAACGGATGCGTATCAAGATGAAATGAAAAAAGAGACATGTACTGTGATTAAATATTCATTGTTTCACATTTAACCCTCTTGCTCTCAATAACGCTAAAAAGCACGTTTACAAACAGTTTGGATCCTGATAAGACGCCGCGTAACGCGGAGCCTGCTCAGGATCCAAACTGTTTGACACTCGTTTTGAAATTTCTTGAGTCATACTGGGTTTTTTTAAATCTTTGAAAAAACATTGCAGACACAAAAATGAAGCAGACGACAATGAAACGGTGCAGGGGTAAAAATCTCGCGGCAAATTTGGAAATGAAAGGGTCATGCCATTGAACCTTATCGACAAGTATAAACGTTCTTCACAAACTGCTTCTTATGAAGAGTGCACTTGTCATTTCAAACAGTGTAGACCCAAATCAGAAGCTCGTACAGGAGCCCTTTGATTAAGGTCTACGATGTATGTATTTTTGCAATATACTGTTAAAACAAACCCCTTAATTCTCAGTTCTGGATCTAAATTGTTTGCCACAGATAGCAATGAGTTCGCACAAACATTGGTGCAGTGGAGCAAACGTTATTATTTCTCCTGTAAACGCATCGAAACGCAAACACATTGCAATTAAATGTAGAAAATGAAAACATTTCGAAAATTCTAGCATTTCATTTTAGTCTAAACGGCAAACAATTAGGAACCTGATCAGACGGGTTATCCGACGTCTGATCTGGTCCCAAACTGTTTGCAATGGAAATGATATTTTTAGCGTAAAGTCGTTTATAAATTTGGAAAGAATAATCTCTTCCCCCAATTGTATTAGGAAGGAATACTATATTGGCTCCCGTATTGTGAGTTTCAAAGAGTGATTTCTTAATTCTTAGCTATGAGGTAATGGACATTTACGAATACATGTACAAAACCACCAAATATATTGAAAACCATCAAATGTTATCCTTTTATCGCCGAAGTCGTATAAAATCGACTTACAAAAATGTCGGCGTCTGGTCAGAATCCAACGTTGTTGATTAGTATCGATATTTCTTTAGAAATACTTCCTTAAATCTTACTTTGAAAAGTTCTTGCAGACAACAATCTTAAAACAGACGACAATATAGCAGTAAAGGGGTAAAAACATCACCGTAAATTTGGCGCCGAAAAGGTTACATGTAAATTATAGGGACACTCACTCATAACGCAATTGGATATAACGAATATTGGATATATCAAACCAAACATTACTACAGTCTAAAATTCAAGTATATTTACATGGCAATGCGTATAACGAAAGAAATCAAACTGTCCCGAGAACTTTGTTCGGGGTAATGGGTAGTTTATTGTCCGATTTTTCTGACTTGTCCGAGTTATTTTTGTAACAGAATGGTTTAAAATGGAAAATAGGTAAGCAAGGTAACATATGATATGTACATATATTCATGCACTCTCCTACTTGAGATAAGTATCATCCTCGTGCAGCACGAGACCTAATCGCAAACTTTACTAATACTTTATTTTTTCCAAATAAAAGCAATTATATACTAAAACTATTATTTCGATTGCAAACAGGTTGGAGCCAGATCAGACGCCGGGTAACCCGGCGTCTGATCAGGCTCCAACATGTTTGCTACTCAGATCAAAAATATAGTTAAAATTTCTTTAAGTAAAATTCTACAGTTTAGTGCATTGCGTTTGCGTTTAAACGGGAAAATATAATGTATCCTCTACTGTACATTACGCACAAAAATTACAGCTACATGTATTCGTATCTCCAGCTGGCTTAAGAGAAATCTCATCCCTTTCGAAAGTTTTAGGATGTTCCAATCTAAACATAACTACGACAAGTCAGGAAAATACTAATACAATACAAAACAACCCAATACACTGAAACCAAACACACCCAATTAAGTACTGACACTGTTGTGGTAGACTTCAATTCAGTGATTTAACATTACTAAATCCCTAAAGTGATGGTTAACTGCAGAATGAAAGTAGTGCGCAAAAATAATGTATCTAGTTCTTCCACGCTAATTTAATTCTGCATTAAACTACCTACCTGTTGGCACGGTTCATCATACATTTTATTTAAATGGTTGCTAAACACAGATTATATTGTACAAATGCTCTATCAGCATAAATTGGATGATGTCACTCAATATACCTGCAATACAAAAGACAAGTGTACTTTACATAAACGAGGCTCCAAACTGTTTGCCATCCAGATTAAAATAAATCGTCGGAAACAAAAGAAACCTGTCATTTTCTACGTTTCAGTGTATTGCGTTTGCGTTTCGTTTGCATTTAAATGGGAAAGCATATCGTCTTTTCCATTGTACCACATACTGGCAAGATGTTTACGGGTAATTTATAATGCTGGATACTTTAATTGCGGTAAGGTAGACTATAATAGGTATGCATACATTAAGCCCTTTCTCTGTAAAGTGCGAGTTGAATTGTACAGTGGAGAATCTGTTATTCTTTCCCGTTTAAACGCAAACGTACGCAAACGCAAAACGCTAAAACGTAGAAAAATACAACTTTTGGACAAATCATATAATTCATGTTTATCTTGGTGGCAAACAGTTTGGCGCCTGATCAGACGCCGGGTTACCCGGCGTCTGATCTGGCTCCAAACGGTTTGCACTGCAAATAATAGTTTTAGCGTAAACGCGTTTATTGGTAAAGAATAACAGATTCTCCACTGTACATGTTTATACACACAGTTTGTATCCGGATCAGACGCAGAGTAGCTCTGCATTAAAACTGTTTGCAAGTTTCTTTCGATGTGTAAAATATTTTATCTCGAATAAGAGTCTAACCCTTTATCCCATAGTCTGTTTCTAGTTTTGAAGACAGACGAAAAATTAAAGCCGGTTAAAAGTGAAGCAGAAATCTGCTTCAGACGCCTTCTGCTTTACTTTCAGTCGGATTTTAGCTACCATCTGATAGGATAAATATATTTCTCACCGTGCATAACTGTGTAATTATTTTCTTAACCCTCATCCGGAACTTAAGGATCTATTGGACCGTTCGACATTATTTTTACCAGATAAAAGTATTCAGCAAAATTACGCCTTTGTCGCTTTTGGACTATATACAGAGGAGAAGACATTGTTTTTGCCCAATAAACGCGTTTACACTTAAACTATTACATGAACTTCCAATGCAAAGCGTTAGGAGCCAGATCAGACGCCGGGTAACCCGGCGTCTGATCAGGGTCCAAACTGTTTGCCATTCAGGTTTAATTAAATCGTCAAAAATGTAAATAATAAAACTTTGTTTCTATACATTTTATTGTATTGCGTTTCGTTTGCATTTAAACGTAACAGAATTACGTCCTCTCCACTGTACCATTGACTGGTAGGCTGTTTACGGGTAATTTGTAATGCTGGATACTTTAATTGCGATAAGGTAGACTATAATGCCCTTTCTTTGTCAAGTGCGAGTTGAAATGTACATGCTTAATAGTTGTTTATGCATGCAGTTTGAATCCGGATCAGACGCATAGTCACTCTGCGTTAAAACTGCAAGTTTCTGTCAATGTGTAAAATATTTCTACCAGAATAAGAATTTAACGATTGACTCCCTAGTCTGTTTTTAGTTTTGAAGAAATACAAATATACTTAAAGCCGGTTAAAAGTAAATCAGACTGCTCCTTAAGAAGCATTGTGATTTAGTTTCAGCCAGATTTGAGCTACCATCTGCAAGGGTAAGTCCCATGGTGCATAACTGTGTAATTATTTTCTTAAGTGGTTAAATAAATAAAAGGCGTAACATGAGTAATAATGGAGTAATGGATTAATAGATAGATCATGTCATGAAAAAGGTTAAACAATGTATATTGTTTGTGACTTATGTACAGTGGAGAATCTGTTATTCTTTCCCGTTTAAACGCAAACGTACGCAAACGCAAAACACTAAAACGTAGAAAAGTACAACTTTTTGACAATTCTGATATTTCATGTTTATCTTGGTGGCAAACAGTTTGGAGCCTGATCAGACGCCGGGTTACCCGGCGTCTGATCTGGCCCCAAACTGTTTGCACTGCAAATAATAGTTTTAGCGTAAACGCGTTTATTGGGAAAGAATAACAGATTCTCCACTGTACCTGGTAGATATTTTTATAAAGTCACGATCGAAAAAATGAAGTCACGATTTAAGAATTATCTGTAGCTTAGAGGATAATTTAAATAATTAAGTATATCAAATTCAAGCTTGACCTGCTTTCATCGACGATGTGACGAGTTACAGTGGAGAAAACGTTATTCTTTCCAAATAAACGCGTTAACTCTAAAACTATTAGTTCCATTGCAAACAGTTTGAAGCCAGATGAGACGCCGGGTAAACGCCGGGTAACCCGGCGTCTGAACAGGCTCCAAAATGTTTGCCACTCTGCTTAATATAAATAGTCACAATTGTCAAAAAGTTGTTAGTTTTTACATTTTAGTGCATTGCGTTTGTGTTTCGTTTGCGTTTAAACGGGAAAGAAAAGGGTTTTATCCACTGTAGTATGTTTCGCTCTTGCTGTGAAGATTACAGCGGAGACGACGTTATTCTTTCCCGTTTAAACGCAAAATAAACGCAAACGCAAAGCACTTAAATGTAGAAAATAATCTTTTTTTTGTCAATTCTGACTATACATGTTAATCTAAGCGGCAAACAGTTTGGAGCCTGATCAGACACGGGGTTATTAGGAAAAAATAACGTCTTCTCCACTATACCTATAACTAAGTCCTCGGGACCTGTCATATTCCTTTTTTATATAGAATATTTCGTTAAATCCAAGTTCGTTATAAGTGAGCTTCACTGTATGCAAGTCAACGGTATAGATGGCAGCAATCATTATATTCATATTTTGAGGTCACAAATGGTGTCAAACAATGCTCTGTTTTAGCCCCGATGCTGTTCAGCATGATGTTTACTGCTATGCTAGCCATTGCGATCTCTCTTAGCGATCCTGGTATTGGCATTGGATACGGCATGGGTGGTGGTGTCTTCAACTTGCAACGCATGAATGCCAAAACTATGGTCCACTTTACAAGGTTTAGAGACCTGTTCTTCACAGATGACTGAGCCCTTAGTGCCACAACATAGCCTGACATACAACACAGCCTGAACAGCTTCTCAGATGCATGGACAACTTTGTGTTGACAATCAGCACAAAGAAAACTGAAAACATGTTTCCAGCACCAACTGTACCTTATTAAGAACAAAAAGTCTACATTATTATTATTAAGTATGTACGCCTTAATCCCGAGGAGATGTTAACATACCTTGGTAGCCCTCTTTTCAGAAATGTCCAAATCGATGATGAATTCGATAATTTATACGTCGAACATACTTGCTTTTCAAAACCATGGTGTAACTTTAAAACACTAGTGTGTTCGACTTTAAACGAGTTAGGGCCATCAGAGATCGGCTGTATTTTATAAGTCGCTTCGATCGATACGCTCTTCTACGAAATTAAGTTTTCCTCTAGTGAAGAAACTAGTTTCATTTTATACTGTAATAAATGTGCAATATAAAATATATTTCCTGTATGATAGTTCATGGTAGCTTAAAGCAGGCTGAAAGTAAAGCGCATTCTGTTTTACTTTCAACCTGCTTTATCCCATTACACCATAGGCCTAGCCCATTCGGGTTAGCACTTAAAGCATGTTGAAAGTAAAGCAGAATGCGCCTTAAGGCGTATTCTGCATTACGTTCATCCTGCTTTAAGCTACCATAAAATATATATTCTAAGAATAAAGAAAATATTTCTCATAGCGCCTTTGCAAGACTGTATAAAGTGGAACTATTTTCTTCAGTGAAGGAATAAGTTACAGGTGTAAAAAGGCGTATTTACGGGGTAATGGGTTAAGCGATTACTTGCCTTCAAAACGAAGAAAAAAGGCTTGTGGTAGAGAAAGGGTTAATAAAGGAATGACTGTATGGTTTATAAAGGATTATATTGCGGCAATTACAGAAACGATACGTTAATGTCTTCACTCGAGAAGCAGATGCGGCGAGACTGTGGACTTCAGACGGTGTGCGACATAAAGTCTGACTCTTTCGAACTAAACATGAAGGTGTCTCTGGTATTCTTGGTTGTTTTGGTGTTTGTTGGCTATGTACAGTGTGGTGTGTTTAGAGCAGAAAGAGATGGACAGGCAAGTGAAGACACAAGTGGACTTGACGCTGTCATAGCAAGGGTCCGAAGGAGTGGGGGTTGGAAAAGGGGCAAGAATGGAGGAGCAGTGCGGGGTGGTGGTGGTGGAGGAGGAGGAAGGAAAAATAAGAAGAAGAATAAGGCTGGTGTGTATGACGCACATCTTTAAGGGTTTAATTAACAGTGTAATCTCTATCTATCTATCTCTTTATACTGCTGCACACCCTCACGGGTAATTTTGAGCAGCTGCGCGTCTGTGTCTGTTAGTAGAAATAAGTGAAAGGAAAAAAGAAAAGTAGAATAACATAGTAAAAAGTGAGATAATTGTTAGGTTTAAAACGAATAAGGTTAAGAGCAGGTTAAAAACATCATTACAGGACTTATGGCTTATGGTGAATGATGGTGCTGACGGCAGTCTTGAAATGGTTCAAGTCAGCCGACAGCACCACATCCGCTCGGAGTGCGTTCCACTGGACAACAGCTAAGGGAAGAAAAGAATACTTGTAATAGTTGGCTCCAGTGTGTATCTGTCTGAAAGTTAAAGGGTGACAGTGTCGGGAAGCACTGGTGTTATACTGTAATGTAGTGAGTTGGTCAGGCTATACGTCAAACAGAAAGCTCTAATAAAACTTTCCGTTTTACTAGTATCATACTAAAATCGTTACCCCATAATCGTTTCTAATTTTGAAAACAGATTACATGTACCAATAAATGAAGCATAATGCTCCTCAACCCAACGAGCGTTCTGTTTTACTTCCAGTCTATTTTAAGCTCCCATACGTAAATATGCAGGAAATTCCTTTTATATTCTATGTTCAGGATTTTTTTAACCGAGGACTACTTTTCTCACTGTGAAATAAATAGCGGCATAAAAGGGTCTATTGGGGTATGTGAGTGGGGGGTGCTTAAATGGTTAAACTACCATGTCGGAAATATCGCTTGTGTTTCTACATAACATGAAAAGGCATTTCTAAGAGGAAATGAATCAGTCGCTATCATTTCTTCTTTACTTTCAATCTTCTTTATTTTTAATCTTTTGTAATAAGTTATCATTAGAAATAGAATATTGAGTAATTGGTTAATTCCATTTGAACAAGTACCCTGGTGAAAACGTCTTTCTTTCCCTATAAACGCGTTTACACTAAATCTATTATTTCCATTGCAAAGAGTTTGGAGCCAGATCAGACGCCGGGTAACCCGGTGTCTGATCAGGCTTCAAACTGTTTAACTCTCAGATTAAAACGAAAAGTCAAAATTATCAAAATGTTGTCATTTTCTCAGATTTATTGCAATGCGTTTGCGTTCCGTTTACGTTTAAACGGGAAAGAATATAGTTTTCTCCACTGTACGATTAATACACCGTTTCGCGCTAAACTCGTTCACACTTGAACCATCAAATGGTCAATTCTAGTTTCCATTCAAATCATGTCCATTCAGAGTTATGATTATTCAGGGTTTGTTTATTAATTATAATGCAAAACGACAAACAGTGTAGCATGTAGATCCTAATCAAATATTTTGATATACATACTATCATTGTGTTTGATGATAGTCATGTATACTATGATTGGTATCACATTAATCGTAATATTTTACCATATCATGACATAACTTTCTGTGGGGTTTTTTTGTGTAAAAATAAGTAATAACTAGTCACATTGTAGAACACGGTCTTCCTTTAATAATAAATAAAAACTCGGAAAGTAAATGCTCCGGGTTGTACGTTATAGTCAGTTATACCCATTAGGTTACATAAGTGGAGAATATTAACAAAAGACACATATTTTAATATACGTAAAAACAACAGCACATACATGTATATGTATACATGAATTATACACGTGCATCGATAATTAACCGGTCTGTATCGACAATGATAATGGCTTGTAAAGATGGTTTGATTAAACTCTAAGGGACAAAGCATGCCTCACAGGGTGACACAAATTTTTACTTTTGTGCAAAGGACAATTATATACATTTAAATATCGAAATATATACCGTACAAACATACGGCTAAATCACAATCGGAGGTCCAGAAGTGTTTCATCTTGTCAAAAAATCAACTTTTTCAAACAGTTCTGAATTGGAAACCAAGTCATTTTCTTTGGAAGATAAAGAAATTTCAGCATCTAGCATTGACTTTTGATCGATGCTGTACACTATTATTCTGGATTTTGTTTCTTTTCTTAAAGTGCTTCAAAGTTATTTTTATCAATTTTTTAATAGGCATGAATTACTTAGATCTGCATAAGAGTCAATATTTTTTATGTAACTATTCTGATGTCAAGGATGAGATTATTTTGATATTCTCTCTCAGGTTAATGGCTTACACTATAGCACCATGCATGTCTATACTGTGGAAATATATTACAGAAGGTGCTTAAATGTACCCAGGTTGTCGAGGTGTGGCGTATATTTAACATGAAAACATTTTAGTAGGTGTTTCATCACAATACATAGCATCTAATAGATTTCCTTAATAGTAAATTTTAAAAATTATATCAGCTGATTTTATTTTCCAATCATGTACGGTTTCCGCCTAAAATATCTGTCATAATTGACATTTTGTTTTCACACAGACAAAACATTCTGAACTTGAACATTATTCCTCTGATATTACATGCTGTACATGTAATATAATAAATACAAATATTTAGAGCAAAAGTTGCACCAAACTGCCATCGCCTGTAAATTGTATTTGCTAAAAAGAAGTTGGTTACATCAAGGAATCTACAGCTACAGCGATGTTACATTAAGGAAAATACAAAGATATATCAAACGTCAAAAGTTTGATAAACATGAACAAACTGTAAACAAAACAATTAAACATTTTAGTGCTGTAAACACTGATTAGCCATTGCTTACTTAGTATCTAAACTTGGGTTGTTTGAAAGTTATTCCATATTATTAGCGACAGGCTGTTACGGTTAAGAAGCAAATATGTTACATTAAGGAAATAAATGACACTTCTGATACATAAAGCTTAAAGAAGAGTTTGACTGCCAACTTAGTATACATCTAGTCTCTTAAAGTATAAATGCTTTCCTGTCTGTGACAAATATGTTAGAAATAGTATTCAGCTTGCATTACTTAATATAGTGTTTTCTATTAAAATTGATATTAATATATAATAATGATACAAGAAGCATATGGTCTTTGCAAGGACATTTGTATACTAAAGTGTAAAAAAATATGTAATGTAGTTAAGATATATATGGTATAATTTCTATTTACATGGCATCTGAACTAGTCCCAAACTGTTTTCAATGGACATTGCACTACGGAGCAAGTGTGTTTGTTTGGAATTGACCGCGCTTTAAAATCTGTAGGACGATAATTATATTCTTGTTTCCGTGTTTTATTGCAGTCTGTCCAGATGGATGGTTGAAAACTAAGAATCCTGGTTCCAGGAAGTGTGTCCTAATTCAAACAACACCAAAACCCTACCAGGAGGCTGTGGTAACAATGATACATACAATTATATATATTGTAATAAACGTAGAGTGAAGCAGACGTTATTATTTCTAAATAAACGCATTTATGTTAGGATCTTATCCCTATACATGTATATCCACTGCAAACAGTTTGGAGCCAGATCAGACGCCGGGATCTAACTCCAAACTGGTACAACCTAGATTAAATTTGATTCGACAAAATATTATACATCTAAGAAGATCGTTACGGTGGAGAATCCGTTATTCTTTCCCGTTTAAACGCAAACGTACGCAAACGCAAAACACTAAAACGTAGAAAAGTACAACTTTTTGACAATTCTGATAATTCATGTTTATCTTGGTGGCAAACAGTTTGGGGCCTGATCAGACGCCGGGTTACCCGGCGTCTGATCTGGCTCCAAACTGTTTGCACTGCAAATAATAGTTTTAGCGTAAACGCGTTTATTGGGAAAGAATAACGTTTTCTCCACTATACTTTCTCAAAACACATTCGAACCAGATCAAACAAAACTAAAGAAACGGCTTGACACCAAGATTAAAACTAGCCATCATATAAGAACATAATAAGCTAGCCTCAACCAAACATCTTGACATCAAAATTCTAATTCATCACAAACGTTGCTTACATTACTGCATTGCACTTGTCGGCATTCGCCCGTGAAACTCTACATGGACAGTTCTAGCCAGTTTCTAATTATAGTGAAGAGTGCGTAATTATTTTTCAATAAATGCGGCGTCTGACCAGTCTCCAAACTGTTTGCTACACAGATTAAAGAAATTTCAGAATTTCCAAACAATTTTGTTTTTCTACATTACTTCAGATGCTTTTGTCTTTCGTTTTCGTATAAAACGTCTTCTGCAAAGTATGTTAAGTCCGTTTTAACTATCAAAGGATTACTTAATACATGTATATGGAAAAACGAAGAGAACAATGCGAAAACTATGAGTTCATGTTATGTACAGCACTCTTATCAGAGTCTTCATTGTTTGCTTTATACATGTGTACTCTATAGATAAGGATTTAAACTGTTTGCAAATTCTTCTAAGACGGTGAAAATGGTTGAAATTTTCTCCGGGGAATTACAGTAGAGAAAATATTATACAGTAACAACTCTAATTAGGCCCCCCTATAGTAATCGCCTTGTCCGTCAGTCAGCCCGTCCGTCCGTCAGTCAGTAAGTAAGTCAGTCAGTCAGTCAGTCAGTTCGTCAGCCAGTCTGTCACCCTTTTTCTTGTCCGCTCTTTAACTCGAGTAATTTTTATCCCATATTCACCAAACTTGCTGAAAATGTGTATTGGTATAAAATCTAGGACAAGTTCGAAAATTTACCAAATCGCATAAGACATGTTGGAGTTTTAACCCTTCAATTATTAAAAAATGGCCGTTTCAGCCTTTTCCGCTCCCTAACTCTAGTAAAAAATTTTATCCAATCTTCACCAAACTTGCTGAAAATGTGTATTGGTATAAAATCTAGGTAAAGCTTGATAAATACCCAAATCGCGTACGGCATGTTGGGGTTATTGCCCTTGAATTATTATAAAAATGGCTTTTTCAGACTTCTCTGCTCCCGTACACAAACACTTTGTATCCGGTCTTCACTAAACTTACTGAAAGTGTTTATTGGTATATAATCTATTTCAATTTTGATAACTACTCAAATCGCATAAGGCATGTCGGGACTTATTGCCCTTCTATTATTAAAGAAGGGTTGTTTATAGGAATAAACAACATCTTTTTTGTCGAAGGGCGTTTAGGATAAACTTACCCTGCGAAACTAATGTGTTCATACCGAGTGAACGGCAAAAAGATGTTGTTTATTCCGTATATTTATATTTCTATTTTCTGTCTATTTAATGTGTATTTTACCAGATTTGTTTTCATGTATATGAATATATCATATACCGGCCAAATAGGTTTGATAGATGTAACAGCCATTCGATCTCTATAATATGCGGTTTGAAAAGTAGTCCAAAATACATGTTTCGGAGTTGATTACAAAGTCAATCTTTTACCCAGTAAACTGTCGATGTGTGTTTAACGAACACTTATAAGACATTAAAAATAAACAATGCAACTTAAATATCTATTATTAAAGCATATTTTAAAAAAGTAGGTCGCGCATGTTTATTACAGCCTAATTACACGCAATAGCAACCACTAGCTATTCGCTAGGTCGGTATCTGTCCGGCGGAGACCCCGCCCTCTTTCTAACTGGCTGGAACCAGTTTCGATTTGTAGGTTCACCGGAAGATGGACTGCATATTTTAATAGGATTACATAAAGACTATACAGGGTGAACGTAAATATTAGAATATAACCTACATTGTAAACCAATCAAACTGCCTTTTGCTACCTATAGTACGGCACTTAATCATTAAGAATTGTGTTGTTTTTCGACGTCGTGTTGTGTCTGCGCGCGATATAAGATAGCTCCTGCTCGTAGCAACTAATTGTAAAGACTGTCATATTTGGCGATTTCACAACCAGAATGTTTACTAGAAGCTTTTGAATGGGCCAATCAAAATAAAGGTTATATTCTAAGTTAGTTAGAACATATTAAGTGAAATCTTAAGGGCTAAGAAGGGACACGTTCGCTGGGCGCTCGCTTGGACCTTCTTAACCATTAATATTTCACTTAATATGTTCTAACTATAACTTCAGCGTTGTCCGATCTGTAACACAAACTGTTTCTATCGGATATTCACCAAAATTGCTGAAGATGTTTGATTGTATAAAATCTAAGCCATGATCGATAACTACTCAAATCGCATAAGGCATGTCAGACTTATTGCCCATGAATTATTAAAAAATGACTGTTTCAGCCTTGTCCACTCTCTAACACACACACTTTATCGCATCTTCAAACTTTTTGAAAGTGTTTATTAGCATAAAATCTAGGTCAAATTTGATAACTTCCCAAACCGCACAATGAATGTTGGAGTTATTTCCCTTGAATTGTTACAAATTGACTGTTTCAGCCTTGTCCGCTCTCAAACTCAAACAGTGTAATTGGATTTTCACCACATTAGTTGAAAATATTTATTTGTGTAAAATCTTGGTCCAGTTTAATAAATTCCCAAATCGCCGAAGGCATCTTTGATTTAGGGTCCTTCAATTCTTAAATATGTGCTGCTATCCTTATTTTAGCACTGTCCACTCTGTAACATGATCAGTTTTTACCTATTTCAGCCAATGTTTGCATGCGCTTCATCTTGGCCATTTTGGTAATAAGTTAAGCACCACTTCATATATCCTTTACCTCTTTATGGATTTTCATTCGCTCAGTAATACTTTATGCTGAACTTTGAAGTTTCCTCGTGTGCCTTACTCCTCCCGACTCCTTTTGTGGGGCCCTTTCTGACTGGTCAGTATTCTAGTTTATCATTCCACTGAGGAACAAAACTCCATTTTATAGTCATGAATATGTATTATAAAATATTTTCCACTACCAAGTAGCTGAAAGCAGGCTGAAATTAAAACAGAAAACACCTTAATTAAGGGAAATTCTACTTTATTTTCAACCTGCTTTAAGGGGAACATCTGTCTTCAATGCTAGAAACAGGCTATGAAGTAAAGGGTTAAAGTGCTAATTGTGACGTCACTTGGTTATCTTTCTTTGCAGGACTTTTGTCTCTCGAAAGAAGGCACACTTCTCGTTATAAATTCGACTATTATGAGTAATGGCGTTGAAGGTGATGATGAAGAAGCAGCTGACAATATAAAGGATGCCGAAAATAATGAAGGAGACGAAAATCAAGACGTTGAGGATGAAGCTGAGGGTCAAGATGAAAACAACAACAACGATGGCACAGATGAGGAGGAGAAGGAAGAGGAAGAAGAGGAAAACGACGAGGAGGACGACACAACAATAGAAGAAGATGATGCTGATGATGATAAGGATGAAGAAGGTTCGGATAATGATGAGGAGGAAGAGAACGAGGAGGAGGATACTGATGAGAATGAGGTTGAACAGGATCAACAAGATAACGGTCACAACGAAAACCAAAATGAAGTTGATGCTTCATTAACTGATCTTTTTGAAGAAACATCTGGTATGTGTGTATATATATACTGCATTAATACACACAGTGGAAATGGCGTTATTCTATCCCATCTGAATGAAACTAAACACAAACTCAATAAATTAAAATGGAGACAAATATTTTTGAGTGGCAAAGAGTTTAGAACCTGATAAGACGCCGGGTTACCCGGCGTCTTATCTGGTTCCAAACCTTTAGCAATATAGCTAAAAAAAATTAACATAGTCTACGTATGTTTAGTTGAAATTAATAATTTCTTCCCCACTGTTTACAGTAACATGTATTTGAAATATCCTTTTTCAGAACG
Source organism: Gari tellinella (assembly GCA_922989275.2). Classification (NCBI taxonomy): domain Eukaryota; kingdom Metazoa; phylum Mollusca; class Bivalvia; order Cardiida; family Psammobiidae; genus Gari; species Gari tellinella. The sequence goes on from OV277873.1 coordinate 25,804,817, forward strand.
TATAGTAGTAAACATTCATTTCGTAAACAATTAACCTCTTCACTGACTAACCACGAGGACACCGGTTATTTGCGAACAGTAACGCGAAGTCTGACCAGGACCTAAACTGTCAGCCAATCATTTCAATACTTCTTAAATCAAAATACCTAAGATTTAAATAAAATAGATAAAAGCAAACGACATTTTTTTAAATGATGACCTCAGTACAGTGAAGGAGTTAAATTCTTCAAACGTTTCACTACCGTATACGACCACGGTCAACTTTGCAAACATATTTGATCTCCATATGTGGCAAACAGTTATCCGGCGTCTAATCTGGCTTCAAACGTCTTGCAATTGAACAAAATGTTTTAGAATAAGCGTATTAATTGGGAAATAATACCGTCTCCTCAATTTTTTTCTTCGTCTCTAGCCTTTCAGATTAAGATATACTGAAAAAATAAAGTTTAGTCTGTTGTTTAACATAGGCTTTCCCATAGAGCACAGTTTACGTTTTGTGTAGGTCTGAAAAGCAAAATAAAACGCATATTGAACAGTAGAAAATAACGTAAGGCATCCAATAAAGGAGTTTACTTCGAGAGACATCAAATACAATAATTGATTTTCTAGTTTTGTTTGCTCAAAGTTTTGTTCTTTTTTTCAATGCAAGGGGGGGGGGGAGATTTTAGTTTGAAAAAGAAATCGGTGGGTTTTTTTCAACGAAAGATAGTACATAAACTGTTAAAAGTGGTTCTCTAAATTTGCGGCTTTTTGCTGAGGGCTTCTTTTTCATCACAATTCCTAACTTTTATGAGAAAAATATGACTGACATCCGTTCTTTGACACTAAACCTTAACAAGACAATGTGTTGCTTTGTTATTTCCAATAATAATCAATTCATGGTTTCATTTTAAATTTGAGAGTCAATCCCGTGTCATCTTAAAAACGTCAAATTCTCATGTAACTTCGTTGGTTATAATTGAATTTCGCTGTAACGTCTTCTCCATTTTATCATGTAGATGCTAGTGGCAGTAACCAGAGACGCTGGAACGGTGGGCGGAGAGGGTGTTGGATATTCCCACCTAAGCCAAAAGAAGACGAGAAGACAACGTGTAAGATTGCTGTTAAAGCCCCCGGAGACGATTCAGAAGACGGTAAAACCATACACGTACTGATCAAGGAAAAGGCTTGCAATGAACCAATGGCGTTTGCCTGCCAAAAAGAGTAAGTCATAGACAAATAGAAATGTTATACCATAACAAACAGTTTGAATCAAAATCAAACACCGAGAACTTCGGCGTCTGATAATGTTCGCAACCGGTTGCTAATCTAATAAAATAGATTGAACAGATCTACGTGGCATTTTCAATTTGTAATAAATTGCGTTTGTGTTTGAAATAAAAACATCTTCTCCACTGTATCAATATTATTCATCATAACACAAAAAAGATACAATAGAAAACACGTTATCCTAACACCCCACGCTTTAACTTTGAAATACGGATATGTTCGACATAGGCGAGATCGAATTATAAAAATACAACTTATAAAATACTGGTAAGATCGATTTAAGCGAGTTCGAAGTAGCGAGTTTCGACTGTTTTTATATTTTCTTACGAAGCTCAGGTTTTGAAGACAGGTGGCCACTTAAAGCAGGTTGAAAATGAAGCAGAATATCTCTTAAAGCGCATTCTGATTAACTTTCTACCTGTTTTAAGCTTCCATCTGGTAGAATATGGATTTTTTTCGTACGATACATATTCATACATGTAATTATGATGTGGAACTATTTTCCTCCTTGAAGGTTTAAAGGCTTTAACTGCATACATATGGAGCTAAGAGTTAAAACTGCTTTGACTATATTTGCTTTATTTCAACCCGAGTTCTTTTTAACTATTTTCCAGGTTGATTGTTTCTAATAAGAAAGAAAATAACGGAAATGGTGGTAAAGCTAACGGGAATGGTGGAAACGGAAATGGTGTCAAGGGTAAAAAGTGTAAAAATAAAGGTCGAAAAGGGAAAAAGAAAGGCTGCAAAGGCAAAGGCAGAGGCGGCAAAAAGGGTAACAAGAAATGACAATAATCGCAAAGGACAGAATTTCGTTATAATAACCTGTACTTGCATAGTTTATATCTAGATGAAACACTAAGTTACATGTATTTGAGCACGGAATAAATTGTTGAAATTTAACAACACACCCTCTTCAGTGAAAGGATAAATAAATCATAAATAAGAATGCCAAATATTGGTGACAAATGCAGATTGTGAACAGTATTGTTTCAAAAAAAGGTTCAAAATAAAGGTTTTTAATGCAAATGACGTCATGGCAACTAAGAGGTTCAGAATATCTTCTGAAATATAACTTGTAAGCAGACATTATCTAATGTAAACAGACCGTTTGTTCCATACAGTGGAGATGTTATTGTTTCTCTTTAAATGCAAAAAAAAACCCGCAAAGGCATGGCAATAAGATGCAGAAAATTACCAACTTTTTAAAAAAAATCTTACCGTTATATCTAAATCTTGATGGCAAACAGTTTGAAACCTGATCAGAGGCCGGGTTACCCGTCGTCTGGTCTGGTTCAAAAGTGTTTATAGTGTACCTCATAGTTTTAGCATAAACGCGTTTATTGGGAAGGATAAACGTTTTCTCCAAGTTGTTTATAATGTCAACAGACCATGTGTTTAATATACATTAACTCCATTATTTTTCATACTTTAGGATGTTTCTAAGTGACAAACAGCGCAGACCCCACAAAATGGTTCCTTTTGGTAACCCTCTGATCTGGGTCTACACTGCGTACACAAGACAATAGTACTACTAACTGGTATTTGTTAAATGACGCATATATCCGTCACTTAGCTTAGTCTAAACCCTTTCTCTGAAAATAACGACATCTCAATCGGTTGGATTTGTGATCGGACGTCGTGTGTACTCGGAATCCTAACTAATTGACACACATACAGAATTTAATGTTTCAGTCAAAAGCGCACTAAACTCTAAATCTTATAGACAAAATGGGACGAAACACTCTCAAGCAGGCATTATTATGGCAGTGACTTTTACATGTAAACAATCTAAGGCGTCCTTTTGTCAGTGAAAGGGCTAATAATTAATAAAGACTTTATTTAACGAGAGAGCTCATTTGGTAAATACCAATCTTCCATGAGGCCCTCAACATATATACAAGCACACAAAACAAAAGGCATTTTCATACAAAACAAATAACAAGAATATAACAATACCAACCGTGATGCAGCATTTTTCAAGAACAAAAGCATCTTTAAAAGCATCTGAAAGAGTGCACATGTTAAGTGTAGACTTGTCCTGTGTAAACAGTGAAGATCCAGATCACATGCCTCCTAATGAGTCCTCTGATCAGTGTCTGCACCGTTTGTCATTTTTATCTAGATGAACATGATAGAGTATTTATGGCGGTTACAGGTTAGATCAATATAAAATGAACATGATAGAGTATTTATGACGGCTACAGGTTAGATCAATATAACCTAGATCTATTCAAAGTGCTAGAAAACATAAAATATGTCTAAACATACGTCATGACGTCACCGATTTACTGTGACGTCACAATATCAGTTTTTGACGCGAATTGGAATGAAAAATTTCCCACGGTCTTCTATTTGGGTTTAAAGGTCATCTAGGTCAATATATCGACAAAAAATGCGTAAATAACATATTAACTATTTACCTCAAAGAGACAAAGAGATATAATAATCATAACAAAAATGGTCTGACCTGAGATATAATTTGATATAACAGTTTGAAGCCAAATTATACGCTATTAACCCGGCGTCTGATTTAGGTTTAAGACAATGATAGTGTTAAGCTTCATATGGCCGTTTTAATCTCTAGATTGATCTAAAACAATAAGCAGACCAGCTTTATTTTGCTTATAAAATATATACATGGTCAAGATATAACTTGTAACTACTAAATGTAGAATGATAATAACGCAGAGAGCCTCTATAGGAGCTTTCTACATCATTTTCGACCCAAATTAAGTAGGGGTAGATCTATTCATGAACTAGATCTGAACATTGCGTATCAAATGTTTGTTCTTAGAAGTTGCTTGCTCAATGCAAGATTGAAATAACATGGATAAGATGTCCGTATTACTTTCATATCTTCTATTAAATTATACTGAACATTGACTCATGATGTACAGGCAAAATTGTATAATAATGAACACTACAGTCAATACTATGTTACACAAACACCAAACACCCAATAGAAATTTCATATGCAGCAGATGGTTAGTTGCTCAATGCAGGACGAAAATGACGCAGAAGGATTTTTTAGGAGCCTTCTACATCACTTTCGCTCTGAATTGGCTAACAACGCGACAGTTCTTGTCCCCGTTTCATGAACTTTCGTACGACAAAAAAAAGGTCGTAAGTGAAAACTTTAAAATACATTTACGTTTAATTTCTGATTTCTCTATCTAATCTTGTATTGTGACATCTTTTTGGAATCGTCTTTTCAAGACGAGTCCAAAAAGATGTCACAAGACAGGATTAGGTAGTGAAATAAATAAGAAATTTGAGACTTTTATAATCAGACTTACGATAACATTTTAGGTCGGACGAAGTTTTATAAAAACGGTCCCAGTTAAGCAGCGTGTATACGTCGTACCTATTAAGGCAAATGATGGCTTAATTTTGGATAGAACTACAGGGCTCCTTCTCTACAACGACCCTCCCAACAACGACTCCCTCCTTACAACGACACTCGCTGTAATTCCCTTAAAGGGATAATTAAGTCTAACTATTTTACTGCTGCAATATCGCCTGCTTAAGATTGTCGTCTGATGTTTTCTCTCACAGTAACATATAAGTGGAGATTTTGATAGAATACATATATTTACCAGTGATAAACAGCTTGAATCCTGATCAGACGCCGCGTTACGCGGCGTCTGATCTGGATTCAAGCTGTTTGCAAATGTAAGCCAGTTCTTAATTGTCCCTCTCTATAACGACTTCCTCCGAACATCACACACAATATGTGTCCTTTCTCTTTTTTGTGTAATACCACGGGTGGTGAACAACATTGTTCCTCATTCGTGGTATTTATTATCCTTGATATTGATGTGACTGACATAGTTCATAACAAACATATATTTAATCATTGCAATTTTTATAATTGTGCTTTGTTTTAAGATGTATATGTGTGTTGTTAACTATTGCCATGTTACATGATATTGAAATAAATCTACCTATATGTCTCCCATTGGATGTCGTTGTAGAGAGGGAGCACTGTAATACAGAAAGGTTCTCTTTGAGGTTTTTGTATTATTGATATCCTGCATTAAGCAACCACATGTACTAAAAAATTGGTATTTCATTACAAATGTGTGGTCTTTTATCGAGTTGACGCTGACTACAAAATTGCCTTAAGTTATTTCATAAAAAGCAATGGCCAAGTCTGAAGTTAAAAACAAAGGTCGTCGATTATTGGGTTTTTGTTTGTTCTTGTGTTGTTGTTGTTTTTCATATTTCTGTTTGTTTTAATGTGTAGTCTATAATTATGTTGCGTTTTTTATCATATTTTGTAAACAGATGCAATATGCTATATCTATATATTGATTCCGATAATGATGTTATAACATTTTCACCACCATTAACGACATTACAGTGGGGAAAACGTTAGTCTTTCCCAATAACTTATATTTCCATTTGAAACAGTTTGAAGCCTGATCAGACGCCGGGTAACCCGGCGTCTGATCAGGCTCCAAACTGTTTGCCGATCAGCTTATTATTAATAGTCAGAATTGTAAAACAAAATGTTATTTTCTACATTATAGTGCATTGCGCTTCAATTGCGTTTAAACGGGAAAGAATAACGTTTTCTCCACTGTAGTTACAAACAGTTTGACCCATGATCTTACGCCAATAAACAAGGCGTCTGAATAGGATCCAAGCCATCTAAAGTTGCATGTCTATTTTGTTTGTATTAGAGAACCCGAGTGTTTGGTCATTTATATCTCTTTTTTCAAATACAAAGTCACTATTTCTTACTTTTTAGTTGTAACGACACAAAGTATATAATGTCTATGGGAAAACATATAGAAACTATTGTCAAACTGTTTGTACTGATCAAACGCTGCCATGAAAGATAGGCGGTTGCTAAAAAGCGGACAGTAATATAGAAAATTCCCAGGCTCTAAATTCTTTAGTTCTTTGCGAAACTTTTGGGTCAGTAATGGGAATGAACAAGTCATTCTTAAATGCAAGGCTCCTGACTGAAAGCATTCGGATTAAATCAAATCGTGAAAGTTTGTCAATTTTGTATGTATTTGTACAAATGAATTGCAAAATAAATGTTTAGTTTCAACAATATTTTATTCAGAAAATAAATGTTTAACCAGTAAATCAGTATTCATAAATTATGTTATAGATTACCACAAAACCCACTTTACATTTTTATCGTCCGCTTTAAAGACACTCAAAAAGGAATGGAGAAAGGAAAATACTCAATTGAAATTTCCGACATTATTGTGCATACATGTATGCAGGACTGCCATTTCTCCGGATTTTTTTCCGAAATCTTTGGACCTTTCTGCATTTCTTCGGACCTACGGACATTTCCGAATTTTTCGGATTTCTGATTTTACCTGTTAGTTTTTGTAATTTTATGCTTTTTGTAACTTTGGAAACATTGGTATGGGTGCCAAACAATTTAGATCCAGATCAGACGCCGCGTTGTAAGCTGTTTGCATACTTATATTAGTGCTATAAAGCCTGGTAGCGAAAGGGTTGAAGGTACGATTTCCTAAAATCACGCTTGAAAAATTCGAAATATTAGGCTTTTCGGAACAACTGCATAATTATGGCAATAAAGAAAAAGGGTCGGTATAAAAACTTCCTCAAGCAAAACCACTGAATCATAGCCTGTTGTCCTTTTTTAGATTTTTTCCCATCGCGTTTTCTACTCCGACTACTGCAACACATAGAATTCTCATACGGTGCCGAATTTACGAATGGGGAAATAGTGTCACTTCTTGTTTAAACAATGAAACGTACAGTGGAGAATCTGTTATTCTTTCCCGTTTAAACGCAAACGTACGCAAACGCAAAGCACTAAAACGTAGAAAATAACAACTTTTGGACAATGCTGATAATTCTTGTTTATCTTGGTGGCAAACAGTTTGGAGCCTGATCAGACGCCGGGTTACCCGGCGTCTGATCTGGCTCCAAACTGTTTGCACTGCAAATAATAGTTTTAGCGTAAACGCGTTTATTGGGAAAGAATAACAGATTCTCCACTGTATATTCAAATAAGAGTAAAGCAGTCTGGAGCATAGTCAGAGAGTCGACCGAGTTACTCCGCGTCTGGGGCCCGTTTCATAAAACAAATGTTGTCGTAAGTCAAAACTTTAAAATCCATTTAATTTGTGATTTCTCTATCTAATCCTGTCTTGTGACATCGTTTTGGAATCGTCTTTTCAAGACGATTCCAAAAAGATGTCACAAGACTGGATTTGATGGAGAAATAAATAATAATTGAGACTTTTATAATCTGACTTACGACGACATTTGTCTTACGAAGTTTTATGAAACGGGCCCCTGATGTGTATCCACATTGTTTGCAATTAAAATATGTTGTTAAATGTTTTTTCAAAATAGTCTGTTTCTAGTTTTGAAGACAGAGGGTCACTTAAAATTGCTTGAAAGTAAAGTAGAATGCGCCCTACGGCGTATTTTGCTTTACTATCAGCCTGCTTTATGCTACCATCTGTTAGGATGTATACCATATTTCGTTAAGTTTCATATTTAAGACTGTATAAAGTGGAACTGTTTTCTTCATCGGAGGAATAAAGTAAAGGATTAATAAGGTGTATGTATAAGCTAATTGGGTTTAAACACATGCGCGTTAATCGGAGAAATAAAGTAGTATGCCTGTATACTCATAACCAGACCAGACGCCAAATGATACTGTGTATATCTCACATTGTTTGGTATTACAGCGTTCCCTCTCTACAACGACACCCAATGGGAGACAAAAAATATGTACGTTGTTCGGAGGGAGTCGTTACAGGGAGGTCCATTGGGTTTTATTTGCAAACAGCTTGAATCCAGATCAGACGCCGCGTAACGCGGCGTCTGATCTGGATTCAAGCTGTTTGTCACCACTCATTAAGTTTTTCCCGTCAAAATGCCCATTTTGTAACTTTGAGAATAACAGCAGACAACAACTTTAAGCAGACGACATTGCAAAAGTAAAAGCGTTAGACATAAAGGTCTTATTTAGGGAACTGCGACAAGGGTCGCTATAAGGAGGGAGTCGTTGTTGGGAGGGCCGTTGTAGAGAGGGAGCACTGTACATGTAAATCATTCACTGGCTTACCCCCACTACATTTGTTATGTGCAAACAGTCTGGATCCTGATCAGACGCTGCACAACGAGGCGTCTAATCAGGATCAAAACTATTGACACTGATTTCAATATTTCTTCAGGCAATATAACTAATATTTAAATTTGAGAAATTAGAGCAGACGACGATTGTTTAAACTTGATGACGTCTTGGCAGTGAAGGTGTTCAGATTTTGATACATCTTCAATATTTTCTAGAACATTTTATATAACACTTTGTCCTCTTTAATTGTGCTAAACGGCCAAGGTTTTTTTTCTTTGAACATGTTATTAAAATGTTTCGATTGTTCAAAGGGAGGTCTGTTAATAACGTTGGAAGAACTTGTAGCCCGGCCCTTTTGCACATATATTTGTAAGTAATTTTCAACCATTTGAATTGTACTGTTATATGACCTTTTGAACAAATATTGGGCAATAAAATATGTCTAAACTGATTGTTACATAATTGACGTAGTCCCTCTTTCAGGCCTTGCGCCTTTAGTAGGAGAGACATTTATCTTCCCTATTCAAACTAAATTAAAAGCAATCGTAAACCAATATAATGTAGAAAATTACAGTTTCTTGAAATAAGTTACTATTAATTTAAATCTGAGTGACAAACAGTTAAGAGTCTGATCAGGCTTCAAGCTGTTTGCAATGGAGACGAATGATTCCGTGAGAAGGAAGTAAAAATGTTCGTACAGTGGAGAAAACGTTATTCTTTTCCAATAAACGTGTTTACGCTAAAACTATTATTTCCATTCAAAACAGTTTGAAGCCAGTTCAAACGCCGGGTGAACCGGCGTCTTACAGGCTCCAAACTGTTTGCAACTCAGCTTAATGTTAATAGTCAGAATTGTCAAAAAGTTGCTACTTTCTACATTTTAGTTCATTGCGTTTGCGTTTCGTTTGCGTTTAAACGGGAAAGAATATCGTGCTCTCCACTGTACATGTACATGTTTCTGGAATGTATGATTGTCACGTTTCTGATGGTTTGGTATCGTCACGCGGCGATACACTTGATCGAGGTTATTTAACCTTTGGAGATAAGAGGCACCTTTCGAAGGTTATTTCAGTGTGGAATTCACTGTCAACTATTCGCACAGAAGTGACGGAGGCGGGACACTAACGAGACGATGGTAGGTTGTAGAATTATAATCTATTTAGGAAAAAAACAATATATACAGCGAAGAAAACGTTATTCTTTCCCAAATAAACGCAAACGAAACGAACGTAGGAAATTACCATTTTTTGACATTTTAAATTATTATTTTTTTAATCTGAGTGGCAAACAGTTTTGAGTCTGATCAGGCTCCAAACGGTTTGCAATGGAAATATTAGTTTTAGCGTCAACGCGTTTATTGGGAAAGAATAAAGTTTTCCCCACTGTATATATTATATATACATGTAGCTTAATCATTCAGTGACAGGCTCGACGAAACAATATTGCAAACAAATTGGATTCACTTCAGCAACCGTGCCTTTTAATCCTTTATCTAGTTTTGAAAATTGGTGGCCACCTGCAGAAGGTTAAAAGTAAAGCAGAAAGCGCATGAAGGCGTATTTTGCTTTATTGCCAGACTACTTTAAGCTATCATCTGCTGTAAATAAAATAGTATTTCTAATGGTGCGCATTCATGACTGTTTTAACCCTTTACCCCATAGAAGCGACTTTTAGCGCATCTAATTTATTCCTCCGCTGAAGAAAATAGTTCCAGTCTATACCCTCATGAACAATTACCATAACAACTATTTTTATGTAGCCTAGCAGATGGTTGTTTAAAGCAGGTTGAAAGTAAAGCAGAATGTGCCTTAAGGCACATTCTGCTTTACTTTCAACCTGCTTTAAGTGTTCACCTGTATTTAATGTTATATACGGGTTATTGGGTAAAGGGTTAAGTGGAACATCAGTGTGATCATGTGATCAAAAGTTGAAAAAACTTGGTATTCTTATATTCAACGTGGTAATAGTTAAACGCAATGCAATTTAATACTGACTATTGTAAAGATATGTTCAAATACTAATTCAAAAGTATAAAAATCGAAGATTCTATGTTTGTTCCCAAGGTTACAAAGCATTCTTCATTTGACAACACTGCTTGCTAAAACTCAGACTGTTATAGCTATTTTAACTTTAAAATAATGGTCAATTCGACTAATGTGACTTTGATATAGATAGATAGTTTATTCTGCAATAGCCTTTACAGTCCATGAACATACATAATATACAAAATATACATACAATACCAAATCCGGTTATGGCTACATATTTCTGTTATTCAGTGAAAAACAACCAAAAAATATTGTTATTAACTCAGGTTTGAAACAAAACAAACTAACACAATTCAAGAAATTGTTAAAACGACAGTTTTTGAAAAAATTGAATATTTATTTTGAACTCATTGGCAAATAGTTTTTAGCCTCACCTAGCACCGGTTGCCCAGCATCTGGCCAGGCCCCAGGCTATTTGCAATGAAAATAATATACATTTATTGTATACCTTACTATAAATAGTAACATATTTTGCTTCGATGACAATGCAATACACCTTGCTGAGCGGGCCAATAACCGGATGCAGTCCAATAACCGGTTATTTGGACTGCATCCGGTTATTGGCCCGGGGGCAACAGAATTAATGAACGTGAAAACGTTAGCAACGTAACGTTCAAATGACCAACGGTCGTTGAAGATGACGTCATTTGATTTCTATAACGGCCGCGCTTATGTAAAATTCAAACAATCTACATATTCTTTGCTTTTGAACCAGGTATACAATAAACAAGTCATTAAACGGCCGAGGGCGGGCCGTCGTTGCTTATTGGCACTCGTTAGCCACATTGGCACTCGGGCAAAGGCCCTCGTGCCATTATGGCAAACTTGTGCCAATAAGCAACGACGGCCCGCCCTCGGCCGTTATTAACCCTTTGCCTGCTGATCGCGACTTTACTAATTTTTGCAAACAGTTTGGATCCAGATCAGACGCCGCGTAACGCGGCGTCTGATCTGGATCCAAACTGTTTGACACTCGTCTTGAGGTTTCTTTACATAAAAAATGTAAAAATCTAAATTTAACAAATTGTGCAGACGACAATTTCGAAGCAGACGATATCACCGCAGGATAAGGGTTAACTGTATAGTATCGAGGTTCGGCTGTATTACGGTTATATGTGTATGGTGCTGCATTGTTGTTTCAGATGCCCAGTTTAATGTTAATACCCATGCTTGTAGCCATTTCGGTGTTTTCAATTAACATATCAACGCCAAAAGCAAACCCTGAAGGTATGTGTCTTTTTTACATTTTGGAGAAAGTTATTCTAATTCGCATGTATGATAAAGTCCTAGTTCCGCTTTCAAACAGTTTGCAGTCAGATCACACCCAGGTAAACACGGCGTTAAGCCAGGCTGTTTGCCACTCAGGTTAGAATAGATCGTAAAAAAAAAATTCTTTTTAAAAAATGAAATGCAAGTTGCGTCTCGGTGTGCGTTTAAATGGGAAAGATAAAGCCTTCTCCACTGTATAATTATGACGATTAATGAAAACCTGAGTGACAAACAGTTTGGAACCTGAGTAATCGCTGAGTTACCTGGGATCCGTTCCATAAAACTTCGAACGACAAAAAATACGGTCGTAAGTCAAAACTTTAAAAAAAACAAAAAAACATTATGAGTTTTCTAACTAATCCTGTCTTTTGATATCTCTTTGGAATCGTCTTTTCAAGACGATTCCAAAGAGATGTCACAAGACAGAATTAGATGGAGAAATGAATAAAAATTGAGACTTTAATAATCTAACTTACGACAACATTTGTCATACGAAGTGTTATGAAACGGGCTCCAGAGTCTTGGATTGTTCTCATAAGAAAATGACAAGGTTTTCAGTGCCCGATCACAACCGTTCTTCTGTAACATATGTAGCATTATATTATCCTGTATATTTACTCTGTCTTTTCTGTTGTTTCATCAATTCTACCTTCTCTTTCATTTGCAATTGGTTTGAATTTTAATTCGGATACTCAGCGTCTAATCGGAATCCAAAATGTTAATTATCTACATACATTATTCAAATTAAATGGAATTATGCAGAACTTTGATTCCCATGGCAACTAAAGATAAACAATTCGTGTCCTAAACAACAAGACCTAAACCAAAGCTTCTTTGATGTAGAGCATTTACCAAGACTTTCAAAACATAGAGCTGGGACGAAATCGTTTCCAAATAAGGGACTCCTTTTTACAAACACTTGTAACAGAAAGCTTGTAAAACATAAAGATGTATAAGGCACACTTTCAGTATTAACCCTTTAACCCATAGCCTGTTTCTAGTATTTAAGATATGTGACCTATTAAAGCAGGCTGAAAGTAAAGCAGAATGTGCCCTAGGGCACATTCTGCTTTACTTTTAGCCTACTTTAAGTTAATATCTGCTAGTATATAGAAAATGTTTCTTATAGTACATATTCATGACAGTATAAAGTGGAACTATTTTCTTTGGCGGATGAATAAAATGAATGCGCTAAAAGTCGCTTCTATAAGGGAAAGGGTTAAAGCTGTGTTCATAAAACTATATCTTTAAATACTATAATCAGAAAGAGCTTCTTTTTTTTTTATTTTTTAAAAACCCATAAAGCACATAATCTGTTAATACTAACAATAGGAAAGCTATAAATGTTACAGCGTTCCCTCTCTACAACGACATCCAATGGGAGACAAACATTGTGTGCGTTGTTCGGAGGGAATCGTTGTAGGGAGGTAAATTGGGTTACATTTGCAAACAACTTGAATCCAGATCAGACGCCGCGTAACGCGGCGTCTGATCTGGATTCAAGCTGTTTGTCACTCGTAATTAAATTCTTTTTCTATCAAAATGCCCATTGTGTAACTTTGAGAAAAACAGCAGGCGACAATTTTAAGCAGACGGTATAGTAGCCATGAAAAGTTTGGACATAAATGTCTTGTTTTGGGGAACTGCGACAGGGGTCGTTGTAAGGAGGGAATCGTTGTTGGGAGGGCCGTTGTAGAGAGGGAGCACTGTAGTTTAAACAAATTTATTTGCATAACAACCTGTGCAAAGGGATTGGGCTACACGTTATTTCAAAATTATCATTGGTCTTTTCCCTAGATATATACAAACAGTGGCATGGCAAAATGCAATAGAAACTAGAATATGTTGAAATTAGAATAGTAAACAATTTTTCAATATGTAATAAAAAACAAATACAATTTGAATGATGGGCAGGTCGTTATTTCATAATTTACCAACCGGTAAAAATGTACGAATTGAAAATATCTTCAATCCAATTGACAAAATTGTCAATTCAATTAATGATACATGTATGTCAATTCAGTTGCGGATATATTTGTTTTAATTGGTTTGAAGAAATCGTGAGCTGATTTGAAAATGTCTAAATATTAAACGATATCTTCAAAAACAATAGAGTATATTTTAACACAGCATTCAAATGTATTGTGTTTCTAGTCTTCAGGAGATTCCTGTTTGTAGTCACCTGCGAGGAGTGTTATCAGTGCATTTGCAAGAATCAGTGGGAGAAATGCGGACAATGTAAGTAAATATGTTACAATGTATATGCATCCAATTGTAAGTGTACATGTTGGAATGTACTGTATTGTAAATAAACATGTAACAATGTAGTGTATCCCATTGTAAGTATACCTGTTGGAATGTACTGTATTGTAAATAAACATGTAACAATGTATTGTATCCCATTGTAAGTGTACATGTTGGAATGTATTGTATTGTAAATAAACATGTAACAATGTAGTGTATCCCATTGTAAGTGTACATGTTGGAATGTATTGTATTGTAAATAAACATGTAACAATGTAGTGTATCCTATTGTAAGTGTACCTGTTGGAATGTACTGTATTGTAAATAAACATGTAACAATGTATTGTATCCCATTGTAAGTGTACCTGCTGGAATGTACTGTATTGTAAATAAACATGTAACAATGTATTGTATTGCGTTGAAAGTATACCTGTTGGAATGTACTGTATTGTAAATAAACATGTAACAATGTACTGTATTGCGTTGTGCACAAGTAAACCTGTTTGAATATACTGTATTGCAAGTAAACCTGCTGGAATGTACATGTTAAAATGTATTGCATTGTATTTAAACCTGTTTGAATGTACTGTATTGTAAGTAAACATGTGACAATTTACTGTATTGCAAGTAAACCGGTTTGAATGTATTGTATTGTATTGTAAACCTGTTTGAATGTATTGTATTGTAAACATTCTGCTTTACTTTCAGCCTGCTTTAGGCTACCATCTGATAGAATAAAGAAAATATTTCTTATGATACATATTCATGACTGTATAAATTGGAACTATTTTCTACAGCGGAGGAAAAATTAAAAATTAAAAGCGCTTAAAGGCGCTTCTATGAGGGAAAGGGTTAAATAGAAATATATACATAGAGAACTTGTAAAATTGACTATTACTGTAAAGAACCTGAAAAAAAGACTTGGCCTAAATCCTATTTTGTAAATGATTTAAATACACGCTTTCTATTTTAGTCATATTTGGAGATTATCTATACATATGGCCTGAAATATTAATCAAACACTATCAAGGAAACTTTATACCAACAGCCAACACTCGATGCCGCCGCATTTTAAACAAGCATGCCACTTTTTCTGGTCCGGAAGTTATTATATTGATACACTAAGCAAAGTGAAAGTCGCTTTATCATTAATACAGTTATCATATTTACTTCAGAATGTAATTAATATTCACTAGACGTTTATACTTTCAAATCGTTTCACTGTTTCATCTAATACCGTTCTCCAAACGTATCGAGAGTTCGTTCTAAGGAATTAATAACACCTTAATCAAATATTGAGGGGTGTTTTCTTGAGCGCATGAGGACATACTTAAGGTAGTCTACCCGTAATGGTCAAACATTAAATCCTCAACAAGTTTTAGCTATACTTATGCATATTGTAGTCCGTAAAAGTGCATTTCAAATGCTAATTTTATGTGTCCCAATACTATACCTGTATTTTGTTTTCTAAAAAACAAACACATAAGATATGTAGAATCTAAAGTTAACACACTTATTACTCATTACTACAATTTATTACGAGCATGGCTCCAGATTAGGGGAGCATTTCAAAAACTAAAATCTTTCAAGGGAGGTAATTGGATCTTTATTTATGTATTACACTCTATGGTGTTACTAGTAATTAGAATCGCCAGTAATAACACCATGGGATTTGGAGCTGAAACGAGTGAAAAAATGTTGGATTTGTTCATTTTACTCCCTCTTATCTGGAGCCCTCTCCAATTTGATTTTTTTGGCCAATTTGATTCAGGTCCGGCTTGGTTTTGGGCCGATTTGACCCGTTGCCGTTTTCCCTTAGACCACTACATTCACATATCCACAATCAGAGTCTTCATATCTTACGTATAAATGACCACCAAATCCTTTCTGGTGCAACATGATGTTTGCTCAGATTAAAATACTGGTCACGTCATGAACTATGAAACACGATTGGTAGCAGCTCAAACCGAAAGTAGACCTTAAGTCTAGCATTCTGCAATTCTCTTACCGTTTTTCGCAATTTGGTTGTAGTAGGATGCTTTTTGATGGGTTTGGCATTTTGGTACTGTATAACTGTGATCTTTTAACGACCTACATTGATTGTTGCTTTCGCCGATTTATGCCTTTCATTTCGAGAAAAAAAAGATCAACTAAGGTCGCGAAACTCTATTATCATCAAAGAACGGAAGTTGACAAAAGTGAGAACTTATTTTGCAAATAATTTAAATATAATCAATTAAAGGGTTTGAGCATTAGCTTTCAACTTTTAAATACATATTGCGAGTATATCTGATACAATATTCACGAAGAAAGTAAAATTAGAAAAAAAAAAAAAGGATAATGCTACGGACATGGCCGAATAGGATATGAACATGGCCGAATGGTTACGACATCGCCCAAAAATATTCCGACGTCTGATAAATTTCAAAATGGCGCATACGGGTAGACTGCCTTAAAGTTTTGAACCGTCGATGTGCACTATTTTCAAAAACTGTCAGTTTCTACTTCTTATTAAATTGCATTTCGTATCTTTGGTTCGGGACAAGGTATTCCGATACCGGAATTTCCTCCGTTGTGATTTACGAAAGTGCGACGATCTTTTCGATTACAGTAAGACTTCTATATTACGACCACTAAAAAGAAGACTAATTGAATGCATAGAATACAGGCGACAGCTTAAAGCAAGGTTACGTTAAACAGAAAGCTCCTTAAGGAGCTTTGTGTTTTACGTTTACCTTGCTGTAAGCAGACACCGGTCTTAAACACCTGATATTCAAAACAATTAAGTGGCTGTGATTGAGAGATTGTGCTGTACATTAAAAATATAATAAATGTTTACTCTTCAGGGCCACGTGATTGGGTCAGACAGGGGTGCCCTAAATATATCGATAACACCGAAGACTGCAAAGGTAAGATTGCGTTAACCAATTGAAACATGTACACATCCTCCATAAAAGAAGACATTAGTCACTGAAACAGTGTAGGACCTGATGAGATATCGCAAATTGCGGCGTCTCACCAGGCTCTGCACTGTTTGCTATTTTATATGAGATATGTTTGGGAAAACGCTGCCTTTGCTTTAGATCACCATTGCATATCAATAATGGAATATTCGAGCAAGCAGAGCGAGAGAGTTTAAAAGGGTTAATTTGGGGCATACTAAAGTTCGAGACGTAGAGTGTAGATCATGTATTGACCGACATTTGCCTCATCTAATTTGGAACATTCTACCGTAAAAATAAATATCATAGTCGTATTTTTCTAAAGCAAACTGTTGCGGTGTATCTTTTGCAACAATGCGTGTTGTTATATACATTGGTATTAAAGTTCGAGAATCGTTCGGGACCGACCGTCAGTTGACGAGAATTCCGCTCTACGTAGAGTGTCGATCATGTATTTACCGACATTGGCCTCATCTTATTTGGGACATTCTACCTTAAATTGGATCCTATTCGTATGTCTAAAGCAAACTGTTACGTAATATCTTTTGCAACATATACGTTTTTTTATTTGCATCTCCAGCAAAAATCACAACTGACATTTTTAGCTCGACTTTTTCGAAAAGTCGAGCTATTGTCGTAACCCTGTCGTCTGCGTCTGCGTCAGCGTCTGCGTCGGTTAAGTTTTTTGCTTAAGGTTTTTGTAAGAGTTGATTTCTCAATAACTATCAAAGGTATCCATTTGAAACTTGGAAAAGTTGTTCAGTATCAAAAGGGCAACTCATAACAACAAGGCAGGTAACCCTGGGATTTGTCATTTTAGAGTTATTGCCCTTGTTTTATTTACTTAAAAATTGTAAATTAACATAATTATCTAATTACTATTAAAGATATTAACTTGAAACTTGGAAAAGTTATTCAGTATCAAAAGGGCAACTAATGACAACAAGGTAGGTAACCCTGGGATTTGTCATTCCAGAGTTGTTACCCTTTTTTATTTACTTCAAAATGGTAAATTAATATATCTAAATAATTATGAAAGATGTGAACTTGAAACTTTGAATAGTTATTCAGTATCAAAAAGGCTCATTACAGCAAGACAGGTAACCCTGAGGTTTGTGTATCCAGAGTTATTGCTCTTGTTTTATTTACTTAAAAGTTAAAAATTAACATATCTAAATAACTATGAAAGATATTAACTTGAAACTTTGAATACTTGTTAAGTATCAAAAGGACAACTCATTACAACAAGGTAGGCTACTCTGGGATTTGTAATTCAAGAGTAATTGCCCTTGATTTATTTTTCTTAAAACTTGTAAATTGAAATATCTTAATAACTGTCAAAGGTATTAACTTGAAACTTCAAATACTTGTGTTATATCAAAAGGGCAACTCATTCAAACAAGAAAGGTGACCGGGGAAGTGCCATTCCAGAGTTATGCCCTTGTTTTTATTTACATAAAACTTGTAAATTGAAATTTCTCAATAATTACCATAGGTATTTTCTTGAAACTTTAAATACTTGTTAAGTATCAAAAGGACAACTCATTACAAGAAGGCAGGTAACCCTGGGTTTTGTGATTCCAGAGCAATTGCCCTTGTTTTGACTTTTTAGAATTTAATTAGATTTCTCAATAATGACCATAGGTATTAACTTGAAACTTTGAATACTTGTTCAGTTTCAAAAGGGCATCACCTTTCAACAAAGCAGATAACCATGGATTTGTCATTACAGAGTTATTGTCCTTGTTTGACTAAGAATTTGTATATGAAATTATTCAGTAACTGTAGAAAGTTATTAATTCTAAACTTCCAATATATTTGAATACTTGTTTAGTTTCAAAAGGGCAACTCATTACAACAAGGAAGGTAAAGCAGACAAAGAAATTGTCCTTGTTTTGACTTATAGTTTACTTTAAATGGAATGTAGACTGTCCAAGTATGTTTAAGTTGTTGTTGCTTACAAACCAATATGATCAATAGGGCATTAAACACCCATACACATTCTTTAAGTTTGACAAATGTAGCTGTCTCAAGTATACATGTATGAAAGTCGAGCGTCCAGCACCCGTTTGCGGTGCTCTCGTTAAACTATATAACTCTTGTTTGGCTTCTTTTTTTATTTTTTGTTACAAAATTTACAAGAAAGTACGGCTATTTTTCAAAACGCAGCAATTTAAGAACTCCCATGGACAAATTTCAGAATTCCGACGTTTTGGGTCTTCGCATTATTAAAAGGTCACGAGTTATTCTTGCCCGTTTAAGCACAAACAAAACGCAAATACATTGCAATAAAATATAGAAAATGACAACTTGTTGTATGAAAATTATTAATATTAATTTTAATCTGAGTGACAAACAGTTTGGAACATGATCAGGCGCCGGGTTAACCGTCGCCTGATCTAGCTCCAAATTGTGTGTAATGGCCATAAAAGTTTTGTTGTAAACGCGTTAAGTTGCGAGGAATAACTTCTTCTCCACTATTTTTTGCCAACACAACTACCATATTTCTTGTATTAATGTGCCGTGTAACTAAACATCGAAAACCGTAATATACATTAAAATTGTTTTAGAAAAGCTACAATATTAGGGGGCTAGTGTTGAAAAGTTTTCAACTGTGAGGAGAAAAAGAATGTAATGGTGCCACCATTTATTTCACTATAGAAACCATTTGTACTACATGTACATGCACATGTTGAAGTACGCATATCCCGTAAAAGGTCATTATAGTCCATTCTTTCTGTGACGAATAATAAACACGTTCAAGCGTGTAAAAACAACTGTTATTCTTAAAATGATATCACTTTTTTTTATACAAAATGTAGAAATAAAAACGGCTTTTTTCTAAACGCAGCAATTTAAGAACTCCCGAGGACTAATTTTAGAATTGTAACGGTTTTCCATTTGCAACAGTATGCATTTATATCAGACGCTGAGTAACCCGACGATTGACAACGCTTTAAACTATGTGCCACTCATATCAATAATAAACAGAAACTTAAAAAATGTGGAGGATTTTGGGGGTATCGCGTTTCGTTCGTTTAAACAAAACAAGGTCATGCTATATTGATACAGTGGAGAAAACGTTATTTTTCCCAATAAACGCGTTTACGCTAAAACGTTTATTTCCACTGCAAACAGTTTGGAGCCAGATCAGACGCCGGGTAACCCGGCGTCTGATCAGGCTCCAAACTGTTTGCCACTCAGATAAAAACAAAAAATCAGAATTGTCAAAAATGTGTCCTTTTCTACATTAAAGTGTTTTGCTTTTGCGTTTCGTTTGCGTTTAAACGGGAAATAATAACGTTTTCTTCACTGTACCTATATTTTCTTACAGCACCGTTACATCAACATGGCGGTTGGACGTCTTGGGCATCATGGGGTAATTGTATTGGGGATTGTGGCAAACAAAGACGTGTTCGCCACAGAAGTTGTTCGAACCCAAAACCTAAAAACTGCGGCGGAACGTGTCCAGGGAATGGAGCACAGTCTAAACATTGCATTACTCATCAGTGCCGAACACATGCATCAGGTACGTTGTTTAGTTTATTTAACCCATTACCCCATAATTACGCCTTTTTATGACCTTAATTTATCTCTCCACTGATGGAAATAGTTCCAATTTATAGAGTCAAAAATATGAAGCAAAATAAATAGTTTCTATATTCTATCAGACGACAGCTTAAAGCAGGCTGAAGGTAAAACAGAATGCGCCCTAAGGCGCATTCTGTTTTTCTTTCAACCTGCTTTAAGTAGTCACCTGTTTTCAAAACTAGAAACATGCTATGGGGTAATGGGTTAAGGCGAATGAACTCTCTAATGCTAAAATCGAATTTGCAAAAAGTTTTCTATCTAGATCAGACGCCGCGTTAAATGTACGATCAAAAGTGTGTGGCTCTCATATCTCATGTCTTGCAAAGAAGATTCCAAAGAGATTCCACAAGACAGGATTATATTGAGAAATCTGAAATTAAATGTATTTCCAAGTTTAGACTTACGACCGTTATTTATTAAACGGGTCCTATCCAGACAATTTACAGTGTATAGACGTTTATCTTTCCCGTTAAAACAAAACGAGACGCAAATACAGTACGATAAAGTGTAGAAAATTGCAATTAGTCGACAATTTTATTTGGACCGTTCTTTTAAATCTTAGAGACAAACAGTTTGGAACCTGATTAGACGCCGGGCTGCTTCAATATGTTTGCAATTGAAAAATATATTTAGTTTAAATGCTTATATAGGAAAAGGTTAGAGTTTCTCCCAATTAATAAATGATTAAAAACGTTTTTTCCTCTTAAAAGGGATCAATGGCGATTTTACATTCTATGTACATGTACATGTATTAACTTTGAATATACATTGTGGATTTAACTCTTTGCACGCTAGCTGGATTCTGCCACACTGATTACCTTTGCAAGCAGTTTGATCCAGATGAGACGCCGCTTCACGCGGCGTCTCATCAGGATCCAAACTGTTTGCCTTTCTGACCCTGAATTTAAAAATATTTTGAAAAGTCTTATTTAAGAACATTAGCAGACGACAATTGCTGCAGACGAAAATATTACAAAGCATGCAAGGAGTTAAATGTAGGACTAATTTCAAACAAAACTCGTTCAGACTGATGAAGGTTGTTACTCTTTTTTCATTCATAAGTAACAACAACAACAACAAAGGCAACAACAACAACAACAACAACAAAGGCAACAACAACAACGACGACAACAACTACAACAAGACCGACTACGACACAACCGACAAGTTTGTATATTTTTTACTTGTGAACATACCAGCATACATGCACGATATACTGATATCTAGAACCGGATGATGTACAGTAACAGTACATTTTTTGGAAAATAAGGGCGACCGCAAAAAAAATAGGTGCCTATTTAATGCATGATAAAAATAAGACAGGATGTTGTTTGCCTTACTTTCATCCTGCATTAAGCTGTCACATACCAATACCAACTGGTATAGCTACGAAAATACCGTTTTATAAGTTGCTGGTTTAGAGATATTTCGCTGTATTTGAAAAAAGGAGAAAATGCTCAATTAAATAGCAAATGTGTGGCATTATCGTATATGGCACATTTATATTCTGTCGCTTCTACAGAGTAAGTCTTTAATCTAAGCTTAACTGCATACAGTGGAGAATGTGTTATTCTTTCCCAATAAACGCGTTTACGCTAAAACTATTATTTGCAGGGCAAACAGTTTGGAGCCAGATCAGACGCCGGGTAACCCGCCGTCTGGTCAGGCTCCAAACTGTTTGCCACCAAGATAAACATGAAATATCAGAACTGTCCAAAAGTTGTTTTTTTCTACGTTTTAGTGCTTTGCGTTTGCGTACGTTTGCGTTTAAACGGGAAAGAATAACGTTTTCTCTACTGTACAATTTGAATTGGAAACACCAGACCGCAAGATATGAATTTTTTCTATGGAGGAATAAAGAACAGGCATACAACTGCGTCTTTATGGAGTTTCGAATTAAACTGTTACAGGTACAACTACATTGGCTCCTCAGTCGTGTGGTAAATTCTGCACCGTGGCTTCAGTTGCTCAGAATCACACATTGATAGAAGATGACGCTCCTGTCTGTAAGACTGGCGAACACAGAGGCAGTGAGGCTCTACCTATACATTGTTGCAATTTGAACGACCCTTCTAATTGGAAAAGAGGGGCAAATGTAAGTATACCATGCTTTGAAATGAATCAGAGAGGGACAGAGAGAGAGAGAAATCATACGCACATACAGAGAGAGAGAGACACACACACACAGACAGACAAACAAACAGACCAGCATACAAAGAGAGGTATAAAAAGAGAGAGAGAAGAGCGAAATAGAGAGAGCAAATAATATCTAGGGGGAAAGGAGAGAGAGAGAGAAGCAATGAGAGAGGAATACACAGAAACAGTGACAGAAAGAGAAATAGTCAAATATACAGATTGACATGAGTGAAATAAGCAGAGAGATGAAAAGAGAGACAGCCAGCCAGCCAGTCACACAGACAGACGGACGGCAGACATAAACAAACATAGACTAATGAAATTGAGTTATGCTTTAGATCACACTTTATACATGTATTTATTATTATAATATTTCGGTTTATTGTATCTTCAGGTACTTTTACACTGTAACAAATTATCAGGCTATATACCGGTGGGTCTGTTTGATGGCACACACTACATGCCAGGAACAGCCGGGGTATTTGTTGACTGCCTAAACAATGGAGAGACAGGCTTTCGGGTAATTTTGCTTTTTTATTTGAGGTTGAGGACCCCTAATGAGATTGGACCAATGTCGGTCAGTATCAGACTTCTCAGGATAGTAATCGGCCATTCTTGTCAACTGTCGACCTGTTCCAACCCTGCTCTACCATTCTCATCAACTGCCGATCTGTTCCGAGCCATGCTTTACCATTCTCGTCAACTGCCGACCTGTTCCGAACCATGCTTTAGCATGGTTCGGAACAGGTCGGCAGTTGACGAGAATTGCCGATCGTTGAACGTAGAGTACCTATTTTTGGCCGGTCTCGTGTTAGGTATCCTCAACCTTAACTCATGCCATAACAGTGGAGAAGATATTATTCTGTTCCCGTTTAATCGAACCTAAACGTATACACAATGCAATAACGCACATAAAATGTCAACTTTAAGAGAACTCTCACTATATGTCTTTATCTCAGCTAGTGGCAAACAGTTTGGAGCCTGATCGGACGCCCGGCGTTTGACAAGCCTGGCTCCAAACTGTTTGCATTTGGAATTATTTGAGCAAAATGGCGTTTGTTGGGACAATATTAAAAACGTCTTCCCAACTGTAGCCTTTCTGCAAAATCTGTCAAACACATGTTTGAATTTCTTTTATATTACTTAAGAAACATCAGCACTGGTTTGATCTGTTCTTGATAAAAAATGTTTGTAAATACATGCACAAATCAAGTAAGGTTTTACATTTAGTTCATACGATACACCTGAAACTGATTTTTAACATACATCATAATAATGTTTCTAATATCTGCGTGTTTATTTAACCGCCTGACACCCATTTACAAAAACCAGTTTGTAACCTGATCAGACGCCGCATAACGTATCCAAAATGTATGACACTCGTTTTGATATTTCTTCAGTCAAAATATCACTGAATCTCCCAGGCGACACTACCAATGCAGACGATAATATTTTGGCGTAAAGGCTCCAGTATACAGTACCGGGTTACAATCTCGGAGCCCGCAGAACAACCACTTTCAAAACACTCGAACAAAGTCTCAATAGCCTACCTGAAATTACATAAACCATTTTAATGCAACAATATAGTCCAGAACTGTAAAATTATTGCAAATAATCACATGCATACTCCAAATATTGGTACAATTTGACAAAAAACCAATATTTGGCATGACCGCGAAAACAGGTGAAAAGGTGACTCATTTCAGCCCTACCCACACTATAGCAAGATTCCTTATGCCAGCTCATAGCCTATAAATGGCATGCTTTTCTGAAACTTCAATCAATATGCATATTAGGCAGGGGCTAAAACATACCAGGTTACCCAGAAACATTTTCACAAAATCTTACTGTGTTTGGTCTGCTCAAATTCAGCATTCAGAGCTAGCCTCAATCCGCAAACACCCCGACTTTTAGTCCCTACCCTATACCATAGGAATAAAGTGTGGAGAGGTCATGACCTTTACATTGCACACTTGCTGAATGTCACATTTTCACCATTTGACCTCATTTAGGGGTACAGTAGCTACTCTTATCTTCAAAATTGAGGTCAGAACTGATATTTTCATACTATTTGAAAATTTGACCATGGCCAATTCGAACATTTCCCCCCAGTACTGTATCCTGGCTCCAAAGATGGTTGAAACAGACTATAGATCTTGGCAGAGAAAGAGCTAAGCCAAATCTGGTTATAAATCTCTTTAATTAACACATGTTTGACTATATTTTCTTCTTTTTGTTTTAGTTCATTCGACAAGCCTGCAATATACAGCCGGAGATTGTACATGTGAGCTTAAATAACTCAAATTTTGCCAGTAAAGTGATCAATTATTATGTAATTTTACAGTGATATTAAATAAAATGTTGTTTTTTGTATCTTATGTTGGGTTGAAATCATCTTTTGTTCCATCTTATGTTGGGTTGAAATCATCTTTTGTTCCGTTGACTTCCTGAGCTGGTTTAATCGTCTCTGTCGTAAAACCGAAAACTGCTTTAGTTCCATACACTTCCTGTATTTGGTTCACACAAGAGGTTTCAAGTACCAGAGCATTATATGAGTTTAGTTAGTGCCTAAGTGGTGTTGATCAATGCTAAACAAAACGGTTTACTCTTTGATACTTTGCTATAAAACTGGATACACATAGATCTACATGTCTTTTTTAACTCGTTACTTGCAAAGTAATCATTCCAAATGAAAGTCAGTAAAATCTCGCTATTACGACCACTAAAGCGACGGCTAATTGATTGTAAAATAGAGAGGTGATTGATTAAAGCTTTCCTGTTTCACTGCCATCTTGCTTTAAGCGGTCATCTATCAACAAAAAATCTATAAACTGAGTCTACATGGAGGAATGAAGACATTGGATATATATCGCATTTTAATGACGTCATTAGAACACGACGTCGTGGCACACCTCATTTACATAGTTATACAACTAGTTATATATGAAAAATAAACAACGAGTGTTATTCAACGCTCACGCGTTATAAAGTTTGTTATACGAGTCAATATTTTTTAAGTAACAATTCTGATGTCAAGGATGAGATTATTTTGATATTCTCTCTGAGGTTAATGGCTTACACTATAGCACCATGCATGTCTATACTGTGGAAATTTGTTACAGAAGGGGCTTAAATGTACCCAGGTTGTCGAGGTGTGGCGTATATTTAACACCATTGCAAAACTATTTCCTTGATGTAACAATCCTTTAAACAAGTACAATGTCATTAAATGAATGAAAACAATTTTATTAGGTGTTTCATCACAATGAATAGCATCTAATAGATTTCCTTAATAGTAAAATTTGCAAATTATATCAGATGATTTTATTTTCCAATCATGTACGGTTTGCGCCTAAAATAACCGTCATAATTCACATTTTGTTTTCACACTGACAAAACATTCAGAACTTGAACATGATTCCTCTGATATTCCATGCTGTAGTATAATAAATACAATCATTTAGAGCAAAATTTGCACCAAACTGCCATCACCTGTGAATTGTATTTGCTAAAAAGAAGATGGTTACATCAAGGAATCTGCAGCTAGAGCAATGTTACATTAAGGAAAATCGAAAATATATCAAACGTCAAACGTTTGATAAACATGAACAAACTGTAAATAAAACAATTAAACATTTTAGAAATATTAACACTGATTAGCCATTGCTTACAGTGGTAAATATGCTATTCCTACCCATTTACGCGTTTATCTACGCGTAAGAAACGCATAGTGAACGGTTAACGAACGCTTAAGGCCTAACGATTTGAACGCGTTTAAACGCGCTAATAAACGAATATATCCGAGATGTTGCGATTGGGGCGTCCGTTTTCCGTTTCACGCGGAGATTTCGGATCTTATCGATGATTGCCTTTTACGAAAAATCCGAATGAAACGGGTTTATCAAAAACAAGAATCGATTTGTCACTGGAGCATTTTCGCGATAAAACTCATATTGTAATGCGATTTTTGAAAACATTTTCTGTAAATGAGACGCCTCTTATCAGGATCTAAACTGGTTTCGCTTATAGAATTTATATAAATATAGACAGTTTGGATCTCGATCATAATGCTGAGTGACTCGGCGTTTCATCGAGATTATTTCTGTTTGATATGTATTAGAATAATTCCTTCCATGTTGATTTCTATTCAAACGGTTTGAATCCAGATCAAACACCTGGCTGTATAGATCGGCATAGCATCAGGATCCAAACTGACAGCTTAGAATAAACCCAATTACTTTTCATAATAATTAACACTATCGATTTAGATGTAGATGGGACGCCGAGTAGTTCGATTCTTATGTTTTACAGCTAAGAATGAAGCATACGGTCTTGATTTCATTTTTACAGTTTGGCTCTAGATGAAATGCCGAGTTACGGGAGTCTCATCCATATTCAAACTATACAGATATCTTTTACTTTGATGAGAGAGTATAATAACTGACACATACTCGCATATAAGATTTGGGTTATTTGGTTGATATTCCAATCAACCCCAATTAGGATACTTACTTTGATAAGCCGCAGTTTTATTACCCCCCTATCCGGCTTGTGACGCAACACTGTCAGCGGCTTACCCTGTGATGTAACATGCATGCCACGTGTGCTATTTGGAATTCCGCATGTTCATAGTAATAGTAATAAACACAATTTACAGAATCCTTTTTAAACCGTATCCTTTATATGGGAAAATAAATGTATATTCATAAAACTCTCACAGGATAACATTTCTTCTTAAAGAAAATGATTTCATAAAATTTTGTAAGATTATATTTACTCCACAGTAACGATATTTACTAAATTCTTAAGTAGGATAAGAGCGGCCCGCAAGTCATACATGGATTATCTCCATTTCTCCATGATTACTCCCCTTTCATCCGGGCTCTTTTAAACGCGTTAAGAAACGCGTAAAGAAACGGATAGTAAACGCGTTAAACGAAACGGGTAACGAACGCTTAACGAACGCTTAACGAACGCGTAAGAAACGCATAAGAAACGCGTAAAGTGGGTAGGAATAGCGTATTTACCACTGTACTTAGTATCAAAACTTGGGTTGTTTGAAAGCTATTCCATATTATTAGCGACAGGCTGTTACAGTAAAGAAGAAAATATGTTACATTAAGGAAATAAATGATTATTCTGATACATAAAGCTTAAAGAAGAGTTTGACTGCCAACTTAGTATACATCTAGTCTCTTCAAGTATAAATGCTTTACTATGACATTCATTTCGGGAACTAAAAGACCTATGCAACTATAATTTTACGGTCCCGTTACATCACTGAATTCATATTGTTACGGCAAGGATTACAATATCAGTGTGTACTTGATTTGCCAATTTCTAAATGAAAACGGATGCATGATATGTTCAACAATGAGCAGAATACATAAACAAGGATTTCCTATCTAGTTTGCACTTATTTTAAGGACTTGTGTTTACTGTAGCTTATAAGAAGAAACAAATAGTATAAATGTGTTACAGAAAATATATAGAGATATTAATTCTTTGATGTAACACAAATTAGGCTCTGAATTAAAGGCTTACAATACAAAATGTATGCCATATGTTTAGTTTCTTGTCAAAATGAATGGAAAAGTTTAGGCAATTACTAATCCAACATAAAAATGAAAATATTGAACTGTTTTGCAATTTATTTTCCTTTATATAACAATTGTAATTTTCCTTTATGTAACAATATATTTTCCTTGATGTAACAGCTAAGGAAAACAGCAAAGTTTTAGGAAGAATTTGTAATGATTTTCATAATAATAACTGTTGAAATAATGTCTACCGACTTCAAAATGTGAATTTTCAAATTCTGTATAAAGTCTTCCTATTTTATTAATATCTTACAGCTGCTTCCTTAATGTAACGAAATATCTCCTTGGTGTAACACACGTTTAACAGGATTTGTCCGGTGGCTAGTAATAGTAAGCAAAAGCAGCTTATGTTTTCTTTCATCACATGCTACCCCTTATAAAAAGTATTATTTTCAATGTAAAATACCTGTATACTTGAAAGATTTTTTCTTTTATTGATTTTTGGTCCCTGGTTTCCTTGAAATAACGGTTTCTGGTCCTTGATGTAACACTTTTACTGTTACATCAAGGATCGTTACATCAAGGATGTATTTCACCTAAATGACATTCTAACCATATTAATTTGCACTAAATACTGGAACCACATGACACAATTTATCATATCTCAAATGCATACATTTTGTGCAAAAAGAGAATAATGATTATTGCAGTCAAAGGCAGAATAATACATCGTTACATCAAGGAAGTGTTCAAAATGTATGGTACCAGCCTCAGCACTAAAATGGTCAGTGATTCCTTATTTCAAAGCACGCGCTTAAAACTTCTATCCGCCATTGTTGCATCAGTGTTCACTCTTCAAAATGGAGATGGTTTGCTATAAATAGCAACTCTGTACTTAACTAAAATTGGAAATTGTTACATCACTGAACAGGAGTCTAGGAACAGTGATTAACAATGAAAAAGGCTATTGAAACTGCGGAATTCCCACATTTTTATTGTTTTTATGAGGACAGATATAGTAAAAGTTACCTATAGTGGCACACTACTGAAATATTTCAGATATTTCACAGAAAGTGTATTGATTAAACCAAAAATAACTATTTTAGGGACACTGCAAAATTGACTTTTCTTCTGTTTCAATGTCAAATAATTAAAAGATTCTGCATATATCTTGCTCTTTTTTTAATAAAATGTGAATATAAACACGTTAGTATTAGCTTAAGATGCCAATTGTCCCTTTTTCCGAGTATGCTCTACAAAAATTTACAAGGACATGATTTTGTTACATAAAAAAATATTGACTCACATGCAAATTGCCAGGACAATTGTACATGTACCAATAATTTGATGCATGCCTGCTGGACGGATATTTCTGCCATTATTTGATACATACCATTTGTATATTGAACATGCTATATGTTAAGGGACTGTGGCCTACATCGTGAAATAAACATTAATGCTGTATGAAGAGATGCACGAGAGTTCCTCAATTTTAAACAACGGTATCTGACTAAACAGTGTGAAAATCAAATTGTAGTAAAAGGTCAAACTTTTGTGTTCTACAGTGGAGAATCTGTTATTCTTTCCCGTTTAAACGCAAACGTACGCAAACGCAAAACACTAAAACGTAGAAAAGTGCAACTTTTTGACAATTCTGATAATTCATGTTTATCTTGGTGGCAAACAGTTTGGAGCCTGATCAGATGCCCGGTTACCCGGCGTTTGATCTGGCTCCAAACTGTTTGCACTGCAAATACTAGTTTTAGCGTAAACGCGTGTATTGGGAAAGAATAACGTTTTCTCCACTGTACGTGTGGCGATCTATACGTTTGCGTGCTCTGTTGTTGCTGCTGTTGTTGTTTTTGTTTCCGTTGAAACGAGAAAGATTTACATCTTCCACACTGAACTGTTATTAATAGTTTAATGTTATGGCCCCATTATTTGCCACATGCTTGAATGATCACGGTTGTTGTTCCTGTTAAAGTTGGTGTCCCTAAAAGGATACGATAAGAAAGATGTCAAATCTAAAAGTAATGTAGGCATATATGGTGTACAGTGGATAATCTGTTATTCTTTCCCGTTTAAACGCAAACGTACGCAAAAGCAAACCACTAAAACGTAGACAAGAACAACTTTTGGACAATTCTGATATTTCATGTTTATCTTGGTGGCAAACAGTTTGGAGCCTGATCAGACGCCGGGTCACCCGGCGTCTGATCTCGTCTGATCTGGCTCCAAACTGTTTGCACTGCAAATAATAGTTTTAGCGTAAACGCGTTTATTGGAAAAGAATAACAACATCGCTAAGTACTGTACCAATGTAAACTATCAACAGATAACAAGCTTTATCACGAGGTCAAATACTAAACAACGTCAAATTCTCGGCATACGGTCAACCCTTTATCAACCCTTTCACTCTAAATGACACATTTGCAAACAGTTAGCGTAAAGCGACGTCTGATCAGGACCAAAACTGTTTGCTACTTGTTTTGAAATTACCTCAGTTGTACTGCTTTAAATCTAACTTTGAAAGATAGTGCAGACAACAAGATTGACGCAGACGACACTATGGCGGTGAAGGGTAAAATATCTCACGATAAATTTGATAATGAAAGAGTTAAACGAACGACCATTCAATATTACAGTGGAGAATCTGTTTTTCTTTCCCAATAAACGCGTTTACGCTAAAACTATTATTTGCAGTGCAAACAGTTTGGAGCCAGATCAGACGCCGGGTAACCCGGCGTCTGATCAGGCTCCAAACTGTTTGCCACCAAGATAAACATGAATTATCAGAATTGTCAAAAAGTTGTACTTTTCTACGTTTTAGTGTTTTGCGTTTGCGTACGTTTGCGTTTAAACGGGAAAGAATAACAGATTCTCCACTGTATGTCCATACATGTACATGGAGGATAAAGATTAGACTTTTCACTTTTTGTCAGAAAAATAAACGTGATTTTCTAATCCGACATTTAAAAAGTACTTGACATTGACCATGAACAGTTTTATATATGTTACAGGGATTAAGTGTAATCAGGAAAAACGTGAAATCCCGGAACAACCAGGGATTTCACGAAGCCCCTAAATCTCCCAGGGAAAAAGCGTACTTTTGAAGCTTTTCATTGATTGTTTTATAAATATTTGGCAGTTACTTTTGGTTGAAGTAATGAATCTTACCTCGTTTAGTTCATTAACTCTTTCCTCCCTGAAACTTTAAATGGACAATTCCAGTTTCCATTTTAGTCTAGTCCATTTCTGACTTTTAAGGGCTGTTTTTGTCAATGTTTGGCATTATGACAAACAGTGAAGACCCAGATCAGAGGGCTCCTTTCGGAGCCCTCTGATCTGGGTCTTCACTGTTTGCACAGGACAAGTGTACTATTCACATGTACACTGTATGAAAAGGACGCCTATAAGCGGGACTAGGGTTCAAAGGGTTAAGATCGTAGGCAAGTACCACGCTATAAAATATGCTGTTAACCTTATTAACAGGACAGATGTCTTGGTGTTTTAATTGCCCTGACTTAAATGCACACTGATCACTTATTTTTATTCTCTTGTACGATAAACTTTGTATGAACGTTCATTATACCATAATATTTCAAGAAAGCATGCTGTTTGAATCAATAGAAATGTCATGATAGTACAAATCTATTTATTTGATAAAAAAGGACATTTCATCAATTCTCTAAAACGCCCAGTGATTACGCGAAATCCCTGTAATGTTCAGGGATTACGCGTAATCCCTGATTACACTTAATCCCTGTAACATATACATAATGCTGTTTATAGATTATGTTACAGTTATAACGTTTAATCAGGGAATACGTGAAATCACTGCAAAACCAGGGATTTCACGAAAACCCTAAATCTCCCAGGGAAAAGGCGTACTTTTGAAGTTTTCGTTGATTTTTTTATATAAATATTGGCAGTTACTTTTAGTTAAAGTGATGATTCTTACCTTGTTTTGTTCATTAAGTTCAAAGGCAAGTACCACGCTATGAAATATTTTGTTCACCCTATCAGGGACACTGTCCCTCGCGTTATAAACAAGACATATGTCTTGGGTTTTTTTAATTGTCCTGGCTTATATGCGCACTGTTCACTTATTTTTATTCACTCGTGCGATAACTTTGTATGAACGTTCATTAGACCATGATATTTCAAGAAAGCACGATGTTTTAAACAAAACGAAATGTGATGATAATACAAATCTATTTATTTGATGTAAAAATTGACAATTAATCCATTTAATTTGTTCCTTAAAAAGCACAGTTATATAACACGTAATCCCTAAAACTTTCAGTGAATACACGCAATCCCTGATTAAAAGTTATCCCTGTTACATAATAGATGCAGTCAAACTCAATACTTCAACAGAACCGATGGCCAATACTTTTTTTCTCGGTAAAGTATGGTTGGAAGAAAAGACCCGAGTGCATGGATTCATGCTCGATAAAAACATAACCCAATGGGAGACAAATATTTTGTGCGTTGTTCGGAGGGAGTTGTTATATGCAGGGAAATTGGCATACGTTTGCAAACAGCTTGAATCCTGGTCAGACGCCGCGTGACGCGGCCTCTGGACTGGATTTAAGCTGTTTGTCGCTCGTCAGTACTATTTTATGCTGTCAAAATATCCAATGAGTGACTTTGAGAAAAACATTAAACGAAAATTTCTAGCAGACGACATTGCATGCGTGAAAGGTTGGACATAACTTTCTTATTTCGGGAACAGCGGCAAGCGTCATTGTAAGGAGGGAATCGTTGTTTAGAGGGTCGTTGTAGGGAGAAAGTACTGTAGTAGTAAACCTACCACCGTCTTTTGCCACCACAATGAGTCTGTATAGTTTCTGTTGTTTAACGACCGTCTCCATGCCTGATCTGACCTTGACCCCTCCGTCATTCGTTATTTCAAAGGCGCTATTCGTGTTCCCCGACTCTGCAGAACAGTAAGACGTGTTTTGTTAAATTAGAAAGATACGAGTAGTTAGAATATATCAAAAATTGTTCTGACATTTCGACCTTATGGGTCTTTATCAAATATAATCGGTTTATGGCTGAATATGTGAAATAAACAAGATGTGTTTGTGAAACACTATGCCCCCTGACGAGGCCATGACCTCTAAATAACCTTGACCTTTGTCTGACATGAATCAACTTTACTGAGCACAAGAGCTTCTTGAGTTGAATACAATGTATGCAAATATGAAGTATCTATCACATGCAAATGTTGTTTCAAAAGTATGGCATATGCACAATTCAGTGTCTTTGACTGGTTATTGACCTTGACCTTTGTCAACCATGACCCAACTTTTACTGAGCTAGAAAGATGCTCGAGTTGAGTATACATAATATACTAGTATATTAAGTCCCTATCACAAGTAGTACTAAACAAGAGGGCCAGAATGGCCCTTGATCGCTCACCTGAACATGGTGGCACGAGGATGGGTCACGTGATTTCAGAAAAGAAGATTTGTAAAAGGTGACCCCCAGGGAAGGGCCAATTTTGACCCCAGGGGCAAAATTTGAACAACTAAGACAGAGGACCTGTAAACGATGATATGTGCAAAATATCTAAACTTAGTGTACTATGGTTTCAGACAAGAAGATTTTTGAAGTTTTCATTGAAAAAATTTATTTTTAGCTCCGGTGACCCAGATATGCAACAGACCAGAACCAATTCATCCATATATGTGAAGGACCTCTAAAAGTTACATCATGCCAAATATCAAAGCTCTTGCCATATTGGTTTTTGAGTAAAAGATGTTTGAACATTTTCCTATGTAACTCTACGTAAAACGGTGACCTCCGGGTCGGGCCAATTTTGACCCCAGGGACAACATTTTAACAACTTTGATAGAGGGCCTGTAGACGATGCTATGTACAAAATATCTAAACTCAGTGTACTATGGTTTCAGAAAAGAAGATTTTTGAAGTTTTCATTGAAAAAATCTATTTTTAGCTCCGGTGACCCAGATATGCAACAGACCATAACCAATTCAACAATATGTGTGAAGGACTTCTAGAAGTTATACCATGCCAAATAGCAAAGCTCTGGTTATATTGGTTCCAGAGAAAAATATGTTTGAACATTTCACTATATAACTCTATGTAAAACTGTGATCCCCGGGGCGGGGCCAATTTTGACCCCAGGGACAAAATTTGAACAACTTTGATAGAGGATCTGTAGACGATGCTATGTGCAAAATATCTAAGCTCTAAGATTTTTGAAGTACTCATGGAAACAATCTACTTTTAGCTCCGGTGACCCAGATATGCAACGGACCGGAAACAAATCAACAATATAAGTCTAATACCTCTAGAAGTAATGCCATGCTAAATATCAAAGCTCTGGACATATTGGTTTCAGAGAAAAAAGATGTTTGAACATTTCACTATATAACTCTATGTAAAACGTTGACCCCTGGGGCGGGGCCAATTTTGACCCCAGGGGCAAAATTTGAACAACTTTGATAGAGGACCTATAGGTAATGACATGTGCCAAATATCTAAGCTCTGGCTCTTGTGGTTTGTGACAAGAAGATGTTTTAAGATTTCCTTATTTTTTCACTTTGGTTGCCATAGCAACCAGAGTTCTGCATGGTTTCAAATTCTTTGAACAAATTTGAAAGAGCTTGACCCGAGGAACATTCCTGTGAAGTTTGGTTGCAATCAGGCTAGTGGTTTTGGAGAAGAGGATGTTTGAAGAAATTGTTAAAGCACGACGACGGACGCCGGACATTGACTGACCACAAAAGCTCACCTTGAGTACTTTGTGCTCAGGTGAGCTAAAAAATGACACTGACCTTTGTCGGTCATGACTCAACTTGTACTGAGCTCAAGAACATCTTGAGTTGAGTACGCATGTCAAATATGAAGTCTCTATCACATGTAGTTCCAAAGTTATGGCCAAGGTTAAAGTTGTGTATAGACAAACTGACGGACAAACAGACAGACAAACCGAAACGAATATGCCCCGATTAAGTTGTGCGGGGCCATAAAATGTGGCATTTACATTGTACATACTTTTTTGACATGATTCTTTGATAAAGACTCGTAGAGGTAATAATATTAGAAACTATAGCAATTTAATAATTTATATACTAGTTTCATTCCCTTTTTGGAATAGTCTTATCCTTACATATGAGAAGATATATACATGTAATCAATTTCCATCAAACGCCTTTGTGCTCAAACTATTATATTAATTACCACCATGCAGTTTGGAGCCAAATCAGACGCCGGGTAACCCGGCGTCTGACCTGGCTCTACACGGTTTGCCACTCTTATCAAATAAACTGAAACCATTTTCAAAAAGTTGATATAGCTTTTATTTTAATGTATTGAGTTTGCAATAAGTTTTATTTAGACGGAAACGAATAATGTCTTATCCACTATACAGTGGAGAATCTGTTATTCTTTCCCGATAAACGCGTTTACGCGAAAACTATTTTTTCTTTTACAAACAGTTTGGAGCCAGATCAGACGCCGGGTAACCCGGCGTCTGATCAGGCTCCAAACTGTTTGCCACCAAGATAAACAAGAAATATCAGAATTGTCCAAAAGTTGTTCTTTTCTACGTTTTAGTGCTTTGCGTTTGCGTACGTTTGCGTTTAAACGGGAAAGAATAACGTTTTCTCCACTGTACTAGGATATAGTGAATATTTTTAATTGCATATTCATTAGAATATTTTTCTTCGGTGTAGAAATAAATTCAGGGGTAAAAAGGTGTGTCTATGGAGATATAAATTAGGGGTATACACTGCTTGCAAAAATACATGTAGCCTACTGGATCCAGCAGGGAAATGTTTAAACCATAACCCCAAATGTACGCCTTTAACCCTTTCCCCGATAGAAGCGCCTTTTATCGCGTTTAATTTATTCCTCCGCTGAAGAAAATAGTTCCAGTTTATACCCTCATGAACAATTACAATAACAAATATTTTATATAGCCTAGCAGATGATAGTTTAAAGCAGGCTGAAAGTAAAGCAGAATGTGCCTTCAGGCACATTCTGCTTTGCTTTCAATCTGCTTTAAGTGATCACCTGTATCTAATGTTATAAACTGGTTATTGGGTAAAGGGTTAATGAACTCCTTGAATGGAGAAAGTATTTTCAATTCATACAGATTTGAATATACATCAAATCAATATTTTATTAACCCTAACCGATTGTAGCTCTTAAAGCATCCTAAAAGTAAAGCAGAATGCGCCTTAGGCGCATTCTGCTTTATTTTCAATCTGCTTTAAGTACATGTAGTATTTTATCTTCAAAACTAGAGACGGGCTATGGGGAACGTCACCATTCATTGGCAAAACGTCTA
This sequence comes from Gari tellinella, assembly GCA_922989275.2. Lineage (NCBI taxonomy): Eukaryota > Metazoa > Mollusca > Bivalvia > Cardiida > Psammobiidae > Gari > Gari tellinella. Next base: position 25,841,266 of record OV277873.1, read on the forward strand.
TCACGACAGACTTACCAAAAGCATACGTTGTAATATTGTTATTAGGTTGAACACCATCTGTATCTGTTGCGCTCACACTGACGATCGTGGAACCTAGAATGAACAAATGTCTGAGTGAGTGAACGAAAGAATATATGTGTACTTGGTTTTAAACGCCTTAATGATACCCATGATGTCACTTTGTACACTTGAGTAAGGAGGTGTTTTCCCTGGTCCTAAAGCCGCCCAACTAAGAAATAATGCTAAATCAGTTTATAAACAGTCTATGGTCACGCACTGAAACCAGAAGATGCTCTTTTAGCCGTAGAGTTGTTGATCAATGGAACAGATTGCCTGAAGAAATTGTTACGACGCCTTCAACTAACTTATTTAAGAATACGCTAAATAAGAACTGGGTTGGGGATCTGACAAGTTCAGCCCAAATTGTCTTGTGTGACAAAACTGTCTCATTTGATCAAACCAATGAGCTATAAGTAAATGATGCCAGTAGGCAGGACTCAATAAACAAAGTGCAGTGAGTGAATCCCGTTGTTTTTAAATAAAAAAATTACGCCATTAGTTAGTTGTGCAGAAATGTAATGCATATTAAGTATCTTACTAAGTAAGAATTCAAAAAAGTGTATATACGTGCATATTAAAGAAGATTGAGGTGCGATTCTCTATGGAATCGGACCAGCTGAAAAGGCTACAACCAGAACAGCAAAACACAGACATGAGAACAGCCTAAGAAACCACGTGTCTGACAGGAGCCCATATACGACTGAACAACTATGTGAACTATGTGAACTTGAGTCTAAACTTTATTAAAACAAAACAAAGTGGACGAGGATGATAAATCCACATTAGGTTTGCATTGAATTTATGGAACTCATATAGGTTGCTCGAACAAACGGTTGTGTCCTGAACTTTCACGTTCGATTTTCTTCAAAAGTATTTACTTTAATATAAAATTTAAAAATATATCAAAGTTTGCTGAGCAACATTTGTTAACCTCCATAGGTTCCAATGTATTGCACCAATCACTTTCTCACCGCATATATATAACATCAACCATTTTTGTTCGATTCCATCCAAATTTGGAGACATTGCCAATGGTTCACTAAATGGATTCTAATAATTTGCACACTTGTCTACGTCATGTAGGTGAAACCGAAGAAATTATCAAAATGCGAAATTTCTGAGAATTCACTTTTATTTCTTCAAATCCATTGAATTCTACATTGTAATGTTATTCTTTGGTAACACAATGTTTTTACCTTTCAATGTTCAATTGTACCAATTTAAACATCTCTAAGAGATTAAGAAAATTCAGCAGGGCTGCCATTTCTCCGGGCTTTTCCGAAATCTTCGGATTTTATTGAAATAAAGTTTATTCTGTTAATTTTGTGAAATCGTGTGATGTTTTGTTTTGAAAAGATGGCTTTAAACACATAGGCATAAGAACAGTGCGTTTCAAAGGTATGATTCCTAGAATCGTGTTTTGAGAATTAAACATTACACATACTTAGTATTTTTATGAGCAAGTTATGGTAGCCCTTATTCAGCATAATATGAGTAAAAGCAAATCATGACATAAGCCCTTTCAACCCTTAATATCTCTTGTGTTTATTTGTACGCATTTTTGGACTCTTCTAGTACAGGCATTTTGAACCAGTCTACTGTTGCATTTTTGGCACGACAACAAACATCAATTGAAAGCATCAAACAGTGTAGACCCTGATCAGAGGGCTCCTTTAGGAGCCCTCTGATCAGGGTCTACACTGTTTGCATATGTAATCAGTAATCTCTACAGAGGGCTGTATGGTTGAAAGGGTTAAGCAGTGAACGGAATAACCTGCTATGTTTGTGGAGTTGACGGTTCCATAGTAGACATCTTCCTCAAACACTGGAGCGTTGTCGTTCATGTCCAGTACTGTTATGGTGAGTGTTGATACACCCGGGGGCGCCCCTATATCCATTGAACTAAAACAAATCAAAGAACTGACAGTACTGGAGGTTTTGTAAATGATAGATTGTGTTAGATACATATCAAACTACAATATATTACGGAGCAATTATATATAAACACATTACCCTTTTCCGTTCAAACGAAACACAATAAGTAATCAAACAGGATTTTATGTAAATGTTGACAAGATATTGTATATTTAAACATTTCCCCCATAGAAGCGCCTTATATGTATCCCCCATTGTAGAAAATACACGTAGTTCCAATTTATACAGTAAAATATGCACGCTCAGAAATATTTTCTAAATGTTAGCAGATGATATCTTAAAGCAGTCTGAACATTAAGCAGAATACGCATGAAGGTGGTCAACTGTTTCAAAACTAGAAAAATGCTATATGGTATTGGGTTACGAGCCAGATCAGATGACTTAAATCCACTACAGGCCATTGCAAATAGAAACTCGTTGATCAGGTTCCAAACTATTTCACACTCATTTTGTGCCATCTTCTAAATATACATCATAACGCGTATTTCCATATCATAGCGGATGGTAGCTTAAGCAGACTGAAAAGCTCATTTTGCTAAATAACTTCAACAGTTTCAAGTGGTCACCTGTCTTCAAAACTACACAAGAGCACCGCAAGCCGGGCACATTATACGCCCGTCAAAACGATCTTAGAATGTAGTCATACCAAAACCCTATCAAGGTAAAAACAAAAGGGGAAGAACCCTGAAAGTTAGGGGTCATATGCTGACCAAGTTTCAAAAGGATGGGAATAAATTTGTTTGAGAAAGAGAGCTACAAACAAAAAAATGCCCGTTTTTGACGATAAAAGGGGCATAACTCTTGAATGTCTAAGGCAATCTTGCTGGTTATGAAGCTTGACCGAGACATTATGGTCATACACATGCTGACAAAGTTTCAAAAGGATTGGAATAAATTTATTTGAGTTAGAGAGCGGACAAATTAAAAAATGCCCGTTTTTGACAAAATAAGGGGCATAACTCTTGAATGTGTGGGGCAATCCTGCTGGTTATAGAACATAACTGAGACATTATGGTAATACACATGCTGACCAAGTTTCAAAAGGATTGGAATAAATTTGTTTGAGTTAGAGAGCGGACAAACTAAAAAATGCCCGTTTTAGATGAAAAAAGGGACATAACTCTTGACTGTCTGTGGCAATCTTGCTGGTTATGAAATATAACCGAGACATTATGGTCATACACATGCTGACCAAGTTTCAAAAGGATTAAAATAAATGTGTTTGAGTTATAGAGCGGAAAAACTCAAATATGCCCGTTTTTTTACGAAAAAAGGGGCATAACTCTTGAATGCCTGGTGCAATCCTGCTTGTTATCAAACTTGACAGAGACATTATGGTCATACACATGCTGACCAAGTTTCAAAAGGATTAAAATAAATGTGTTTGAGTTATAGAGCGGACAAACTAAAATATGCCCGTTTTTTACAAAAAAAGGGGCATAACTCTTGAATGTCTGGGGCAATCCTGCTGGTTATCGAACCTGACCGAGATATTATGGTCATACACATGCTGACAAAGTTTCAAAAGGATTAAAATAAATTTGTTTGAGTTAGAGAGCGGACAAACTAAAATATGCCCGTTTTTTACGAAAAAAGGGGCATAACTCTTGAATGCCTGGTGCAATCCTGCTGGTTATCGAACTTGACCGAGATATTATGGTCATACACATGCTGACAAAGTTTGAAAAGGATTAAAAAACATTTGTTTGAGTTAGAGAGCGGACAAACTAATATGCCCGTTTTTGACAAAAAAGGGCATAACTCTTGAATGTCTGGGGCAATCTTGCTGGTTATCGAACTTGACCGAGATATTATGGTCATACACGTTCTGACCAAGTTTCAAAAGGATTAGACTAAATTTGTTTGAGTTAGAGAGCGGACATGAAAAAGTTAACGGACGGACAGACGGACGGACGGACGGACGGACAGCGCCACGACATAATACGTCCCGTCTGAAGACGGGCGTATAAAAATGTAGAAATAGGCTATAGGGTAGAAAGGTTAAGCCTTTTCATCTGTCAAAGAGTTTTTGACAAACCAACGAGTTTTCATTTGGCAAACGAATGATTGATGTAGCGCATTTAACCCTTTCCACAATAGCAGCGCATTTTAGCGCGTTATATTTTTCACTCCACTAAAGAAAATAGCTCCAATGTATCCTGGCAGTTGGTATCTTAAAATAGGTTGAAAGTAAAGCAGGGTGCGCATTAAGGCGAATTCTGCTTTACTTTCAACCTGCTTTAAATAGACATATGCAGTCAAAACTAGAAACAGGCTATAAGGTAAAGAGTTAATCCGATTTGCCTGGCGATCTCGATTTGGCAGGTATTGGCGTTACGTGACGTATTTTCTGTCAAGACTGTTTAACACTCGTATTATGTATTATCCCAATTAAAAATGGATAAATCTGAATGTGACAAATTTGGCCGACGAGAATTCCTAAAAATATTTGACCAGGTTAAAACAAATCTATGATGATTTACCGATAGAAAAGTGTGTGGAATGGGGCCTCTTCGTAGTCCATCGTAACGTGGCCTGTCAGAATAACCTGTCCCAGGATATTTATTGTGAAGGCCCCGGGTATCGTCTGGTTTAAAATCTCGTACACTCCCGGGGCGAGTAGGTCAAAACTACCGGAAGTTGAATTCTCCATTACTTCCTGTGCCAGGGATTTGCGTATAACTGAAACGGAAATAATGTTACAGCGGAGAAGACATTATTTTACAAATGCATTGTACTAAAACACTTATTTACATTATTAATTACAGATGCCGTTAATACGATATGTTGCAACCTTTAAAAACCTCACATACAGTTGCAAACAGAACATGACCAATATTTAATGTGAAAGCGTGACTATGCCCCTGATGTGACAATGACCGCTAGATGACCGTAGCCTTTGTAAGACATAATCAAACTTCTTAAGAGCACAAGAACATCTCCAGTTGAATACACACGCCCAATATGAAGTATCTTTCACATATAGTTCCAAATAGTCAAAAGTTAGATTTAGCCTATTAGGCCTCGAAATGGCATTGACCTTTGAGAAACATGACCGCATGTATACTGAGCTAAAGTACAGCCTGAGTTGAGTACACATACCACATATGAAGTCTGTTTCACATATAGTTCGAAAGCTATGGCCAGTCTAAGATCCATTATATTTGACATTTAAATAACATGACAGTATGCAACTCGTTCTGAGCTCATAGGCTTCTTGGGTTAAGTACACATGTAAAATATGAAGTTTTTATCACACGTAGACCTAAAGTTGTGGCCAATTTTAAAGTCAGCCTATTTGACCTTCTAATGACTGTGACCTTTGTCGAACATGACCCAACTTGTACCAAACTGACGAGCTTTTTAATCTAAGTACACATGATTAGTATGAAATCTCACACCGCATGTAGTTCTAAAATTTTGGCCCATTGAAACTAAAATAATATTATTTTTACCATAAAATTACCTCTAATTGACCTTAACCTTTGTACTAAAGGCCTAGACCACAAACTTCAAGTCTTTGTAAACAACTGCCTAAGAAAGATCCTTGGTATAAGATGGCCGGATAAGATTTCCAACGAGGAACTGTTGCTCCGAACAAATCAGAAACCAATCACTGAATCAGTAACACAGAGGAAGTGGAGGTGGGTTGGTCACTCATTACGGAGGACGCAGCCAAACATAGCCCGACAGGCCTTGGATTGGAATCCACAAGGGAAAAGAAAACGTGGTCGACCAATGAACACCTGGAGAAGAACCCTAGAAACTGAGCTGCGACGCACAAGAATGTCATGGGGTGAGGCTAAGGCCGCAGCAAAAGACCGTGACAAATGGAGAGACCTGGTGCTGGCCCTTTGCTCCGAGCGGAGATGAAGAGGATTAAGTAAGTAAAATTAAAATAAAAATATTTTTACCATAGAATTACCTCTAAATGACCTTGACCTTAGTCAGGCATGATTTAACTTGTACTGATCTCAAGAGCTCATTAAGTGAAGTATACATGCCAAATATGAAGTATATTTCATATTTAGTTCTGAAGTTATGGCCAGGGTTAAAGTGAGGGCGTGAGCACTTGCATATTTAAGTATTGCTCATGAACAGTCTCAAATAAACCGAGTCTGCAATTTTCAGTATTTGCTTTGTTTTCTGTGCTTTCAAAGGATCTCCCCTTATTCAGATTATATAATTCACAACAGCAGATGTTAAGTGCTTGTGTGGCGGCTGTAAAAAGTCGCCCCGTACTTCATTCTCAGTGTTGTTATACTTTCTGGTCCTTTGGAATCATTGCTTTCAGCGCATTTACAGTTGAAAGTTGAATTCCGCTTAAGCTGGTGCTAAGGGGCGTGAGCACTGTTGCATATTTAAGTATTGCTCATGAACAGACTCAAATAAACCGAGTCTGCAATTTTCAGTATTTGCTTTGTTTTCTGTGCTTTCAAAGGATCTCCCCTTATTCAGATTGTATACAGAAAGACAAACAAACAAACCAACAAACAGATAGTAAAGATAATAAAGCTGTCATCTGCTAGGATATAGAACATATTTCTTATGTGCATATTCAGTACTGTATAAACTGAACAATTTTCTTTAGAGGAGGATAAATGAATGGGGAGCGTATGGGGTAACGGGTAAAAGGTAAGCGACTTGTAAGAAGCAGGCAACATCGTTATCGGTAGAGCTCGGAAAAGTGTTCCTATTCAAACACATCTAAGACAATCGTATTGTAATATAGGGTAAAAAAGAGTTTAGGAACTAGAATCGATACTCGATAATTCTAATTCGCGTGTGTTCGAACATACCCATTTTACCTTCCAATGGGTGTAACTGGCTCCAAACTGTTTTACAGTGGAGAATCTGTTATTCTTTCCCGTTTAAACGCAAACGTACGCAAACGCAAAGCACTAAAACGTAGAAAAGAACACCTTTTAGACAATTCTGATATTTCATGTTTTTCTTGATGGCAAACAGTTTGGAGCCTGATCAGACGCCGGGTTACCCGGCGTCTGATCTGGCTCCAAACTGTTTGTACTGGCAATACTAGTTTTAGCGTAAACGCGTTTATTGGGAAAGAATAACACATTCTCCACTGTAACTTTGAAATACGGGTTAAGTTCGACATAGGCGTTATTTAACTTATAAAATACTGGTACGAAAAGATTGAAGCGAGTTCCAAGTACAGCGCTCCCTCTCTACAACGACATCCAATGGGAGACAACAAGTGTGTGCGTTGTTCGGAGGGAGTCGTTAGAGGGAGGGAAATTGGCTTACATTTACAAACAACTTGAATACAGATCAGACGCCGCGTAACGCGGCGTCTGATCTGGATTCAAGCTGTTTGTCACTCGTCATTAAGTTTTTTTCTGTCATAATGTCCAATATGTAACTTTGAGAAAAACAGTAGACGACAACTTTCAGCAGACGATATTAAAGCAGTAAACGCGTAAGACATAATTGTCCTGTTTAGGGAACTGCGACAATAGTCGTTGTAAGGAGGGAATCGTTGTTGGGAGGGTCGTTGTAGGGAGGGAGTGCTGTATCTATTTTCGACTACATTCCTTTTAATCTGTCAACTGGCATATTTGCTTGTTAACCCATTACCCCATAACCTGTTTCTAGTTTTGAAAATAGGTGACCACTTAAAGCAGGTTGAAAGTAAAGCAAAATGCGTCTTAAGGCGCATTCTGCTTTACTTTCAGCCTGCTTTAAGCTATATACTAGGATATACAAAATATTTTTATGCTGCATATTCATGACTTATAAATTGGATCTATTTTCTGCAGTAGAGGAATAAACAAAGGGCGTATTTATGGGATAATGAGTTAATATGTGTCAAACAGTTTAGAGTCAGATCAGAAGCAGAGCAACTACATGCCTGATCTGGCTCCAAACGTTTGCAATGGGGAACATTTATTCAAGTACAGTTGAGAAGGCGCTATTCTTTCTAAATAAACGAATTTATGCTAAATATATTATGTATATTGCAAACAGTTTGGAGCCAGATCAAACACCGGGTAACCTGGCGCCTAACCACTAGTACAGTGGAGAATCTGTTATTCTTTCCCGATAAACGCGTTTACGCGAAAACTATTTTTTCTCTTACAAACAGTTTGGTGCCAGATCAGACGCCGGGTAATCCGGCGTCTGATCAGGCTCCAAACTGTTTGCCACCAAGATAAACATGAAATATCAGAATTGTCCAAAAAATGTTCTTTTCTACGTTTTAGTGTTTTGCGTTTGCGTACGTTTCCGTTTAAACGGGAAAGAATAACAGATTCTCCACTGTAACCAGGCTCTAAACAGTTTACATTTGTACCACTCAGATTAAAATGAAAAGTCGGAAATTTCAACAAGTTGTCATTTTCTACATTTTATTTCAATACGTTTGCGTTAAAACGGTACAAAAACAACTGGCCCCAAACTGTTTGCAATCGGACAAAACAAGTTGTGGCGTAATTGCGTTTATTGGGAAAGATTAACCGTCTTCTCCACTTTAAATTGTTAAATATAAACAGCTTACCTAGAGCTCCGAGGAAAAACAGAAAACATCTGACATGTAACACGTGCATGGTTTAACACTTTTTATCAGTTGTTAAATGTAATGATCACCAATTCCTTTGTATATAATATGGTAATGTGTAGCTGTTTATCAACATCTTTCTTGAAGACTTCCAGTCCGATTAAACAGTCTTAAGCTCCTTTAAGAGCTTTTTTGCTTTACTGTTGTGCATTACAGTGGAGAAAACGTTATTCTTTCCCAATAAACGCGTTTACGCTAAAACTGTTATTTGCAGTGCAAACAGTTTGGAGCAAGATCAGACGCCGGGTTACCCGGCGTCTGATCAGGCTCCACGGCGTCTGATCAGGCTCCAAACTGTTTTCCACCAAGATAAAGGATTATCAGAATTGTCCAAAAGTTGCACTTTTCTACGTTTTAGTGCTTTGCGTTTGCGTACGTTTGCGTTTAAACGGGAAAGAATAACGTTTTCTCAACTGTAAGCAGCCACCTGTCTTTAGAGATCCACATTCGTTTCTTGAGGAATTGGTCCAAGGGTTAATACAAGTAGTCGCTAATCATAAGTCTAACTACATGTACAAAATTGCTCCCCTGGCTGCAAGTATTCCAAATAACCGTTTGTACGCCAGAAAATAGCATCTGCTAAAAATGTCGTCCGATTAACCATTTTAACTCAATAGATTCGTATCGAAAATCTTTATTAACAGTTTGTTTCCAAATCATACACCAGTTAACGTTAGACCTGATCTAGATCCAAATTGTCACTGGGACCCAGACTATAAATTTAAGAAACTAATTTCAGCAGACGGCAATTTCAACAGACGACAGTCAATCAGTGTTTACAGCATTAATTGACATGAATGATGACTGATATACAATCGAATTTATCCGTATTTCTGCGATTAAATTTCGATAACTCGAACTCTCTATGGTCGAACTTAGCCTAATTTCGAAGTTAAAACGTGGCCTTGCCACGTTTTAACTTCGAAATAATGCTAAGTGATCGACCTTTTACCAAAGTACTGTTACGTTCGATTTAAGCGTGTTCGAATTATCGAGAGTTTACTGTGATATTTAGGTGTTGTTGTTATTGCTGTTATGTCTGTGTGGTGACTAAGTGGACATTCATCCATAATAAATAGAATTATTAATTGGAAAAATTGTCCAATTGAAGTGACAGAATCTGCAGGGAGTTGAACTTCAGTGCACGTGCAAGAAACTCGAACCTCCAATAAGGTTACATGACGTACTGGTAATTACGTCATCTGCTCAAAACCTGTCAATAAACTAATTTGAACTCATTCACCCCTGCAACTCTAAATCAACAAATCAATTACCAACTAAAATTAGTTAATTTACAATGTTTTGCAAAATGACTGTTGACCCCGATCAGGAGCTCTATGATGTGGGTCTACATTGAACATTTGCTTGAGACAAATTCACTCTTTACACATACACTGTTTGTATAAGACAATTATATTCGTCGCTTTGGCTGAATTTGTTAATATAAAACATGTGTTCACAGATTTCTACGAATCTTTAACTTAAACATAATAAGTACAGTAATTGTCCATTCACAAATATACAGTGGAGAAACTGTTATTCTTTCCCAATAAACGCGTTTACGCTAAAACTATTATTTCTATCGCAAACAGTTTGAAGCCAGATCAGACGCCGGGTAATCCGGCGTCTGATCAGGCTCCAAACTGTTTGCCACCAAGATAAACATGAAATATCAGAATTGTCCAAAAGTTGTACTTTTCTACGTTTTAGTGCTTTGCGTTTGCGTACGTTTGCGTTTAAACGGGAAAGAATAACAGATTCTCCACTGTAGCGGGGAAAACGCTATTTTTTCCAAAATATTCACATTCGCCTCATTCAATTGAAAAAATGACGTAAATTTGTATAAACGCTATTTCTCGAGAGGGTGGGACTTGTGGATATTGCGCAGAAGAGGCGGGGTTTATGGTTCTGCTCTCCGCGAATAATGTTGTTGCGTTGCTTCAGTAACGCCCTTTTGGCTGCTTCGTTGAGGGTACATTTTATTCGTGTAAACAACCTGTTATGTGGATTGTACATACATGCATTCTAATAAAATGTTAATTAAATATTAGAAATTACAGCAAATATAATGTAAATATAAGAAACAGCAAATATAATGTAAATATAAGAAATAAACTGAATTTTTCAGCGTTTGAGCGAAATAAACGACAGAAAATCATCGGCAAATTTGCGCTAAAAGTTTGGGACCAGATCAGTAATTGTCGTCTCATTTGGATCTAAACTGTTCGACACTGATATTTTCTGAAATGAAAAAAACAAAACACCACTAACGTAGTTCATGATTGTAGACGACAATCACGTCTTTCGCTAAGGATGAAAATGAACATAAAGTACAGTACAACTTGTATACAAACACGATAAAGAAACTGTACATTTGGATTGAGGGACTTTTGTTATACTAATAAAAACAAATCAAAGCTAAATTTGGTATCAAATTGCGCAAAAATGTATTGGCCACACGATGGTGTATTTGTAATTGTGATTTAGCAATTTGCAAAGCATTAATTAATGTGTGAAAGACGATGGTATGAAAAGTAAAAGTCGCAGATTGTAATGCTTTTACATGTATAACTCTACGTAAAATTGTGGACCCCGGGGCGGACTCATTCTTGACCATAGGATATAAATTTGAACAACATTGGTCGAGGTCTTCTATATTGGAGAATCTGTTATTCTTTCCAGTTTAAATGCAAACGTACGCAAACGCAAAGCACTAAAACGTAGAAAAGTACAACTTTTGGACAATTCTGATAATTCATGTTTATCTTGGTGGCAAACAGTTTGGAGCCTGATCAGACACCGGGTTACCCGGCGTCTGATCTGGCTCCAAACTGTTTGTATGGGAAATTATAGTTTTAGCGTAAACGCGTTTATTGGGAAAGAATAACGTTTTCTCCACTGTATGTCAAATTTCAAAGCTCTAGGCCTCATGGTTTGGCACAAAAAAGTTGGGTCTTTGGCAAATTGACAGTTACAAAACATTACAAGTCTGCAACTTTAACTTTTCACGCTGTCTTTTACACACAAAACTATGATCTACACACATGATCATATCACAATTAAACATACACCATTGTTTAACCAATACATTTGTGCGCATTTTGATACCACATCTGGCTTTGGTTTGCATATATAAATAGTGTTCCCTCCAAACAACGACATGGAAAAATCCGGAGAAATGGCATGCCCGTTAGTGCAGGCCTTCAACTGGTCTCAATGCAAAACGTAGGAAAAAGGTAGGCGGTTTTCAAGGGGAAAAGGTAGGAAAAGGTAGCAAGGTTTTCCACTAAATAGTAGGAAATGTTTGATACAAATGAAATGTGTACAAAATAACATATGGATCCATCATGCTCATAGAAATCGAAGTACACTGCATCCTTGAATGAAAGATATTCTCAGCAAAAAACAGTTATTCTTTGGGTATAATCCGGTTCAACAGGTGTAGGAGGGTTCGGGGGCACGGCCCGGGACATTTTTTGTAATCAAGCGCTTCATTTCCTGCATTCTTGGCCATTCTGAGGGTGCTTGAAGACTTATTAGGCAAACTAGGAATAGTAAGAGGTTTTGGCAGAAAAGTAGGAAGGTGATCATAAAGTAGGACAAGAGGCCCAGAGGGCCACATTTCGCTCACCTGAGACATTATACCATAGAAGCTGACTGGGCAAGACAACATTTTGATATAGCTGATAAGCCCCGGGGCGGGGCCAAATTTGATCCAGGGGTCATAATTTGAACAATCTTGGTAGAGGACCATAGGGCAAAGCTACAAGTCAAATATAAATTATCTGGGCCTTTCGGTTTCAGAGAAGAAGATTTTTCCTATGAAAAACTAATAAGCCCGAGGGCGGGGCCATTTTTGGCCTGGGGATCATAATTTGAACAATCTTGGTAGAGGACCACAAGGCAAAGCTATATGTCAAATATAAAAGATCTGGGCCTTACAGTTTCAGAGAAGAAGATAATGTTTTCCTATATACAGTGGAGAAACTGTTATTCTTTCCCACTTACTGCGTTTCAAACGCGTTTTAAACGCGTTTACATGCGCATATAAACGCGTTTATAAACGCAAGGGAGATAATCCATGTCGGTCAGGCTTTCTCATTCAGATTTTTTTCCATATAACAGCAAAAATAGCGTTTTGCCATCTTTTATATACAGCTGAGCTAACTTTGATCTATGTACAGTAGTTACTTGTCGTTATACATTGTTAAGGAACAATATCAACCAGGTTTTTTTTTTATAAAAACAAACAAACACCCTTATTCAGCATCATTTCACTTAAACGTGTTATACAATTTGTTTCAACCTAAAATTCCGCAGATGTTGAGCTGCTGAATATGTGTTATCTGCTTTACTTTTCGTCATTAAAATATTTTTATGATTTATAAATACAATGTAATAATTTCTGCGCTGTAGGATCCAGATCATATACCTGAAGAATGATATTATTTCAGATATTGAATTCTAGACAGACCTTCTGTAAACTAAATCCATATAGCTCTTTAACTGACACAATGTATTCTAACACTCTAAAGGTACCGACTTTAGCCCTTCGGCACATGTACGAGGGCAGTCATGGGTAACTTCCTGTCATAACGTCCCTACTAAGTTGCGCAATCAGCCTCCCGCTGGGATTTCCTCGCTTTATCAAACAGTATATATTTGATCTTGACTAAATGCCGCATGCTAAGTGATGCAATTAAGACGGTTCATAGCGGGGAGGAGATTTTCAATCCGTATCATTGATTGGAGCCAGATCAGACGCCGAGTTTCTAATAAATTTATCTGAACCAATGCTTGGATCCATTCCATACGCCGTGTCACTAAGTTTTTGGTCTGAATCAGTGATTCGATCCGGTTCAGACGCCGAGTTACTAAACATGATTGGAGTGTCAATTATTGGTGAGCGAATACCTTACGGGGTTTTTTCATTCATATAATTGATCGTTCTCGATAATAACAAAGGTATGCCGATTGAAACGCATTTATAAACGTATGCGTAAGCATAAACGGGAAAGAATAACAGTTTCTCCACTGTAAGTCCATGTAAAACTGATAAGCCCCGAGGCGAGGCCAATTTTGACCCGGGGTCATAATTTGAACAATTTTAGTAGAGGACTATAAGGCAAAGCTACATGTCTAGTCAAATATAAATGATCTAGGCCTTACGGTTTCAGAGAAGAAGATTTTTAAAGGTTTTCCTATGAAAAACTGATAAGCCCGAGGGCGGGGCCTTTTTTGGCCCGGGGGTCATAATTTGAACAATCTTGGTAGAGGACCACAAGGCAAAGCTATATGTCAAATATTAAAGACCTGGGCCTTATAGTTTCAGAGAAGAAGATTTTTAAAGGTTTTCCTATATAAGTCTATGTAAAACTGATAAGCCCCGGGGCGGGGCCATTTCTGACCCAGGGGTCATAATTTGAACAATCTTGGTAGAAGACCATAAGGCAAAGCTACATGTCAAATATTAATGATCTAGGCCATACGGTTTCTGAGAAGAAGATTTTTAAAGGTATTCCTAAGAAAAACTGATAAGCCCCAGGGCGGGGTCAAAATTTGAACAATTTTGTTAGAGGACCACAGGGAAAAGCTATATGTCAAATATTAAAGATATGGGCCTTACAGTTTCAGAGGAGAAGATTTTTAAAGGTTTTCCTATATAAGTCTTTGTAAAACTGATAAGCCCCTGGGCGGGGCCAATTTTGACCCGGGGGTCATAATTTGAACAATCTTGGTAGAAGACCATAAGGCAAAGCTACATGTCAAATATCAATGATCTAGGCCATACGGTTTCAGAGGAGAAGATTTTTAAAGGTTTTCCTATATAAGTCTTTGTAAAACTGATAAGCCCCTGGGCGGGGCCAATTTTGACCCGGGGGTCAAAATTTGAACAATCTTGGTAGAAGATCATAAGGTTATGATACATACCAAATATCAAAGGTCAGGGCCTTTGGGTTTCTGAGAAGAAGATTTTTTAAGATTTTCTTATGCATTAAAAGCTGTCTATACGGTCATGTTAGATAACCTAGTCCCACAGCAAGGGGAATAACTCTAGCCAAAATCTTTGAACAAGATTTCGTTCCCCCTTGTCACTGATGCTTCTGACAAAGTTTGGTTGAAATCGGGTCAGTGGTTTCAGAGGAGATGTTGGTTGAAAATGTGGACGGACAACGGCAGACGGACGAAGAGCGATCACAATAGCTCATCCTGAGCCTTTGGCTCAGGTGAGCTAAAAAGTAAAGAAAAGTAGGAACGGTTGAAAGCCTGTAAGTGGGAAAGAATTACGTTTCCTCCACTGTAACTAGACATTTTTCTACGGTCTACAGTAGAGAAGACGTTATTCTTTCCCGTCTAAATGCTAACACAAGCTTAAATGTATAAATCTACTGTTAACATTTCTAACACTATTTTTTATCCGAGCCGCAAACAATTTGGAGTCAAATCAAACGTCGGTTTACCCGGCGTCTGATCTGGCTCCAAGCTGTTTGTTATAAAAATTGGAGTTTAAGCATAAACGCGGTTATTTGGAAAGAATAATGTCTTTTCCATTGTAAATGCCAGTCAAGGGTTGAACATGGGAAGAAAGGGAGTAATGATACAACAAGTTGCGGTACTGAACCTTATTAAATTAACAATGTTTGCGATACGCTTGCAATTCGATGGTAATTTGCTTGCGATTCAAAATAGTAACTTTACCCTCGGTTAGTTTGCCTGAATAGTGTATCTCACAAATATTCGCAAATATGTCTTCGTTAATTTTTTCGATTCCAATTCTTTGTCACAACCGCTTTGGAAAAATCGCGTAAAAATGTTCAAGCGTAAGCTTCGCCCTTTGAAGCACCCGATTCCATGTCAATTTGATTGCAATTCGCTTGCGATTATCAATTTAATTAAATAAGGTTCAGTACTGTATTACAGTGGAGAATCTGTTATTCTTTCCCGTTTAAACGCAAACGCAAAGCACTAAAACGTAGAAAAAAACAACTTTTGGACAATTCTGATAATTCATGTTTATCTTGGTGGCAAACAGTTTGGAGCCTGATCAGACGCCGGGTTACCCGGCGTCTGATCTGGCTCCAAACTGTTTGCACTGCAAATAATAGTTTTAGGGTATTGGGAAAGAATAACAGATTCTCCAATGTAATAGAGGTGTTATATACCGTTCAATTCTTAAAAATTGATATCACACAGAAAATAAAATCTAAATATTTTCTATAAATACAGTTTTATTACAATATAACAAGTTCACAAAAGATAAAAAAAAAAAACCCAGCAAAATATCACAGATCGAAACACTATAGTAGGTATGTATAGGAAGAGTTTGTATAGTAATAACAAATATCAAACCAACTTCATAAAGTCGCGGTATAGCAGAGCAACCTGTTGACTTGATTGCAGTATTGGCAAGGTAAATGGTTCATAGGTCAGCTTAACCTTCTCTTGCTAAACAAGTACATTTCTAAACAATTTTTGTTTCTTAGACACCAAAACAAAAATAATAATGATAAAAAAAAAATTGTTTAAAAAGAATTAAATTCAATTAAAGCAAATTGTTTTTTTAAACAAAAAAATAGAAAAATTAACATTTTTCTTTTAAAATTGACCTTTCCTTATTAATATTAGGAACGTATACATACATTTAATATACGTTCCTATTAATATATATTTGAAATCAATATTTCCTTTCCTATTCTAAAGCAGTTATTTCCATTGCAAACAGTTTGGAGCCAGATCAGACGCCGGGTTACCCGGCGTCTGATCAGGCTCTAAACTGTTTGCCACTGGAACTTAAAAAAAATAAAATCTTATTGTACAAAGACGCTGTCATTTTCTACATTTTAATGCAATGCGTTTGCGTTCTGTATGCCTTTAAAGAGAAAGAATGTATAGCATATTCTCCACTATACCAAGAGAGACAGGTTTACAGTATCAATTTTTTCTGTCCATAACACATATTTGCACATAACAAGGCAATGTCATTATCAAATCTTTATCAATTGTCCAATTTTGATTGGTGGAAACATTATGTTTGATCGCGATTTTTCAGGAGAACGCAACTTCTTTGTCTGTAACGATTCGTCACTGGTCTTGCGATTTTGCGTCAGCTGCCTTTCTCGGATTTGCTTCACCAAAACTTCAGGTAGTCGAAGAGTTCTCTCTCTTTGCTGAAATAAAATAACAGTAGAGCAATGAATTCAGTTTAATTATCTTTAGATAAGAATTGAAATAAAAGAACAGTTACAAGAACAATGAATTCAGTATATCTCTAGATAATGGATATAGAATAACAGTAGAACAATGAATTAAGTATATCAGGGAAAAAAAGAACCGTAGAACAATGAATTCAGTATATCTCTAGATAATAGAAATAAAAGAACAGTAGAACAAAAAAATCAGTATATCTCTAGATAATGGAAATAAAATAACAGTAGAACAATGAATTCAGTATATCTCTAGATAAGGAGATTTAAAAGAACAGTTAAACAATGAATTCAGTATATCTCTAGATAAGGAGAAAACTAAAAGAAAAGTAGAACAATAATAACAGTGTATCTCTAGAAAATACAAAATAAAATAACAGTAGAACAATGGATTCAGTATATCTCATAATGGAAATAAAATAGCAGTAAAACAATGAATTCAGTTTATCTCTAGAAAATACAAAATAAAATAACAGTAGAACAATGAATTCAGTATATCTCATAATGGAAATAAAATAGCAGTAAAACAATGAATTCAGTTTATCTGTAGAAAATACAAAATACAAGAGCCCCATGGGGCATATTTCGCTCACCTGAGAATAACTGACAAAATGGAGAAAAAGATTTATGTCCAGGACAGGGTCATTTTTTACCCGATTGGCATACATGTAATTTGAACAATCTTGTAAGAGGACCTGAAGACAATGCTATGTGCCAAATATCTAAGCTCAGGGTACTAGGGTTTTAGACAAGAAGATTTTTTTAAGTTTCCATTGAAACAATCTATTTTTAGCTCCTGTGACCTACATATGCAACAGACAGGAACTATTTACACAAAATAGGTAAAGGACATCTAAACGTGTCACCATGCCGAATATCAAAGAAGCCGTTTGAAAATTTCACTATATAACTCTATGTAAAAACAGTGACCCCCGGGGTGGGGCCAATTTTGACCCCAGGGGCTTAATTTGAAGAAACTTGATAAAGGACCTGTAGGTGATGCTATGTGCCAAATATCTAAGCTCTGGCCCTTGTAGTTTTTGACAAAATGATTTTTCAATTTTTATAGAAAAAATCTATTTTTAGCTCCTGTGACCTAGATATGCAACAGACCGGAACCATTTGAACAAAATATGTAAAAGATATTCAGAAGTATCACCATACCAAATTTCAAAGCTCTAGCCATATTAGTGTCCGAGAAGAAGACGTTTGAAATTTTCACTATATAACTCTATGTAAATCTGTGACCCCCGGGGCAGGGCCAATTTTGACCCCAGGGGCATAATTTGAACAAACTTGATAGAGGACCTGTAGGCAATGCTATGTGCCAAATATCTAAGCTCTGGCCCATGTAGTTTCAGACAAGAAGATTTTTTAAGTTTTCATTGAAAAAAAAATATTTTTAGCTTCTGTGACCTAGATATGCAACCGACCAGAACAATTTGAACAAAATAAGTAAAGGACATCTAGAAGTGTCACCATGCCAAATATTAAAGATCTGGCCATATTAGTTTCAGAGAAGAAGATGTTTGAAAATTTCACTATATAACTCTATGTAAAACGGTGACCCCCGGGGCGGGGCCAATTTTAACCCCAGGGGCATAATTTGAACAAACTTGATAGAGGACTTGTAGGTGATGCTATGTGCTAAATATCTAAGCTCTGGCCTTTGCAGTTTTTGACAAAAAGATTTTTTAAGATTTCATTATTTTTTCACTTTGGTTGCCATGGCAACCAGAGTTCTACATTGTTTTTAATTCTTTGAACAAATTTGAAAGAGCTTGACCCAAGGAAAATTTCTGTAAAGTTTGGTTGAAATCTGTTCAGCGGTATAGGAGGAGATGTCATTTGAAGCAATTGTTAATGACGACGCACGACGCCGGACACAGGGCCATCCCAAAAGCTCACCTTGAGCCTTTGGCTCAGGTGAGCTAAAAAGAACAGTAGAACAATGAATTCAGTATATCTCTAGATAATGGAAATAAAATAACAGAAGAACAATGAATTCAGTATATCTCTAGATAAGGAGAGAAATAAAAGAAAAGTAGAACAATGATATCAGTATATCTCTAGATAATTGAAATAAACAAACAGTAGAACAAATGAATTATCTCTAGATAAGGTAAGAAATGTTCATACTAAATGTTTAAATCACCACAAAACCCTGTTTTGGTAGCTCATCAGAATTGTGATTATCACATTTTTTATTAACCTGTCACCTTTCTTTAAAACCTTCTTCAAGTCTTAATTTATATTATTATGATAGCTGGATTCTTTTTGTACTGTGATAGTATGAATAAAATATGATAAAAGTGACAAAAGACGTAAAATTTAAGAAAATATGTTCTAAAATGTAACACACACAAACACACTTAAAAACACAAAATGCACAAACATCAACATGCATTTATGCTACTAACATGCATGGCCATGCTTTTATAAGCATAAGAAAATTCATGCTTGTAATTGTTTAGGTATACTAGTGATGCTCATATATATGATTATCATGTTACTAACAATAACGATCTTCTACAAACTGTTGTTGAGAAAGCAAGATGAAACCTCCAGTATAATATTGTTGAAACAACAAAAATACATGCTTCAATACCGTTTTGTTGTAATGAAAAAAGTGAGAGAAAAAAATCTTACAATATTGTTGAATCAAAATGAGGAAAACGCCTCGATGTTTTTGAGAAAATAATAAATGAAAATTCCATACAAAAATGTTTCCCAAACACAGCAAAAATCTTTCAATTTTGATACATTACAGAAACATTCGATAAAGTTGAAATCATAAAGATGAAAATGTCCATACAATACTGATTAACTCAACTCCTATAGAAGCACCTTTAAGCACATTTAATTCACCTGCAGAAAATAGTTCAACTCTATACAGTCATTAACATGTAACAGATGCGGTCTTAAAGTAGGCTGAAAGTAAAGCAGATTACACTTCTGCTTTACTTTCATCTTGCTTTAACCCATTCCCCATAAATACACTTTTTACGTCAATAATTTACACCTCCACAGAAGAAAATAGTTCCAATTTATAAATTCATAAATATGTATGATACAAAAGATTTTTGATATTTTAGAAGGTCTTAGCTTAAAGCCTGCTGAAAGAAAAGCAGAATGTGCCTCAAGGCGCATTCTGCTTTACTTTCAACCTGCTTTAAGTGGTCACCTATTTTCAAAACTAGAAACAGGCTATGGGGTAATGGGTTAAGTGTTCACCTGTCTTCAAAACTAAAACAGGCTATGGGCGTAACAGGTTAAACAAAGAACTCTTCAAAAACAGTCATTATTGTACTAAACAGTCAATAGTTGAAGTAACCTAGAGATTACCCCATAAATACGCCTTTATTTTATTCCTCCATTCTAGAAAATAATTCCAATTTATAGAGTCATGAATATGTATGATAAGAAAAAAATTCTATGTTCTAGCAGAAAATAGCTTAAAGCAGGCTGAAAGTAAAGCAGAATGCGCCTAATGCGCATTCTGCTTTACTTTCAACCTGCTTTACGCAGTCACCTATCTTCAAAACTGGAAACTTATAGTCATGAATATGTATGATAAAAAAAAAGTTCTATGTTCTAGCAGAAAATAGCTTAAAGCAGGCTGAAAGTAAAGCAGAATGCGCCTAATGCGCATTCTGCTTTGCTTTCAACCTGCTTTACGCAGTCACCTATCTTCAAAACTGGAAACTTGCTATGGGTAATGGGTTAAGACAGGTGACTGATGAACTCTTTCCTCCATAGCCTATTTCTAGTATTGAAGAAAGGTGACCACTTAACCCTTTGAACCATAGTCCCGCCTATAGGCGTCCTTTTCAAAAAGTGTACATGTGAATAGTACACTTGTCCTATGCAAACAGTGAAGACCCAGATCAGAGGGCTCCGAAAGGAGCCCTCTGATCAGGGTCTTCACTGTTTGTCATAATGTCAAACATTGACAAAAACAACCCTTAAAAGTCATAAATGGACTAGACTAAGATGGAAACTGGAATTGTCCATTTAAAGTTTCAGGGAGGAAAGAGTTAAGCAGAAAGAATGTAAATCAGAATGCTTTACTTTCAGTCTGCGTTAAGAGGACATAGAAAATATTTCTTATGATAATCTTATATTCATGACTGTATAAACTGGAACTATTTTTTTCTATGGAGTAAAGGATTCACACATTCACCACTGAAACTCTAAATGGTCAATTGCAGTTCCAATCAGTTTTTCACTGTTTAGGATTGTTTGTTTGGAATATATTGTAAAATAAAAAACAGTGCAAATCCTGATCGGAGGGCTCTTATCTGGGTCTGCACTGTTTGCATTTGACAAGCATATTTTTCTCAGGTACACTGTAAAAATGCTTCTGCATTACTTTTATCCTGCATTTAGCAATAACGTTAATTGAAATTGCACATGAGTCACTTCATAAAAGATACTTTAATTCTGAAACAACATCACAGAAACTGCTCATACAGTACGTGCTGCATGCTGAAATTACACAAGACAGTAAAACCACTTCATTGTATTAATCATTGCCCGCTGAACCAATTACCCCATTAATGTGCCTTAATTTTAAGCCTCTATTTTATTCCTTCATTGAAAGAAATAGTTCCATTTTATTCAGTTATTAAAATGTATCATAAACATTTTCTTTTTTCTAGCAGATGTTAGCTTAAAGCAGGCTGAAAGTAAAGCAGAATGTGCCTTATGGCGCTTTCTGGTTTATTTTCAACCTGATTTAAGTTGTCACCTATTTTTAATATTAGAAAAAGGCTATGGGGTAATGCAGTTGACAATGACTGCTTAAATCAAGGTGAAAGTAAAGCAGAAAGACTGTTTTACATTCACCTTGTTTTAAGCTGTCACGTGTCTTTAATACAATTATTAGCCTTCTTTTTCAGTGGTCGTAAGAGAGGGTTTTTTACTGTATACACATCTGTTTGTTACAAGACACATTCTGTGATACAATGTCGACCTCCTCAGGGCTGCCATTTCTCCGGATTTTTCCTAAGTATTCGGATTTATATCCTAGCAGATCATAGCTTGAAACAGGCTGAAAGTAAAGCAGAATGCGCCTTGAGGCGCATTCTGCTTTACTTTAAACCTGTTTTAAGCAGTCATATGTCTTAAAAAACAAGAAACAGACTATGAGGTAAAGATACGATTAGTAAAATTGCGTCTGAATAATTGAAATCTTAGGATTTTTATGATCAACTTATGGCAGCCCTGCCTCCTAAAACATTTCCAGCAAAGTGACGTTTACAACACTTCTCCACTGTGTAGCTCCAGATAAGGCAAGTATAAATTTAAATGTGTTTGTGCCGCGCCATGACAAACCTACTTTTTTGCATTGCAACATTGTACAGACCAAGTATCGTTGTCATCACATGCTCTGTATCTGACTTTGATTTACACAAAAACTGTATATAATACTGCTAAATAAATTGCTTTAGATGCTTGTGGATGTCAAACAGTGTAGATCAAGACCATGTCAAAGATGCGATGTCTGGTCTTGATCTACACTGTTTGCAATGCAACAAGGCAGGATTTCTAATGACAAAACTCATTTAAAATGATAAAATCATAATGTCTTTTATAAACCCTATATATATAGAGACAATGCAAATGAGATATTACAAAATACCAGTATTGTTTTAACTGACATAAAGGAATAACAAGATTGCACTCAATGCACACTTATTCACCCGCTAGTGTCCTTGCCAATATATACTGAATATTTTCTGAGTCCAAATTAGGTCAAAGTCAAGTGATATTGGAAGTATTGGGAATGGTTCAAGGCAACTGTATAAGTATCGAAACATTCTAAAAAGTAAGTATTGTTGATGTCAGGCAAAACATTAACCCATTACCCCTTAAAAACGCCTTTTTACGCCTCTTACTTATTCCTCCACTGAAGAAAAAAGTTCCAGTTTATACAGCAAAGAATATGTACTAAAAGAAATATTTTCCATATCCTAGAAGATGGTAGCTTAAAGCAGGCTGAAAGTAAAGCAGAATGTGCCTTAAGGCACATTCTGCTTTACTTTCAACCTGCTTTAAGTGGTCACCTGTTTTCGAAGCAAGAAATGGGCTAAGAGGTAATGGGTTAAAAGCTAGTTCACCAAGAAATAGCCCATTGAAAATCATCAGTTCAAAAGAGGTCAAGGTCAAATAAAATTGAGGTTAGGTGAAATGCCAGGATTGGGAATGGTCCATTAGGTAACAATTAACTATAAAAGTATTTAAGCATTCTAGTGAGTGATGTTGATGCTAGATAAAACGATAAAATCTGGTTAACCATGTATGCACAGGACAATCACTACATGCCTTCCACATATCTATCGATGCTGGATGCATAAAAAAATGTAAGGTTTTAAGTTTACTTGCTCTTATCTGGAGCCCTAAGAGATACAGTGGAGAATGTGTTATTCTTTCCCAATAAACGCGTTTACGCTAAATCTATTATTTGCAGTGCAAATAGTTTGGAGCCAGATCAGACGCTGAGTAACCCGGCGTCTGGTCAGGCTCCAAACTGTTTGCCACCAAGATAAAGATGAATTATCAGAATTGTCAAAAAGTTGTACTTTTCTACGTTTTAGTGTTTTGTGCTTGCGTACGTTTGCGTTTAAACGGGAAAGAATAACGTTTTCTCCACTGTATCAAGTCAAGTTACCCCGCTTTCTTTTCAGATTGTCACACACAGTCTCCGCATAGTGAACATTTTTCATATATCGAGTTACCTTTTATGGTCAAAGAGTAAAGATGCAAATAAAAAAGAGATGGGTTAAACTATGCAACACAAATTTACCATAATACATATATGCTTTATCACATAACACTCAATTTATACAGTGCAATATACATCCTATGGCACAGTGTGCATATAATATACTAATTTAGAAGCTATCTTGGAAACTAGGACCCTGTATAACGTGACCGGGAAGCTCTTGGGTTGGAAAACACCAACTAAACAAATCGCCAATATCATCTTTATATAAGTATGCCCTAAAAGGCTTGCAACATATCATTTATTCCAATGAGTTCAATAAATTCAATACCGGAAACACACTCATTCAATAACCTCTTTATATAATTATGCCTTATCAATTGGATCTAGATGATTTTAATTGATGACTGTAGATGAATGGATTAGAATTGAGCATGCTGTTAACCCTTAGCCTGCCAGTCACGACTAGCTCCATATGCAAACAGCTTGGATCCGGATGAGACGCCGAGTAACTCGGCGTCTCATCCGGATCCAAGCTGTTTGACACTCGGACAACATTTTCAGCAATTTTGAGCAACTTTGAAGCACTTTGAAACTTGAAGCAGACGAGAAATATAGCAGACGACAATTTATTTGGCGGGCTAAGGGTTAATACTGTAGAGTAAAACCTGTACATGCTGTAAGAGAAGTTCTATCAGCTTGGTTCTACCTTTGGTGGGGGGCGACATTTTTCTGCTGCCATAAGTGCAGGGATAAAACCTAAGGTCTACAATAAAGATAGTGCATGAATTAACACAATTGTATCCTACATATTGATCCTTCTATTAAACTGTTGCAAATGTTAAACCTTTAATCAATAGGTACTCATTTTTACTCAATAGGTACTAATTTGTTGGGACCTCCTGGTCAATTCCTGTGCACTACAACTCCCAACCATTGTAAAATACGGTTTAACATATTATAGTAGAACATATACACCAGGGCTGCCATTTCTCCGGATTTTTCCTAAGTATTCGGATTTTTATCCTAGCAGATTGTAGCTTAAAACAGGCTGAAAATAAAGCAGAATGCGCCTTAAGGCACATTCTGCTTTACTTTCAACCTGTTTTAAGCAGTCATGTGTCTTCAAAACAAGAAACAAAATATGGGGAAAAGGTACGATTAGTAATTTTGCGTCTGAAAAATTGAATATTTGAAATCTTAGGATTTTTATGATCAACTTATGGCAGCGCTGCATATATTATTTCTTAAATACAGCTAACAATCACTCTTTATCATAATATGGGTATAACATGCAAGTGTATATGTACAAAAAAGGGTCACAGTCAAAATAGTCTGTTTCTAGTTTTGAAGACATATGACTCCTTAATTACAGCAGGTTGAAAGTGAAGCAGAATACAGTGCCTGAATGGGGCATTCTTCTTTACTTACAGCCTGCTTTAACTCTTTGACCCCTAGTCCCGCCTATAGGCGTGCTTTTCAAACAGTGTACATGTGAATAGTACGCATGTCCTATGCAAACAGTGAAGACCCAGATCAGAGGGCTCCGAAAGGAGCCCTCTGATCAGGGTCTTCACTGTTTGTCACATGCCAAAAATTGACAAAAACAACCCTTAAAAGTCAGAAATGGACTTGTCTAAAATGGAAACTGGCATTGTCCATTTAAAGTTTCAGGGAGGAAAGAGTTAAGCTACCGTCTGATAGGATATAGAAAATTTCTTATGGTGCATATTCATGACTGTATAAATTGGAACTATTTTCTTCAGCTGAGGAATGACTAAAAAGCGTAAACAGGTGAATTTATGGAGTAATGGGTAAATACAGACTTGATGCTATATATATAATTTATATCTATTCTAGCCTAGCACGAAAACACATTCAACCCTAGTGAAAAGAAAACTCCTCATTTACAAACAGTGTACCTGTGAGGATTACGCTTGTCCCATGCAAACTGTTTAGATCCGGATCAGAGGGCTCTTTAGAGAGCCCTCTGATCAGTGTCTACACTG
This sequence comes from Gari tellinella, assembly GCA_922989275.2. Taxonomy (NCBI): domain Eukaryota; kingdom Metazoa; phylum Mollusca; class Bivalvia; order Cardiida; family Psammobiidae; genus Gari; species Gari tellinella. Next base: position 25,866,778 of record OV277873.1, read on the forward strand.
TTTGTCATTTTGAAATGTATTGTTAAAAACTTAAAATCAACCCTAAATTGTCATAAATGGATTAGACTTATTTTGAAATTGGAATTGTTTATTAAAAGTTTCAGGGGTGAATGAGTTAACTATTTTCTATAATGACCTCGTATATCCAAGCAACTCTTCCACATTGGCTGTAAAGAAATACTTAAACACTGTAACAGCTGGGCTCCAGATAAGAGGGAGTAAACTGCACAAATCCAACATTTTCTCACTTATTCTAGCATCAAATCCTGTGTAGTTACTACTCATTAGAATCGTCTTGAAGAGACGATTCTAATGAGTAGTGACAACATAGGGTTTAAAGCAGAAATAAAGATTTTAGTTTTTGAAATACTCCCCTTATCTGGAGCTCTGACTAATGAATAATATGTAACACATCCTAAATCAGCTTCAGATCAACAAATAATTATAGTAGTAATTTTGTTACTTGACATTGACTTATACAGTAAACTCCGCTTATAATGATATTCAGGGAATCGTGGAATAAATATCGTTACATCCGATATTCGGATTTACTCCTACATTGAAGAAAGTTCTACTTTTAAGCATTCATAAATATTTATCATAAGAAATATTTTCTATATCTTAGCAGATGGTAGCTCAATTAAAGCAGGCTGAAAGTAAAGCAGAATATGCCTTAAGGTACCTTCTGCTTTACTTTCAACCTGCTTCAAGTGGTCACCTATATTCACTGGAAACAGGCTTTGGAGTAAAGGGTTAAATGGGAAAGAATAACGTCTTCTCAGGGCTCTAGATATCATAAGAGGGAATAAAGCAAACAAATCCAACATTTTCTCACATATATCTGCATCAAAGCCTATTTTGTTTACTACTCATTAGAATCTTCTTGAAGAGACGATTCTAATGAGTAGTAACACCATAGGGTTTTATGCACAAATAAAGATTTAAAGTTTTGAAATACTCCCTTTATATGGAGCCCTGGTCACTGTAGCCACTGTAGGGTTTACACCAGTTCAATGACCACTGATAACCTGTTGTGCACCCTTTCAACAAAGAAAGCAACACAAGTTACTAATACCTTCTAGTTATGGTATGCATTATTGACACCATTTCCATATAAGCCAGGTCATTAAAAATTCATCCTACATTAGCGTATGGTGCCGTGAGGGAATAAGGCACTTTACACGCATGGATCCAGATATTATTGCTCTAGCGGATGTCCAATTTAACCCTTTCCCCCATAGAAGCGCCTTTTAGCGCATTAAGTTTATTCCTTCACCGAAGAAAATAGTTCCAATTTTTACAGTCATAAATATGTATCATCAGAAATATTTTCTATATTCAAGCAGATGATAGCTTAAAGCAGGCTGAAAGTAAAGCAGAATGCGCTTAAGGCGCATTCTGCTTTACTTTCAACATGCTTTAAGTGGACACCTATATTCAATACTAGAGACATGCTATGTGGGAAAGGGTTAACCCTGAACTATTTTCTCCCTAAAAGTGATTTTACCTATAATCCATTAATATGAAAACCACAATGTTTATTGTATTGGAAAATTCAAGCTATTCAGTGCTTATCCCTTATGGTTGATTTTGTCAAAGTATTGCAATATGACAAACAGTGATCAGGAGTATAAATGTTTGTGTAAGCATATGTTTGTGTTTGTTATGCCTGGTGATGTCTGTATGTATTTAGCCAAAGGCAATTTAGTTGCCGATAAGCTAATAAAGCTGATCTGAACTGATCTGGGTCATCACTATTTGCAACAGACAAGTGTTCTCTTCACGGGTGCCCTGTTTGCAAAGGACTGGTATATGTTTGACTAGGATTCAACTACTTACTGAGGTATAGAGGTGTAGTTTTTTCTTCACCAGCTGGTAGTATTTGCAGTAGCTATCATGATCTCTCCTTATTTGAGGTACGAGGATGCGCGACTCCTTGGCTGGTGGAGGTGGGAGGGGATACTCCCACTCGTACTGGTTATCTGGCAGCTGAGACATAGGGGGTGTCACTGTCAGGTACGGCAGATTTATCTCCTCCTCAGACGGTACATCTTTAAGTCTGTAAATATTGGAGTAAATCAAATTTATTCATATTAATATATATACTGCTCTTTTCTAATATTTCGACCACTAAGGTCGAAATATTAGAAAAGAGCGGTATATATATATTAATATTAATTTAATTCCCTATCTGGAATATTGAAACAAATTTATTCAGTGAAGACATTTTTGTTTCTCATTTAACCTTTTACTCCAAAGCCTCCTTCAAGTATTGAAGATAGGTGACCACTAAAAGCAGGTTGAAATTGAAACAGAATGCGCAAATTCTGCTTTACTTTAAGCAATATAGAAAATATTTCTTATGACACAAATCTATGACTGTATAAATTTGGACTATTTTCTTCAGTGGAGGAATACAGTCGAACTTCAGTATCTCGACGGTCTCGGGACGATCGAAATAGCGTCGAGATAAGCATGGGCTCGAGATAACCAAACTGATAAAAAATTCAAAACTTACAGAAAGTAAGCCTGTGAACAATAAAACCGCTGTACGTATGTACTCTCGCGTGTTTGTGAAATGCCGTAACGTTTTTAACACGTTATATGCCGATTTTGATGTTACACGTTTACTGTATTTTTTGTACACAAAATATGGATGATAAAAATAGACAATCAAGAACTCACATTTTATTTAGTACTTGACCAGGGAGATTATATTGAATAGCTGCGAATGTAAAATGTTTTTTTTGCAAACATCAAACATGAAATTATACATGGGTTGTTTTGGTTATTACAGTCGAGTACGGTAAGTCTGCGCATCCGGTAAAGGCGCGCATCAACAAACCGGTTTACTTCCGGTTGTCAAATACTCAAGAAAACCTCGCTTTACTAAGGACATTACAGTGAAATTCATTGGAGCTGGTAAAAAACCACCCTCGGTTAAGAAAAAGTAATTGCGAGGAGCATGATTCATAAAATATCCTTACATTTAGTATTTAAAGACTCGTGGGTCAATTGTGTATATTTCATGCATTTGACCTCATTGAATATTCATGAGACATTGACCTGGATTCCGCAAGACATCTCGGTCGATTCGGCTCAATATTTATTTGTCGGACAGTTCATAACAATAAAACATAAGCTATGTATAGCTTTTTACCACTCTGTTTTGTTTATCGCGGAATTTCGTGTATTAATCCTATTTTCCTTCCTTCTGTGCGGTACTATTTTCCTTAACATCCATTTTATCAAGGGGCGCTACTCTTGATGAGTTGAATCAACACAGATAATGACGGTTATAAGAAGACTGATTTTAAGGATGCGGCGACCAAGCTTTAAGCGATAATTTACTGTTGTTTGACAATTATCACCTAACAATCATTCAGCCAACGTGTAAAGCTACCGATAGTTCCGGTTAATGATTTTACATGTGATTTCCACAGTCCGATACTCGCGATCAAAGTCGGCAAGCGTTTCAGTGCATGATGGCTGACAGTCGTCGAGATACTGGGTGTTAATTGAGAACAATTAAATGGATATGGCCAAAATCTATAGTCGAAATACTGGGGAGATTAGCCATGGTCGAAATAGGGCATGTAAGATTACATTAGAATAAGAACAAATATTTTCGGGACTTTAGACAATCGTCGAGATAGGCATTGCAATCGAGATTCTGACGTTTGAGATACTGGTGCTCGACTGTATATTAATTGCATAAAAATGAGTATCTCTGGAGTGACAATTTAAAAGAAGCTTAGAAGCAAACACAATTCTATATAATACTTCTTTCAGCCTAGGTCCAAGGTTATGAAGTATTTGAGTTGAGTCTGAGATCCTTTTCAAGCATTCGATTGCTCGGATTTGAGCTCTATTTATTTCCAGAATTTCCTAGTCAAAGGACTACTATTCTTAGTGTAGGAATTATTTGCGTTGTTAAAATGCATATTTTATGGAGTAATGGCTTGAAGGAAACTTAAAAGCAAACACAAGTGAATGAAATGAAGAAATTGAAAATTTGATGACTTTTTAATATGAGTCATTCAACAATCTGGAGCCTGACCTTTTAGTTTTAATAAACAGCCTAGACCCTGATGAGATGCACTTTGAGAGTCTGTACTCAGGGATTTCCCCAGGAATTTCTGAAGGCATGTTGAATTTGGGGCATAGGGGGAGGGTGCTGCGGCGAAATTTTTTGTTCTTTAATCAATGAAATAGTGCATTTTTGGCATTAAGTTTTCACTTATTCACCCCCACCCACTGGTGGCCATGTTGTTTGAGCTAGTAAGATTATTGGAAGAAAACTGGCAAATGGTCACCCATGAATCATCATTTGTGTACAATACTTCTTAAATCAGAACAACAGTTTCAGAGAATTTTTTTTTGAAATTTTTTCCATACAGAAATAATAGGAAAACTTGCCCCTCCCACTGGTGGCCATGTTTTTTTTTAAATAACAAAATGGTTATTAGAAATCTGGTAGAGGATCATCAATTGACCATTTGTGTAAAATTATTTTTTTAATTTGGACCAGTAGTTTCAGAGAAGAAGATTTTTAAAGTTTTTAGTAAATAGTAACATAAGGAAAACTTGCCCCAACCACTGGTGGCCATGTTATTTAAGATAACAAAATGATTTTAAGAAATCTAGTAGAAGATCATCAATTGACCATTTCTGTAAAATTATTTTTAATTTGGACCAGTAGTTTCAGACAAGAAGATTTTTAAAGTTTTTAGTATACAGTAACATAAGGAAAACTTGCCCCACCCACTGGTGGCCATGTTTTTTTAGATATCAAAATAATTTTAAGAAATCTGGTAGAGGTTCACCCATGGATCATTTGCATAACATTACTTTCAAATCGGACCAGTAGTTTTGGACAAGAAGATTTTTAAAGTTTTCACTATATAGCCATATAAAGAAAATCTGCCCCACCCACTAGCGGCCTTGTTTTTTAAGATAGGAATTTTTTTTCTTGAGGTTAAAGAAAAGAAATTGTTTTTGTACTCTATCGAAGATAGATCTAGATATGGTAATATAATGGTCTCGTAAAAAAAAAATATATATTTTTTTTTTATGTGTCAAGAACCTGTGGGTTAAGAGCATAGAAAATTTCACTGCATCCCGGCAAGTGGATGTCAAATGGTGGATTCATGTTTACTTTAAGCCTGCTCTTAACATCCATCCATCATAAAAACAGAAAACAAATTTTAAACTCTGTGAAGAATTAATTAGACTGTTTGACTTTGTCATGAGATAAAACCAAGTCTACTTGAATATGTGTTGTCACGATTGTTTTCTGTTTCAATATTTAATCTCCCAAGTATTCAATTTCAATTTCTATTTACCAAAAATACCAGAAAGCTATTTTAAGAGAGTCATCGTTTCCCGCGTGTATGTGTTGCTTTTGTTCTTCTCTTGTAACTTATTTCCCGAAACGTCTTCCGCGTCGATAGCTAGTAAGTGCTTATTTTAAACATCGCAATTTATGTTAATTTCCTGTCATTCTGTAAATGGAAGTTTATAACGTCTAATGTAATTGGATGTTTTCAAAAAATGACGCTAGGAAGCATGCCGCGCATTTGGATTTCATTTCGGAAGTTTGGAATACTGTCTGCGTCTGTTACGTGATTATAAATATGGAGTTGTGAGGAAATCAATTCTAAAAGGTAATTTATATTCATTTAAAATATTCGTTTGTTCAGTATTTGCGGAGAATTTCCTTATTTAACAGGCCCCGTATCGAGGATATTTTTCCGAGGCGACACACGATTTCAGTCCACCGTTTATCATCTTTTGAATGTTAAATTCGGGAAAAGGAATGTCCGAGATTCCGGTTTCGGCTAGTATTTATTTTTCTTTCAGCGTTGTTCGTAGCTTGTTTTCCGAAAATCATTCAAGTCGCTGTTTGTAAAGTAAGCCATGTTCGGCATGTTGTAGAATCTACTCGCATCAAAACCAGAACTAGCGGTTTTAGAAATGTCAATCAAAAGTTAATCTCGCTCAAAATGGAACGAGTCCCTGTCAATCACCGTTTAGATAAGGAAATTCGGCTCCTGATTGGTTGATGAGGCTAAGCACACGCCCGACAAGCGTGACGGCGTTTGGCATATGAAATAATTACTGGAATACACAACACAGAGCCCTGCTTAAGGCTAGTCGCTCTACAGATTAAGACATGTCGGCCAGATCAAAGCATGTCGCGAAGAGACCGCCGGGAAGGAAGGCATGTCGCCCGCGACAGGCGAAAACGGCCTGGGGAAATCCCTGGTACTGTTTGTTATTGCATAACAAAATGATCTGTGATACGGAAAAATACGGCACTGTATTTAAATTGCTCCTGTAAATTTTAAATAACTGTTTTCTGAAAGCAAGTACAGTGGAGAAAAGGTTATTCTTTCCCGTTTAAATGCAAACGAACTGCAAATCGCTAAAACGTAGGAAATTACCTTTTATTTTGACATGTCTAATGATTATTTAAATCTGAGTGGCAAACAGTTTGGAGCCTGATCAGACGACAGGTTACCCGGCGTCTGATCTGGCTTCAAATTGTTTGTAACGGAAAGAATTATAAGTTTTAGTGTAAATGCATTTATTGGGAAAGAATAACGTTTTCTCCACTGTACATAGGGAGAGTTCATTGCAATGTCCAGGCATAAATACTTAAATTATCTGGCTCTAATTTTGAGTCATGAGTTTGATTGTACAAAGATTTGGCATTTTCAAAGAAGCCTGGACAATAAAGGGCACCCAAAAAGCACACTAGTACAACATAATACCTTTGCAAACTAGCAGCCGATAAAATATATGCATCCTGTGAGGAAATACCCTGGTGATGGTGTTTTGGTATACGCTGAGGCGGGGCCAGTCTATCCTTCACTGTAGGTACCCCGGTGGTCCACTGCATTTGTAGAATCCCAAAACTGCTGAGTCCTGCAGGCCTAATGACAAGTTGACAACACACAACGTTACAACATGTTTACAATACTGTGGCATGACAATGACTACCAACTTTACCCAGGGCTCCAGATAAGTAAACTCCCCCTTATTTTAGCATCAAATCCTATGATGTTACTACTCATTAGAATCGTCTCTTCGAGACGATTCTAATGAGTAGTGACACCATAGGGTTTGAAGCAGAGAATAAGATTTTAGTTTTTGAAATACCCCCTTTATCTGGAGCCCTGTTAACCCTTTATTCCATAGCTTGTTTCTAGGGTGAATATAGGTCATCACTTAACACAGGTTGAAAGTAAAGCAGAATGCGCCTTAAGGCACATTTTGCTTTACTTTCAGCCTGCTTTAAGCTGCTATCTGCTATAATGTAGAAAATATTTTATATGATACATATTCATGACTGTATAAATTGGAACTATTTTCTTCAAATTAGACAATGGAGGAATTAATTATATGCGCTAAAAGTCACTTCTATGGACATAGCCTGTTTCCAGTTGTGAAGACAGGTTATTGCTAAACCCATTACCCCATAGCCTACTACCAGTATTAACCCTTTATCTCATAGCCTGTTTCCAGTTGTGACGACAGGTTATTGCTAAACCCATTACCCCATAGCCTACTACCAGTATTAACCCTTTATCACATAGCCTGTTTCCAGTTGTGAAGACAGGTTATTGCTAAACCCATTACCCCATAGCCTACTACCAGTATTAACCCTTTATCTCATAGCCTGTTTCCAGTTGTGAAGACAGGTTATTGCTAAACCCATTACCCCATAGCCTACTACCAGTATTAAGACAGGTTAATACTTAAAGCAAGTTGAAAGTAAAGCCAGTATAGCTCAGCGGCAGAGTGTCCGCTTGCAGTGCAGGAGGTTGCGGGTTCAATCCCCAGCTGGGTCAAACAAAAGGCTTGAAAATTGGTAGTAATGGCTTCCCTCCTTGACTTGATCCTGAGTTTATTTGTCATCTGCTGCGGGATTAGTCCCAGTAGCTGGGGTAGGCAGCTTAGGATTTCTGATTAACATCTATCACTGGTTTGTCGGTGTCAGGATAAAGTGACCAGCCGGGTACAGTCCCAATGGTGCAGGTAATAAGTGCCCCTTCTCATAATCATCAGTATTGATGGAGAGAAGTAATAAATAGAATTTTCTTTCAGAATGTTTCTGAAGGAGCAATCTGCTTTACTTTCTGCCTGCGTTTAGCTACCATCTGCACATTTTTACTCATTTACCTATATTCCTTGTAGAAAGGTTTTTAAACCTTTTTTACATACTCCATAGCTTATTTCTAGTTTTGAAGACAGGTGACAACATAAACCAGATTTAAAGTAAAGCAGAATGCATCTTAAGGCATATTCTGCTTTACTTTCAGCCTGCGTTTAGCTACCATCTGCCCATTTTTACCCATTTACCTATTTCTAAATGTAGAAAGGTCTTTTAAGTTTGAACTTTTTTTTAATATTCCATAGCCTATTTCTAGTTTTGAAGACAGATGACCACTTAAAGCAGGTTGAAGGTAAAGCAGAATGCACCTTAAGGCGTATTCTGCTTTTACTTCAGCCTGCTTTAAGCTACCAGCTGCTAGGATGTAGAAAATATTTCTAATGGTACAAATTCATGACTGTGTAAATTGAAACTATTTTCTTTTGTGGAGGAATAAATTGAATGCGCTAAAAGGTGCTTCTATGGCGGAAAGTGTTCAGGCTTCTAATGTCGCGGTTACAAAACTACAGAAACTTCCTGCACACTGACAGGTGGATACCTCACCCATTAGCCCATAGCCTATTTCAAGTATTGAATATATGTGGCCACTTAAAGCAGGTTGAAAGTAAAGCAGAATGCGCCTTTGGGCGCATTCTGCTTTACTTTCAGCCTGCTTTAAGCTACAATCTGCTAGGATATAGAAAATATGTCTTGTGATGCATATTCAAAAATTTGAACTTTTTTCTTCAGTGGAGGAATAAATTAAAGGCGTTTTTATTGGGCAATGGGTTAAAGGTTAATTAAAACAGCAGACACAGTAGGTCTTTAATGGTTCTCATAATCTTTCCTACTAATATGTATTGTACTGGGAGAAAGGTTTTTATGACAACTTACTCGTTTTGTGTATGGACCTGCAGTTTACTGGGAACCGACTCAATTCTGTGGCGACCATCACTGGTGGACACAATCTGAAATGAGAAACAAAACAACCAAAATGTTTTTAGAAAACAACACATATAACAACATATCAACCTTTAGTGTGCAAAGCAGTTTTTTGTCCCCCGTAGAAATGACTTTAAGCGCGTTTAATTTGTTCCTCAAAAGATGAAAATAGTTGCAATGTTTACAGTAATAAACATGTACGAAAAAAAAAATGTCTATCTTAGCCTTATGACCCATTCTGTTTTACTTTCAACCTGCTTTAATATATACACATTACCAGTTGACAGTGCGATACAGAGTGATGTATTTAGCTCGAGATGATTTTGGCGGAAATATCCAATCTGACAAGCGCCTTGGCGCGAGTCTGATAGGTTGTTTCCGCCAAAAACGCTAAATGCAACACTCTGTAGCACACTGCCAACTGGTGATGTGTTTATTATATGCCTTGAATACACACCAGAAACAATTAAATGGTTGTTTAAATCATTTTATAGCCAAAATTTATTAGTTATTTGAAGCAGAACAAGATTTTTTGTTTGCCACAATGAATAACGCGGCACTTGTACACGTACTTTAATGACGTCACGTTAAATCGAAAGCGAGGTCAGAGTAAAATACAAAGTGGCTGATACAAGGTGGCTAATACAGACTCTTGTATTTTACTGTGCAGATACACGCGGAAACGCTCGATATCATACAAAGGCATATAATAAAACCCATTACCCCCATGAATACGCCTTTAATTTATTGCTTCATTGTTGTAATTAGTTCCACTTTATTTAAGGAATAATTCAAATATTTATTGTATTCATGGAGGTATAAAAAAACACCTGGTCACACTGTTTGAAACCGCGAAGCGGTTTCATACAAAAGTGTGACCAGGTGTTTTTTTCATACCTCCATGAATACAATAAATATTCCGAATTATTCCTTATAATTTAATATCACTTCTTTATTTAAGAAAGTAGTTAAATAGAGAATCTGATACGAATGTTCAATTTTAACATGTAGGTTGTTAGCCCTCCGCCATGTAAATATTTCGCCAAAACGCGGCGTTGTTTTGTAGTAACGTTGACGTCAATGACGTCATTTGGCGTCCTGCTTCATTATATAGCGCTTGTGGAGAGCAGTTGGACTAAGAGAAAGTAGTCCTGACAAGGCGTGGTCTGAATTTTATTTTTTTCATGGAGTTATGAAATAAAAATTACAGCCAATCACAGCTAACCAAATGTAATGAAAACAAACAATATTAAATTATACAATCATGAACATGTATCACAAGAAATATTTGCTATATCCTAGATGATAGCTGAAAGTAAAGCAGAATGTGCCTTAAGGCACATTCTGCTTTACTTTCAACCTGCTTTAAGTAGAAACCTGTCATCAAAACTAGAAACAGGCTATGGGGTAATGGGTTAAGTGGTAACCTAGCTGTCTTCAAAGATGATGATTGTTTAAATTTGATGACATCATTGCAGTGAATGGGTTAAACCCATAACCCTTTCTTCGGCAAAAGAGCTAACAGAACAGAACAAAACAAAACAGAACAAAACTTTATTTCATCTCAGGCATGGTTACATGCAGCATGAGGTAAAGTATATAAACAAGATGAATATAAACAATGGCACCTAGCATGGCTTATTCAGAGTCTAAGTATTTCAGTATTTGGTGACGAACAATGTAGAGCCAGACCCTATGCACAGAATAATCGTTTATGGTCTGATTCTAAAATATTCGTCTTGAGATTGATAAAACCGATAGTTGGTGAATGATGGTGGGGGGTCTAAATATTATTAAATGAAATAGATACATTTCGGAATACAGTGTTCATATAAGATTTTATGCAGTCGATGAAGACCCGGATCAGTGTGTTCACAACAGATGCTCCTTCACATAAGCACCACAAGTGAATATTATATAAATATTTGATGGCAGTTTGCGTGACATTCAAATTGTCAGCCCGAGAAACAGCATGTCACCCCGAGGCGTAGCCGAGGGTGACATTATTGTTTTCGAGGGTTGACAATTTGACTGTCACGCAAACTGACATCTAATATTTATTTTATTACACCAAGGTTATCAACCCTGGCTTTGGAATCGTTTTATTTGTCTTTTATAAAATATGTTGTGAATACCAATTTAGCGCGGACATGTACATAACGCGGGAAATGACATCGCCGTCTTACGACGTCACATTGTTTATAATTATATTACAGGAAACAAAGAAGAACGTTATGATAAGTAAAATGAAGAAACAGCGTCTTTACATTGTCTAGGTGGCAAATATCCTCTTCCGAAATGGTGGCAAATCGTTAAGGAATGGACAAAGGAAGCAACTTGTACAGAAAATGCCAAAAGTTGATTAGAAGTTACCACTCTTTAAAATGTTCCAATGTAGCCAATAGCAAACGTCATGTCAATGCTGACAGTACGTTTTCGGACGGAGTAAAAAAGTAATGTCCTTTAGAGTGACGTCACAAAAAGAATATCATAAAGAGTGACAGCATATTTTGGATAGATGTAAAAGACATGCAAAATGTTAACTGTAGGTCTATGGGAAATTAACATTGTAACTCAAAGCGAGGTGTAACAAGCACCTTAGAGCTGATATCCCCTGCCGCAGCGATTGTCCAGAAGAAAGTGGCAAACTTTATTATGGGAGGAAGGGGCAAATGGTGATCACCTGTCTTTAAAGATCAACATTCAAAAGCTTTTTACAAAGTTTTATAAAATCCAATCAATTTTGTACATTTTAAAGCCTAAACAATACAAAAAATAAAGCCGTTTGTAGCATTATAAATCTAAGTTTGACAGGGGCAGGTAACTCTTGATTCAAATTCAACAGTAATTAAACACTTTCAAGAACTTATAATTGTGTGCAAGTATTATTAAAAAAAATCAGAACTGTAGAATTTACTAGAGTGTAAACACATTTTCAACTCATTAAGGGCAGAGTATTCTTGACTAATTTGCACATTTTCGATAATAATTGAACTCATTCTATAAATAATAGCCATATATGATTTTTTTTTTTTTTTCAAAATCCATTCACATTTGTACACAATAGCATGTAAACAATAAAGCCATGTTGAGCATTACTAAGTACATAAAGGGCAGATAACTCTTGCCACAAAGTATCCTATTTTGACAATAATTGCTACCCTTATATTTATATACATCATGTGTAAGTTAAATCAAAATCCATTAAAGACTGTAGTTTCTAGATGGTAAAAACTGTTAAATATGGTTTTTTTTACTCATCAAGGGCAGATAACTGTTGACTAGTTTCTCCGTTTTCAAAAATGATAACAATTATTTGAAAACTAATAGCCATACATAGTTTAAGAATTTGTTTTATCAAAATTCATGCATATTTATAGATACTAGGATGTAAACAATTCTAAAATAATAGTTATTATTTTGATTTTATATCTAAATAATAACATTTATTTTTGCAATGGTGGCTGTGTTCCTGAGTATCTTTGCTGGTCAGTCCATAATTTGGATTGCCTCGTAGGGGTATCCAGGGACGCTTTAGCAAAGTGTCACGCGGATCACTTCCGGTCAGTCGGCCTATAAAAGGCGTGACCACGTTGTCTGCGGCCTCAGTTGGACCAAATACACATGGTAACACAGTCGTTTACCCACCCACCCACCCAATTTCAAGGTATCTACTATGCAAATTTATTCCTCAACTAAGGGTTTAGTTCCCCTTATACATGCTGCTTGTAATTTAGAAAGTATGCTCTGCTTGGGTTCTTGTTATTATCCTCAGGTACACATAAATGTCTTGGCATTAGGGTGACGAAGAAGGTGTCTACGCGCAGTCCCTGCTCACAGATCTACGAACAAGCGTCTGCAGTTGCAGGGATCTGACATGTCGGGCCAAGTTCAATTACAGTGACATTATGTTTATCTAGCTTCCAAGCGTGTGCTTACGAACTTCCTACCTTGGGTATTATGTACTGTGACACATAGTTTTTACAACAGTGACGTGCGGTCAAAGGCTACAAACTTTTCGCAGAAAAGGCCGGTAATTATAACAGAAAGACTTGTGAACTACGTCAGAAGTGCATCAAACTTTGCCAACAGAGTTAGTTGTGAAGTGTTAATTCGTATCGTGTATGCTAAGCACCACCTATGCAATTTGCCAGGTCATAGCTGTAATAGGGGGTCTGGGAATGGGCCAATCAATTTGACCCATTCTGGCGGACCCGAAGCTATACCTCACTCTGGAACTTGGTACAAAACTTTATAGGGTTTCCTCCTAGTTCAATAAATTAGTCCTGGCAATGTGACATAGGTGTTTCTTGCATACTCAGTAATATTTTTTGTGTGGCCCTGTTTAGGGCACTGTGAAATTGTTCTCTATAATGACTTGTATAAACAGTTCTCTCATAGAGTTCTGTTTATTCAGTCGTCGCGGATATAACTCTTATTGCATGAGTTTGGGGGGGGACGAGTTGATGTGACCCTTGATCTTAGTCAAATTCACAATAAAACAAGCTGGGCTCATTGCGAACCCTTCGTGAGGTTGCCACCCTTGAGGTTGGCGTATCTTTAGGCGAGGTTTATCTAAAACATAGCACATTTGGTATTTTCAATCCCGTATAGTACTGGAACACTGAACTGGACTCCGCCATTTGCAAAGCTGGTCATAGCTCTATGTTGCCGTTTCCTAGCAGCGCAGTTAATACGCCGCAATATTGCTATCAATGTCCGTTTTGCGGAAAATTTGTCCGTATTGAGTTAACGTTGCTTTGTGAAGTTGAATATCTGGTTAGTGTTATTGGCGCCGGTTGCTTCCAACATCTGCTTTGCCAATGGCTGCTTGTATCACGTGAATATTGTATGTGTTGCTATTTGTACAGCCCTTGCTGTGGCTGAGGTCCCCGTCTGTTGCTAGCTCTATATTGCGTAAATTCCAGCCCTTGCTGTGGCTGATGTGCTGTTGGTTGCTAAATATACTGCGTAAATTCCAGCCCTTGCTGTGGCTGATGTGCTGTTGCTGCTAACTATATTGCATAAGTCCAGCCCTTGCTGTGGCCGATGTCTGTTTGTTGCTAGATATATTGCGTAAATTCCAGCCCTTGCTGTGGCTGATGTGCTGTTGGTTGCTAAATATATTGTGTAAATGCCAGCCCTTGCTGTGGCTGATGTGCTGTTGCTGCTAACTATATTGCATAGTCCAGCCCTTGCTGTGGCCGATGTCTGTTTGTTGCTAGATATATTGTGTATATGCCAGCCCTTGCTGTGGCTGATGAGCTGATTGCTGCTTACCATGTCGCATAAATCCCAGTCTGTTTTCTGCGTTACTGGCGGATCTATCGATTAAGTGCTGCTAGCTATTGGGCAGAAATGCCGGTTGCCCGGCATTGGCAGCCTATGCTATTGACATAAGTTCTAACTGTTGCAATATTGCGCGATGCCAGCCATTGGCTACCCAAATTACTTTTCTGTTTTCTGATTAGCAGCCGTTGCCGGCAATATCAGAGTAATTATCCGCCTGGGCTAACCACACTATTAATGTCAGTCCGCTATCCAATCTGTAGATCGCACCGAGTCGACCTTTGCTGCTCGTTGGTTTATCAGGTGGTAGGAGTTCAGTACTCTCAACAGTTGTAGGTTAAGATATAGTGATAGGTTTTGGAATATTTGGGATAGCAGTCTGTTCAAACAGTGTGAAATTTTTGGGGACACATTGCCGCAGCCAGGTTTCTGCCCATTGGTTTAAGCGTAACTCCTGGTACTCGCGGCAATTGCTGTCCTTACTTTAGCATATATTGTAATACTTTCAAGGCACATCCGCTCGTCCTCCTCTACCGCGGCCATTACTGCCATATTGATTATTCCCTTGTGTTCAACTATGTTAGCCCTGCTATATAAGGGCAACAACTTATCAAATATAAATTTAGTATTACTATCCGTGTGTTTTTGATTTATTTTCACCTAGTCGTAAAATAAAGCATTTTCTATCATTTCAAAGTACATCAAGGGCAGATAACTATTGCCACAAGTATCCTTTTTTGACAATAATTGCACACCTTCAAGAACTTTTACTGATAGACATCGTGTGCAAGTATCATTTAAATCCATTCATAATTGTAGTTGCCAGAGAGTAAAAACAGTTAAATATGGCTTTTTTTACTTATCAAGGGCAGATAACTCATGACTAATTTCTCCGTTTTCAACAATAATCAAATTCATTTGAAAACTAATAGCCATACATAATTCAAGAAAGTTTTTTCAAAAATCCATGCATATTTATAGGCTCTAGTATGTAAACAATACCAAAATAAAGCATTTTCTAGCATTTCTAAGTACATCAAAGGCAGATAACTCTTGTCAGAAGTATCCTTTTTTACAATAATTGCACACATGCAAGAACTTGTACTTATAGACAATGTGTGCAAGTATAAACAAAATATGTTGAATACTGTAGTTGCTAGAGTGTAAAAACTGTTAAATATGGCATTTTTAACACAAAAAGGGCAGATAACTCATAAATTCCTAAAATTTTCTGAAAAAAATTTGATTTCCCACGGTGCTCCTATGATGACAAATAAGTATACCAAGTTTAATCCAAATCTGTTTATAGGTTTCGGAGATACAGTTGCGGACGGAAAACGTGACGGACGGACGGCATTTTTAACACAAAAAGGGCAGATAACTCATAAATTCCTAAAATTTTCTGAAAAAAATTTGATTTCCCACGGTGCTCCTATGATGACAAATAAGTATACCAAGTTTAATCCAAATCTGTTCATAGGTTTCGGAGATACAGTTGCGGACGGAAAACGCACGCACGCACGCACGCACAGCCGGACGGACAGACCTAAAACAGTATCCCTCTGCCTTTCGGCAGGGGATAATAATTTCAGATATTGCTGAATAATGGAACAGTGCTCCCTCCCTACAATAACAATTGCCGCAGTTCCCTAAACAGGACCATTATGTCTAACGCCTTTACTGCTTCAATATCGTCTGCTTAAAGTTGTCGTCTGCTGTGTTTCTCAGTTACATAATTGACGTTTTGACAGAAAAAAAACTATAATGACGTCAGTGACAAACAACTTGAATCCAGATCAGACGCCGTATTACGCTGTATGCAAATGTAAGCCAATTTCCTACCCATTAACAATGCTTGGAACAACGCACACAATATTTGTCTGCCAATGGGTGTCGTTGTATAGAGGGAGTCCTGTAGTTATAGGAGCTTTTTGCTTTACTTCCATTTTGCTTTAAGCAACTACCCACCTTAAACAGTTACATACAGGTGATTTGTTATAGAGGAAGCTTGGCTTAACATGTTTCATGCATGATACACTTTTAGGTGTACCTCTAGGCAAACAGTTTTGATCTCAGATCAGGCCCCACATTGAGATCAAAACTGTTTGCAGCTAAGTCAATATTCTATTAGAAACTGCTAAATTTTTTTGTAAATATTTGAGTTATACCCGCTGCAGACGAAATTTTAAAATGGCCGCCAAATATTACCCGGCATACAATGGGTTAATCCCCTACCAAAAAAACATCGAGTATACTTACTTTCTCACCAACCCTGACAGACTGTAGTAGGCGTGTCCCTGCCTCTCCTGGTAACATGGGCAGGTCCTCAGCGAAGTATGAGATAGGGGGCAGTGTGGATGGCTTCAGTTTACCCTGCTCCATTTCACGTTTGATCTGCTCCATCTGTCGTCGCTCTACGGCATTGGGCAGCTCAAAGAACTTTCTCCAGTCTAAATAAGAAGACCATTTAAATTCAGTATACAGTAAACCCACTCTAAAACAATCAAATTATTAAATGATCCTTTAACTCTTTCCTCCCTGAAACTTTAAATGGACAATTCCAGTTTCGATTTTTGTCTAGTCCATTTCTGGCTTTTAAGAGTTGTTTTTGTCAATTTTGGCATTACTGACAAACAGTGAAGACCCTGATCAGAGGGCTCCTTTCGGAGCCCTCTGATCTTGGCCTTCACTGTTTGCACAGGACAAGTGTACTATTCACACGTACACTGTTTGAAAAGATGCATATATGCAGGACTAGGGTTCAAAGGGTTAACCCTTTACCTGATAGCCTATTTCTAGTATTGAAGACAGGTGGCTACTTAAAGCAGATTGAAAGTAAAGCAGAATGTGCCTTAAAGGGACTCGCAACCGGATGGTGTACTTGTCAAAATAAAATAAAATACTCAAATAAAAGCAAATGTGTGGCATTATTTGGCTTCTGATATTAAAAAAATATGATCAGTCCAAAAAAAGTCTCAAGAATCGTCACCGAATCTTATTTTTTTTTAGATATTTTCCATCAGTTTTTCTATAGCGTCAGCTGACGGTATAGTTGTTGTTGTTGCTTCTCTACACGGGCTCAGACATAAACCCGAGCCGAATATGTATTATCAATCGCTACCAGTGAAGTACGTTAATTCGCTACCTGATATAGATAGAGCGCCCCAGTAGCCGCGGGGGTAAAGGCGCTTCGCTTTTTGTTTCATGTTTGTCTCCGCATGGAGGGTCACGGGTTCGAATACCACCAGAGCTTCTTCTTTTTTTTTTATGAAATGCATTTCTTAGCAGAATTTATTATCCTAAACTAAATCTTACCCATTAATTGATACAAGCATTTGACATATATTTACAAATTACTATTTTTTATGCTAAATCCGGTTGCGAGCCTCTTTAAGGCGCATTCTGTTTTACTTTCAGCCTGCTTTAAGCTAAATTGTAATAGAATGTAGAAAATATTCCCTATAATATATATTCATGACTGATTTAATTGGACCAATTTTCTTCAGCGGATGAATAAATCATATTTGCTAAAAGGCGCTTATATGGGGGAAAGGGTTAAGAGTTTTCTGCTCCATTTCAAGTTTGATCTTCTCCATCTGCCGCCGCTCGATGGCATTCGACAGCTCAAAGAACTTCCTCCAGTCTTAATAAAACCAATCAAATCTACAGTAAAACCTCGCTATTACGACCAGTAAAACGAAGGCTTATTGATTGTATACTAGAGAGGTGACACCGTGACAGTGAGGTCACCTTGCTTTAAGCGTTCACCAATCGTAAACACCCTAATAATTAACATAATTTAGTGGTCGTAATAGAGAGGTTCTACTGTAGTTGACAATATTTACATTCGCCCCATTCAGTTCCATTTAACTCATTGAGCCCTAGTGACGCATATATGCGTCATTTACCAAATGTGTACCTGTGAAGAGTACACTTGTCCAATGCAAACAGTGAAGTCCCTGATCAGAGGGCTCCTGCAGGAGCCCTCTGATCAGGGACTACACTGTTTGGCATCTTGCAATTTATTACAAAAAACATCCCTAAATTGTCTAAAATGGACTAGCTTTTATTGCAAACTGGAATATTCCATTGGAAGTTTCAGGGGATAATGAGTTAACAAAGTGATGTTCAATTTGTACCAACACAATTTCTCTAGGGGCAAGACTTGTGTATCACAGTATTGCTGCAAGAGTTATCAACTTTGTGCAAGACACTTTCACTCATTAATCTCTTTTCATAGAAAACAGAGGACATTTAAGGAAACTGTTACAAAGGGGAATAGCTCTCACAATATTGATGCAAGAATTATGACCCTTGTGCAATACTCTTCAATTTGTGTGAACTTAACCCATTACCCCATTTATACACCTTTTAACGCCTTTAATTTATTCCCAAACTGAAGAAAATAAATCCATTTTATTCAGTCAAATACAATGTGTCATAAGAAATATTTTCCATATCGTAGTAGATGGTAGTTTAAAGCAGGCTGAAAGTAAAGCAGAATATGCCACAATGCTCATTCTGTTTTACTTTCAACCTGCTTTAAGTGATATTCTATCTTCGACACTAGGAAGACGCTATAGGGTAAAGGGTTAAAAGCTTCAGTAGAACTGGAGTTATAAGGCGTGATGCAAAAAGCATGACAGACAGACAGATGCTGGAAAAGTGATCCCTAAGTGTCACCTCTGCATTCAGCAGGTGACACAAAAACAACCCAATTTATGTGAATTTTTCTGTGGAAAGGAATGGGCTAAAACGTAAATAAATTCAAATCCACTTACCTTTAGGATCATAGGGGCCTTGGTGACCGGGTCCAGGTGTGGAGACTTCAGATCCAGACTTCACAGGAGATAGTATAGCTCCATAGGGGAAGCCTGAAAACAGTTAAATTGACTGTGTGCAAGACATTCTTTCCTTTCACCCTTTACCCCATAGCCTGTTTCAAGTTTTGAAAATCGGTGACTACTTAACCCTTTGAGCCCTAGTCCCGCATATAGGCGTCCTTTTCAAAAAGTGTACATGTGAATAGTACACTTGTCCAATGCAAACAGTGAAGACCCAGATCAGAGGGCTCCGAAAGGAGCCCTCTGATCAGGGTCTTCACTGTTTGTCTTAAAGCCAAACATTAACAAAAACAACCCTTAAAAGTCAGAAATGGACTAGACTAAAATGGAAACTTGAATTGTCCATTTAAAGTTTTAGGGAGGAAAGAGTTAAAGCAGGTTGAGAGTAAAGGCACATTCTGCTTTACTTTCAGCCTGCTTTAAGAGAAAATATTCCCTATGAGACCTATTTATAATTGTATTAACTGGAACTGTTTTCTTCAGCAGAGGAATAAACTGAATGCGCTTAAAAAGGCACTTCTTTATAACGGGGGAAAGGGTTAACCCTTTCCCCCATAGAAGCGCCTTTTAGCGGATATGATTTATTCCTCCGCTGAAGAAAATAGTTCCAATTTAATCAGCCATGAATATATAGTATAGGGAATAGTATCTATATTTTAGCACATGGAAGCTTAAAGCAGGCTGAAAGTAAAGCAGAATGCGCCTTAAAGGCGCATTCTGCTTTACTTTCAACCTGCTTTAAGTGGTCAACTATCGTCAATACTAGAAATAGGCTATCAGGTAAAGGGTTAAATACAATGCAATAAAATAAAGAAATTTTCAATTTTTAATGGCCTATAACAATTTGTCAGAAGCAATATATCGCTATATGAGCTATCCTTACAAGTGAAGTTTACTGTATATGCTACATACTTAATTTGTCCATCTGATTTTTTTTTAACAATTTTCGAGTTACAACCATTTAAATTTATAGGATGTTTTCACATGCACTACAGGGGCTCTTTTAATAAAACTTTGTCTTTGTGCGACAAAAACCGTCATAAGTCAAAACTTTAAACTACATTTGATTTCTGATTTCTCTATCTAATCCTGTCTTGTGACATCTCTTTGGAATTGTCTTTTCAAGACGATTGAAAAGAGATGTCACAAGACAGGATTAGATGGCGAAATAAATAATAATTGAGACTTTTATAATCTGACATTTTTCGTACAAAGTTTTATGAAACGGGCCCCTGATGTGCATAATCCTTAGGATTTCGATATGCTCCAATTAATCTTAACAGAATGGATGGACACCTCTTGTCTTGATTATGTTGAGGACTTGTTTTAATCTCAATGCATGGAAAACAGTTTGGAACCTAATCATACGCCAGGTTACCCAGTGTCTGAGTAGGTTCCAAACTGTTTGTAAAGGATAAACTTGTTTTTAATTAGCTTAAATACGTTATTTTGGGCAATATATACCTACCTTTACCATAGCCTTTATGGCTGAATTCTGACAAATCCCTGGCTATCCCAGAGTCCTGACCACTGAGACGTTCTGTTATCTGAAACACACAAAGAGATCACTGTAACCAAATGTCAAATTAAGTAACAACCATCAATGCTGCAGTGAGAGGAGACAATATTCTTTCCTGTTTAACCCATTAACCCATAAATATGCCTTTTTACACCTCTAATATGTTTCTTTACTGGAGAAAATAGTTCCAGTTTATACAGACAATAATATGCACCATAAGAAATTTTCTATATTCTAGAAGTTTATGGCCTAAAGCAAGCTGAAAGTAAAGCAGAATGTGCCTTAACCCTTTCCCTTATAGAAGCGACTTTTAGCACATTCATTTTATTCATCCGCTGACAAAAATAGTTCCAAATTATACCGTAATGAATATATGTCATATTTAATACTTTCCTTATTCTAGCAGTTAATAGCTTAAAGCAGGCTGAAAGTAAAGCAGAATGCGCCTTAGGGCGCATTCTGCTTTACTTTCAACCTGCTTTAAGTAGTCACATATCTTCAATACTAGAAATAATGCTATCAGGTAAAGGGTTAAGAATGTGCACATTCTGCTTTACTTTCAACCTGCTTTAAGTTGTCACCTATCTTTAAAACTAGAAACAGCCTATAGAGTAATGGGTTAACCTTTCACTATACCCTATATCTAGTTTCTAGTTTGGACAAGAAATATCTTTAAACAAGAGCGTGTCCCAGTTACACGAATGCCCCCGATGATACAGGGAGGGGAATCCAGACTATCAAACGTAAAAGTTAGAGAGCTGAAACTGTAGTGGAGCGCCATTTTGAGGACTTCAAGGGCCATTACTCCAAAGGGCCTAGCATAAATTGGTGCCGCTGGTTATCCAAATTGGTCTCCATTTTATGTCAACAAACATTTTCAGAAAGTTTGGTGATGATCAGATGAAAAGCAATGTGTTTGTGAAACACAAATGCCCCCAGCCAGCATCATGTTCTGTAATGTAATGCTTATTTGCAAAAGTAGGTCGAAAGTCATGGTCGTAGGGTAAATGAAACATTGGCATGATTGGAGAAGTCTTAACACAAGAAACCTATAAAGTATGGAAGCTCTAGGCCTATTGGTTCAAATGTTATAGGCGTATAAAGATTTATACAAATAAAGGTCAAAGGTCAAGGTCACAATGGCAAAAACGTAGGTATGGTTGGAAAGGTATTGACACAAGAAATATATAAACAAAATATGAAAGCCGTAGGCCTACTGGTGCAAATGTTATAGCCATTTAAAGATTTCAACAAAAGTAGGTCAAATGTCAAGGTCAAAAAGTTTTGTATGGTTAGAAAGGGAAAACACATGTCAAGTATAAAAGGCCAAGGTGCAAAAATGCAAAAGTTCTATCCAAGGTTAAGGTTTTTGGTTAAAGTTTGATTAAATAGGTCAAATATCGAGGTCAAGGTCACATGGTCAAAGATGTTGGTATGGTTGGAAAGGTCTTGACACAAGAAATATACATACAAAATATTAAAGCCCTGGGCCAACTGGTGCAAATGTTATAGCCATTTAAAGATTTTTACAAAAGTAGGTCAAATGTCAAGGTCACAAGGTCAAAAAGTTGTGTATGGTTGGAAAGGTCTTTCCATGAAGAATACACATGCCAAGTATAAAAGGCCCAGGTTCAAAATTGCAAAAGTTATAGCCAATGTTAATGTTTTTGGTTAAAGTTTGATTAAATAGGTCAACGGTGAAGGTCAAGGTCACATGGTCAAAGATATTGGTATGGTAGGAAAGGTCTTGACACAAAACATATACATACAAAATATTAAAGCCCTATGCTAACTGGTGCAAATGTTATAGCAATTTAAAGATTTTTTAAAAAAGAAGGTCAAATGTCAAGGTCAAGGTTAAAAAGTTTTGTATGGTTGGAAAGGTCTTGCCATGAGGAATACACATGCAAAGTATAAAAGGCCCAGGTTTAAAAATGCAAAAGTTATAGCCAAGGTTAAGGTTTTTGATTAAAGTTTGATTAAATAGGTCAAAGGTCAAGGTCAAGGTCGCATGGTCAAAGATGTTGGTATGGTTGGAAAGGTCTTGACACAAGAAATATACATACAAAATATGAAAGCCCTGGGCCTACTGGTTCAAATGTTATAGCCATTTAAAGATTTTTACAAAAGTAGGTCAAATTTCAAGGTCAAAAAGTTTTATATGGTTGGAAAGGTCTTGCCATGAGGAATACACATGCAAAGTATAAAAGGCCCAGGTTTAAAAATGCAAAAGTTATAGCCAAGGTTAAGGTTTTTGGTTAAAGTTTGATTAAATAGGTCAAAGGTCAAGGTCAAGGTCGCATGGTCAAAGATGTTGGTATGGTTGGAAAGGTCTTGACACAAGAAATATACATACAAAATATGAAAGCCCTGGGCCTACTGGTTCAAATGTTATAGCCATTTAAAGATTTTTACAAAAGTAGGTCAAATTTCAAGGTCAAGGTCACAAGGTCAAAAAGTTTTATATGGTTGGAAAGGTCATGCCATGAGGAATACACATGCAAAGTATAAAAGGCCCAGCTGTAAAAATGCAAAAGTTATAGCCAAGGTTAAGGTTTTTGGTTAAAGTTTGATTAAATAGGTCAAAGGTCAAGGTCAAGGTCACATGGTCAAAGATGTTGGTATGGTTGGAAAGGTCTTGACAAAAGAAATATACATACAAAATATGAAAGCCCTGGGCCTACTGGTGCAAATGTTATAGCCATTTAAAGATTTTTACAAAAGTAGGTCAAATGTCAAGGTCAAGGTCAAAAGGTCAAAAAGGTTTGTATGGATGGAAAGGTCTTGATACAGGGAAGACACATGCCAAGTATTAAAGGTCCAGGTACAAAAATGCAAGAGTTTTAGCCAAGGTTAAGGTTTTTGGCACAGACAGATGGACGGACGGACAGACAGACGGACGGACGGACCAACAGACATGACAAAAACTATATGCCCCCGAATCGTAGATTCTGGGGGCATAAAAAGATATTCCGTTGCAGGTTAAAGTTTTTGTGTTGGGTACAGAGACAAGTGTATACAACATCTTTCGTAAACAGACTTTCCCACATGCTAAATTTAGAGCTTATCCACGCTAAATTTAGAAATGATGACATAGTAACGCAGCAATAATTTAGACTGCATCTCATTGTTTTGCCAGGTTTACACTCGCAAGATAGATGTGAAAAAATAACAGAACGCCAGTCTAGGACATTTTGGCACATTGGCCGATAAGAGTACTGCATTTCAAGCACGTGGTCATTGACCAGGATTTCTGATCATTCCTGATTGGTTAAATTGTTTCATAGAGTTGCGGTCTAAAGACAAAACAGACCCGTCTGCGACGGGAAAAAAAAGGTAAACCACTCATAGCAGGAGCGGATTCTGCTAGACTTTTAACTCCCATCTGGAAAGGAATTGGAAACACCTTTTACAGTTCATGTTCAGGCCTTCCTAGCTTGGTACTACTTTTCTAAGTGTATGAATAAATATGTGTATTTAAGGGGTACATGGTTAAATGAAATAAAATACAATTTATGTGGAAAAGGGCAGGGTCATGAAAATGTTGATGACTCATTTCAATCTTGGCGGCAAACAGTTTGAAGCCAGGTTCTGTCTCTAACCTTTTAGCAAGGAACATAATTGTTAAGGCACATAATTATTAGGAAATAATAGTGTTGTCTCCCCTGCGTTATAGCCAAGAATCTTTTCTGACACAACTTGTGTGGTTAATTTGCAGCAAGAATTATAAATTGAAGCATAAAATCTTGTGTGTAACTTTATAACCTTGTATTAAATCTTTACTCCATCCCCATCTTCTAGTTTTGAATACATGTGACTGCTTAAAGCAGGCTGAAAGTAAAGCAGAATGCACCTTAAGGCGCATTCTGCTTTACTTTCAGCCTGCTTTAAGCTACCATCTGTTATGATATAGGAAATAGTTTGTGGTGTATATCTAGACTGTATGAAGTGAAACTATTTTCATCAGTGGAGGGATAAATTAAAGGCATAAAAAGGCTTATTTAATATTTATTGAGTAATGGGTTATTTAGCAGTCATTAATTTTGTCTTTTCAGACTACTCACTGTAATAATTCTTTATTTAGTAGTTATTTAATACAAGTTTAACAAAGACCTCTGTGAAACTGACTCTCAACAAACGAATTTGGTTTTTTATTTTATATAGATTTGTAGCAATTAAACATGTAAACAAACATTCCACTTGAATGTCATTACTTACAAAGACGGTATTCATACACAGTGGTATTATACACTGATTTTCAAACTTAAAACACTACATACATATATCAAAGCAAATTCTTTAGCACTGGGCTCAAGATAAGAGGGAGTGAACTGAACAAATCCACTATTTTCTCACTTATTTCAACACCAAATCCTATGGTGTAACTACTCGTTAGAAACCTCTCACCATAGGGTTTAATGCAGAAATAAAGATTTTAGTTTTTGAAATAAGTTCACTTCTCTGGAGCTTTGACAGTAATAATAGACCCATTTTCAACCTAAAAACAATAGATATATCAAAGCAAAATTTCAGTATGATTAAGTATTTTCTTCATTTTCTCATCAGTCAGGTTGAAAGGTTATTTTAACCCTTTACACCTTATACTATTTCTAGTTTTGAAAATAGGTGACCACTTAAAGCAGGTTGAAAGTAAAGCAGAATGCACCTTAAGGCACATTCTACTTTACTTTCATCCTGCTTTAAGCTACCATCTTATAAAGTAAAGAAACTATTTCTTATGATTATACATTATCATGACTATATAAATTACAGTGGAGAATCTGTTATTCTTTCCCAATAAACGCGTTTACGCTAAAACTATTATTTGCAGTGCAAACAGTTTGGAGCCAGATCAGACGCCGGGTAACCCGGCGTCTGATCAGGCTCCAAACTGTTTGCCACCACGATAAACATGAATTATCAGAATTGTCCAAAAGTTGTTCATTTCTACGTTTTAGTGCTTTGCGTTTGCGTACGTTTGCGTTTAAACGGGAAAGAATAACAGATTCTCCACTGTAGAATGGGAAAGAGTTAATTTATATCAGCATTTGCCATTATCATGCTGAATTATCGTT
This sequence comes from Gari tellinella, assembly GCA_922989275.2. Classification (NCBI taxonomy): domain Eukaryota; kingdom Metazoa; phylum Mollusca; class Bivalvia; order Cardiida; family Psammobiidae; genus Gari; species Gari tellinella. The sequence continues at coordinate 25,892,605 of OV277873.1, forward strand.
ATCCATCAACTTAGCTTACCGTTTTGCCCTTACTATCATAAAACACAAGCTGTTCAGAGCTGTTATATAGCGGGTTTTTCATCAGCTCCAAGGTTTGTTTATGTTTCTGATACTCTCTGACCTGTGGCAGAATGTGTAGTAACTTATTCACCTCCTGAGTCTTCTCACTCGTCACAGACTCTTTGGACAGATAGGAGTTCATACTGTCCTTCGAGTACTGAGACCTAACACTGACCTTTGACCTGTTTGACCTGCACGAGGTCATTGTTCCCAGAGATCGGTGTGACCTACTTGACCTCTGGGAAAGCATGTCATTCCGTTTTAAAGGTGCTAGAGTTTTTGATAATCCCATGTTGGTGAGTGGGTGTTTGGTGATACTTTTTTTTTTTTTTTAAATAAATGTCACTTTTGATTTAAAGTTCCCATCTTTTTTTTTTAAATGTCACTTTTAACTTAATTACTTTCCATCACTTTTCATCTAAAGTGTTTCTAGGTCATGTCATGTATATATTTTCCAATTTTCATTTAAAGTTTTCCTTGGTCATGTCATGTATATATTTTCCACATTTCATCTAAAGTTTTCCTAGTATATTTTTCCACTTTTCATCTAATTTAGTTTTATTTGGTCATGTCATGTTTATATTTTCCACATTTCATCTAAAGTTTTCTTAGTATATTTTCCACTTTTCATCTAAAGTTTTCCTTGGTCATGTCATGTATATATTTTCCACTTTTCATCTAAAGTTTTCCTTGGTCATGTCATGTATATATTTTCCACTTTTCATCTAAAGTTTTCCTTGGTCATGTCATGTATATATTTTCCACTTTTCATCTAAAGTTTTCCTTGGTCATGTCATGTATATATTTTCCACTTTTCATTTAAGGTTTTCCTGGGTCATGTCATATATTTTCCTGGGCAGTGCACATCATAATATTATTCCAACAGAATTTTTAAATTTTTTGGTTTGTTCATAAATTATTCCATTCACTCTTTCTGTTCCTATTACAATCACCAGTGATTTTATCCTATTCATTAACCCATTACTCCATAGATTCACATTTTACCCCTTTAATGATATATATTTTCCTCCACTAAAGAACTACAGTCCTGAATAGGTTGAGTATGTATCACAAGAAATGTTTCTATATCCTAGCAGGTAGTAGCTTAACTCTTTGAACCCTAGTCCCGCATATAGGCGTGCTTTTCAAACAGTGTACATGTGAATAGTACACTTGTCCTATGCAAACAGTGAAGACCCTGATCAGAGGGCTCCGAAAGGAGCCCTCTGATCAGGTTCTTCACTGTTTGTCACAATGCCAAACATTGACAAAAACAACCCTTAAAAGTCAGAAATGGACTAGACTAAACTGGAAACTGGAATTTTCCATTTAAAGTTTCAGGGAGGAAAGAGTTAAAGCAGGCTGAAAGTAAAGCAGAATGTGCCCTGAGGCACATTCTGCTTTACTTTCAACCTGATTTAAGCTATCACCTTCTAGGTTATAAAACATGCTATGGGTTAAGCACTCAAACCATAATTTCATAAAATTTCACCTCTGTATTATTATATTCCTTCACATATTAATAAACAGGTTTGTTATGCACCTTTAGTAAAACTGATTATGATAGTTCCGGTCTATAAAATGTGCCATTATATAGGAGCAACTCATAAGAGCCAACAAAATAACCATTTCTGTTAGAAAACATGATCAAAATAACTATCAGTTGGATCCAGACAAGAGGCTATGTTACTGGGTACCTCATCTGGTTCAACACTGTTTGCAACAATATTTAACAATTCACCCATTGCATGCCAAAGGTTAATATAGCCTTTTGTTCCTTGCTAACTTTGTCCATTTAACTTTACTGTCACTTTTGTGTTTAACCAACCACTCATTTAAGATAGGGTAGTGATCTCAAAATATGTGACTGCTTAATGCAGGATTAAAATAATGCAGAAAGCTCCTACAGGAGCTTTCTGCATTATTTTTAATTCTGCATTACACAATTACATGCATTAAAGACTACACAAAATTGCGGGTTTCTATTGAGGGGGTAGCTTTATACAAGATTGATAGTAATGTCACAATGAATGAACTAGAGTATTATCTTTAAAGAACCGACACAATTCAATTGACAAACGGTAACATTAAACGTTTTCTATTATTGAAAAGTTTTTCCAATTGAGTAGGCACCTAAAACATGACACCTGTTCTTTACTGTATGTAATACTTTCTAACTACATTTACATGTAAATAATTTAATGGCATATTCAGCTTCTGAGTGATTGGAAACAAAACTTAACCCACTACCCCATAAATATGCCTTTTTACGCCTTTTACTTATTCATCCACTGAAGAAAATAGTTCTTCTTTATAAAGTGATGAACATGTACCATGAGAAATCTTTTTAATATCCTAGCAGATGGTAGCTTATAGCAGGCTGAAAGTAAAGAAGAATGTGCCTTAAGGCACATTCTGCTTTACTTTCAGCCTGCTTTTAAGTAATCACAGATCTTCAAAACTAGAAACATGTTATGGGGTAAAATACAAAGGACTTATACCTGTAATTCACCTTTGTTTAAAGAATCCAGTGATTGTTTGTTTTTTAAAACACATACATGAAATTTCAAAAATACGCATTTTATTATGCCTCTTATTTCATTATCCCTCCACTGAAGTTCTAACTTGAGATACGAAATCAGACATAATTTTTTAAGTAGAGGACATCCTGAGAGTAAAGAGATTTAAACTCATCATTAAGACCAGAGCAAAAACTATAGAGGAATAGAAACAAGCAACCTACCCTTTTCTTTTTGATACAGCTCCTCATTTCTTTCATGAATTATTTTAAATCCACCCTTATTTCCGATATCAAATCACTCACTCACTTTTGCTATAGTAATGACATAATTCTTAAAGTCAGCTTTATTTTTTTCAAAACTAAATGCAAGCACATTGAATGATGCACTTAAATGTACAAAATGGTAGTCTTTGGAAAATGTTGATGACTCATTTTAATCCTAGCGGAAAACAGTTTGGTTCGTGATCAGATGCCCGATAAACTTTTGTAAATGTCCAAAAAAGGTTTCCTACATATAGAGGGTTATCTCATTCAGAGAGTGTATTCCTAATATAGAAGAAACCTGAACAAACCATTCCCCCAAGGTATTAAACCTTATCATGCTGAATTCTTTCCCTACTCCAAATATATTGTATGTGGGGGAAAAAAATCAAAATTAGTTTTAATATTTTTGAAACTGAAGAAAATTTGAATATAAATGCTAGTTTGGATCAAGATCAGATGTTGCATTACTTGGCATCTCGTCTGCTTCAGAACTTCCAGATAAGGGGAGTATTTCAAAAACTGAAATCTTTATTTCTGCATTAAACCCTATGATGTTATTACTCATTAGAATTGTCTCTTTGAGACGATTCTAATGAGTAGTAACATCATTGGTTTTATGGAAAAAAATTATAAATTTTTGGATCTAGTGAGAAAATTTTGGATCTGTTCAGTTTACCCCCATCTTATCTGGAACCCTGTGCTTATGTCTAGACTATGAGGTGATGGGATAAGAGGTATCTTTGCTTTGATGAAAGAATACTAAAAAGAGGTCTAACAGAACTTACCCATACTGATAAATGTTGACATTTAAACTTATCTATGGCAGATATTTAATCAGCCATTTCTGATCTGTTATCAATGGCGCAGAGAAAATGTTTTTATCATCACCAGGCTAAATTTGTTCTTAACATGACTTAACCATTGTTAAAATAACACAAATATATACAAGTCAATGATCAACTCTGCATACATTGATATTTCAAGCTTAATCCTTTATAGTTCTATAGCCTGTTTCTAAATTTGAAGACGATTTTTTGTAACCCCATAATAACAGGTTAAATGTAAAACAGAATGCACCTTAAGACTTATCCTAATAATAGGCTATATAAACCTTGTACTGGCTGAGAGTACACTTGTCCTATACAAACAGTGTACACCCTGATTTGAGGCAGGACTCCAGATAAGAGGGAGCAATTTAACCAAACAAATCTAACATTTTCTCCTTCATGTCAGCACCAAATCCTATGGTGTAACTGCTCATTAGAATCATCCTGAAGAGACGATTCAAAAGACTAGTCACACCACAAAATCCCAAATGCTTAAAGAAGACTTGAAATAAATCAGAATGCTCCTAATTCTGTTTGACTTTCAGCCTGCTTTAAGCAACTATCCATCTTAAATGCTGGAAACAAATCATTAGGGAAAGGATTAACCCTTTCCTCCCTGAAACCTCAAAAGGACAATTCTATTTTCCAATGTAGTCTAGTCCATTTTTGACTTTTTAGGGTTGAATTTTACAATATATTCCAAAATTACAAACAGTGTAGACCCTGATCAGAGGGCTCCTTAAGGAACCCTCTGATCAGGGTAAACACTCTTTGCATAGGACAAATGTTCTCCTCACAGGTACTCTGTCTGCAAATGAGGCATATATACGTGACTTAGGGTTCATTAGAGTTAAAGTGCAATAGATATTTTAAATTCAGTGTTTTAATCCTTTATTGTTTTAGGAAAGATGGTGTTGTTGTTTTTTAAGGGAGGGGGGGCATTTAATTGAGATGTTAAACAAGGGTATACATTTATTATGTTAAAATATCACTTACCTGACTAGTGGTCACGTTGGAGACAGCATGCATATCTGAGTCACCTTCAACAAGCTTCTGTCTGCTGCGTGCTTCATCTAACTCTTCTACAAGACAGAAAATACAAATTGTACAATCATATTTCAAAGGTAGGAAATACAAATGTTACAATATTCCAAAGATAGGAAATACATATTGTACAATTATATTCCAAAGGTAAGAAATACAAATTGTACAATTATTCTTAAGGTAGAAAATACAAATTGTACAATTATTCCAAAGGTAGGAAATACAAATTGTACAAATATTCCAAAGGTAGAAAATACAAATTGTACAATTATTCCAAAGGTAGAAAATACAAATTGTACAATTATTCCAAAGGTAGAAAATACAAATTGTACAATTAAATTTCCAAAGGTAGGAAACACAACTTGTACAATTATTCCAAAGGTAGAAAATACAAATTGTACAATTATTCCAAAGGTAGAAAATACAAATTGTATAATTATTCCAAAGGTAGAAAATACAAATTGTACAATTAAATTTCCAAAGGTAGGAAACACAACTTGTATAATTATTCCAAAGGTAGAAAATACATATTGTACAATTTTATTCCAAAGGTAGTAAATACATATTGTTCAATATTCCAAGGGTAGGAAATACATATTGTACCATGTTCCCAAGGTAGGAAATACAAATTGTACAGTATTCCAAACGTAGGAAGAACTTATTCTACAATGTTCAAAAATGTAGTAAATACAAATGGTAAAATGTTACAAAGGTAGAAAAAACAAATTGTACAATATTCAAATGTTAGAATTTACATATTGTACATTGTTTAAAAAGGTAGTAAATACAAAGTGTACAATGTATCAAAGGTAGGAAGTACAAATGGTACAAAGTTCCAAAGGTAGGAAATAGAAATTTACAAACTCCTGCAGATTGTACAATGTTCTAAAGGTAGAAAAGTTCTCATATTGACATAAATTTAACCCTTTATTCCAGACACACATTTTTACGCATTTAAATCATTCTTCCACTGAAGAAAATAGTTGTAATTTGTAGTTATGAATATGTCTCCTTGAAAGATCTTATATATATTCTAGCTGATAGTAAGTTTAAAACAGGCTGAAAGGAAAGCAGAATGCACCTTAAGGCGCATTCTGCTTTACTTTCAACCTTCTTTAACTGGGCATCTGTCTTCAAAATAAGAAACAGGCTTATAGTGGAGTAAAGGGTTTAGTTAGAATTGATTAAATATGAAATTAAAGACTGATTGTCTGGAGATCGGGTCACCAAGAATAAGACTAGTGGTCTAAACCATTGGCCACGTTACTACAGTGGAGAATCTGTTATTCTTTCCCAATAAACGCTTTTACGCTAAAACTATTTTTTGCAGTGCAAACAGTTTGGAGCCAGATCAGACGCCGGGTAACCCGGCGTCTGATCAGGCTCCAAACTGTTTGCCACCAAGATTAACAATAATTATCAGAATTGTCCAAAAGTTGTTCTACGTTTTAGTGCTTTGCGTTTGCGTTTAAACGGGAAAGAATAACAGTTTCTCCACTGTAAGTAACCTTTTAGTCATCAGACAAAATACCCTTATGTCACCAGTGTTATTTATAATAATTTCTCAAAATGCTTAAATAAAACTTTCCACAAATTAGATTATGTTTGTTATCCTGGTTGAAATAATAATTATGCCTGCTTTCACCTCATTGCACAATTTTCTTACAGGTTTTCATTCTTTTTCGTGTATTTGATGCTAGAGAAAAACTATAGTCCTTATTAACCCTTTACCAAATACAATGTACCCTGTTTTTAGTTTTGAAAATTTGGCGCTATATGACATTGTGTCGCGGTGCCGTTAAACCCAACTCTCTCTCTTTCGTTTTGAAAATAGTTGACTACTTAAAACAGTTTGACAGTAAAGCAGCTTTACTTTCAACCTGCTTTAAGCTACCACCTGCTAGAATTAAGAAAATATTCCTTCTGATACAGATTCATGACTGTATAGATTGGAATTATTTTCTTCCGCATAGGATTCAACGGAATGCGCTAAAAGGCGCTTATTTAAGGTAAAGGGTTAAGTCAATTGATCTAACACAAAGCAAACTTACTGAGCTCGGGAACTCTCTGAGTCTCTGCATTAGGATGTCCCTGCTTTTCATTGTACTTACTGACCGCAGGAACTCTCTGAGTCTCACTATGTGGATGTCCCTGCTTTTCATTTTTCTTACTGACTACAGAAACTCTTGGAGTCTCACTATGTGGATGTCCCTGCTTTTCATTTTTCTTACTGACTACAGAAACTCTTGGAGTCTCTGTATGTGGATGTCCCTGCTTTTCATTGTACTTACTGAGTACAGGACTTCTCTCAGTCTCTTTATGTGGATGTCCCTGCTTTTCTGTGTACTTACTCAGCACAGGAACTCTCTCTGTATACGGATGTCCCTGCTTGTCATAGTACTTGAGTATTCTGGGATCCTTTGGTGTCAACCTGTAAAACAATGAAATATGTATCAATATTAACAGTATAAAGGCTATTCCATTGAATACTGGTATAAAGTCACAATACCTGCAGTTGCCCGTGCTATACATGTAGATGGTGATGTATTCAGCTAAACCCATTACATCATAAATATGCCTTTTTACACTACTTATTTGTTCTTCCACTCAAGGAAACAGTTCCAATTTACACTGTTATGAGTATATCCCATAGAAAATATTTACTATAGCAGAATGGTAGCTTAAAGCAGGCTTAAAGTAAAGCAAAATGTGCCTTAATTAAGGCACATTCTGATTTACTTTCAACCTGCTTTAAGTGGCCACATATCTTAAAAACCAGAAATAGGCTATGGGGTAAAGGATTAATTTCTAATTTAGAAGATCATTATTTTTTTAAGTAAAGGCAGTTGCTTAATCCAGAAAGCTAATTTTGTTGTACTAAATATTTCATCTATCTTAATGACCAATAAATAAGACATTGGCAAACAGAGTAGACCAAGATTGAAATGCAACAAATATATTGCTTTGTATAAAAAGAGTAAACTTACTTTTTCTACATCTTTTATGTAAATCTTCAAAACCAAATATTGTGACTAATCCTGAGAATGACCATGAACATTATAAATGTAATGAGAAGTTACTTAATAGGTTAAACCCATTAACCCATAAATATGCCTTTTTACGACTTTTATACAAACCTTCCATTGAAGAAAATAGTTCCAATTTATACCGTCATAACTTATAACTCTGCACCCTAAGAAAAAAATTCTATATTCTAATTGATTGTAGCTTAAAGCAGGCTGAAAGTAAAGTAGAATGTGCCTTAAGGCACATTCTGCTTTACTTCCAACCAGCTTTAAGTAGTTACCTATCTTCAAACTTATAGAAACAGGCTATGGGGTAATAGGTTAATAGGGTTTAATTCAGACAAAAGAATGTAACTAAATGAAACATTCACAAATTTTATATCTGCAGCTCTAAACATGTATCCTTCCAAATACAGCTAGTAAAAGTACTCACCATGCAGTACTCACTCAAAACTAGTAGGCATGTCTGCCTTCCACAAAAACTACAGCTATTACTTATTTCCAATAAAAACACTCAATCAGTACAATACACACAGGTTTAGTCACATCAAGATTGCATATTGCATAACACCTATCCATGAATGGATACTAAGACTTCTGTTGTCAGCAAATATGCCACAAGTTAATGCACACATCAAATAAAGTGTTTCCAATATAACATTTAATCACAGCACAGATATAATGAGACTAAAATATAGAAAGAAAAAAAAATTCTGGAGAGAGACACATAATCAAGGATCTTTTATCTATGTGATACATTAAAATAAAGTCAAACTGTAATACAGACTCCTGATTTCCATCTTATAAATACATTTACTTTCATCTTGCTTTAAGCTGTCACTTTTCTTTTATGGAACCAATAAGCCTTCTTATTAATGGTTGTACTAGAGAGGTTTTACAGTATATATAACAAGGGCCACCATGGCCCTAAATCGCTCACCTGGTTCGCTATGTAAAATTAACCTATAGTGACCTAGATTATGACTGGACATGACCCACAATCAACCTTTAGAGTGTTAACAAGATTTTTCTATAATTTGACCTAGTGACCTAGTTTTTGACCAAACACAATCCACATTTGATTTTGACCTAGATTTGATGTAGGCAAACATTTTGAAAATATTTCATTCAGCTCTAACGAGATTTGTAGCCTCTAGAGGGTCAATTAACACTGTTTTTCTTTGATTTGGCCTAGTGACCTAGTTTTTGACCCGACATGACCCACATTCGAACTTGACCTAGATATCAATAAGGCAAACATTCTGACCAAGTTTCATGAAGATCCATTGAGTTTTGTAGCCTCTAGAGTGTTAACAAGGTTTTTCTATGATTTGACTTAGTGACCTAGTTTTTAACCGAACATAAACCACATTCTAACTTGACCTAGATATCAATAAGGCAAACATTCTGACCAAGTTTCATTAAGATCCATTGAGATTTGTAGTCTCTAGAGTGTTAACAAGGTTTTTCTATGATTTGACCTAGTGACCTAGTTTTTCACCAGACATGACCCACATTCAAACTTGACCTAGATTTCATCAAGACAAACATTGTCATGAAGTTTCATGAAGACGGGATGAAATTTGTAGGCGCTAGAGTGTTAACGAACAATTGTGAACGGACGGACGGACGACGGACATTCAGCGATCCTAAAAGCTCACCTTGGCACTTCGTGCCAGGTGAGCTAAAAAGGCTAATGAGTGCAGATATTGTTAGTACAAATCGTGCATGATTTGAAACAACAGCTTGAAAACATACATTGGCACATAAACCACATAAATCATTTGTAAACAGTATAGATCCAGATCAGAGAAGCCCTCTGATCTGGATTTATACTATTTTTTTTATAGTTTTATGAACAAATTGCTCAAAGTTTTGTGTGAATCTAAACTAGTCAATCAGGGCTGCCTCAATTTGATTTTGAAAACTTCGTAGATTTCCAAATTTTCTGTTTTTCAAACGTGATTACTGAGAGCAGGTTAAAATTTAAGCAGAATGCGCCTTAAGGCACATTCTGCTTTACTTTCAACCTGCTTTAAGCTACAATCTGCTAGGATAAAAATACAAAGATTTTGAAAAAATCTGGAGAAATGGCAGCCATGGTCAATTAACAGAAAACGTGTGAGTCCCTTGAAAATTTTGTGAGTGTTAATCTAGATCTGCAATTGTTGAACATTATTTGTTATGCTTAATCACTGTATGCCATGGAGTTTTTCATGTGTCAGCAAAATTGATCAGTCAGGAGTTATTGGCCCTGATTGATAGTATATCTTATCTTCAGTCATATAAAATAAAGAAGTTGTCTTCCAAACACCCCCATGAAAAAGTAGTGAATTTTTCCAAGCATTATCTTGGAAGAGATCATTGAAAACTATCCAGGCATTCATGGATTAAATCCCAGGTTTTAAAAGATTTAATCAACAAAATCTATAGATACTAGATTACATGTATAAGTATCTGAAGCCTAATCAGTTCATCTTGTCAACATGATAACCTGCAAATAAAGTGGCGGAAGACTTCATTCTTTCTATATAAAGGATTGTGCTAACACAATGATATCCTTTGCAAACGGCTTGGTGCCTGATCGGACACCAAATAACTCCGCTCCTACCTGTTTGCAACTTAGATTTTAATCAGAAATTAAATGCATTTTAAAGTTTTTGTTTTACAAAGGTTTTTGAAACGGGTCCCAGGTCTTTTCTAAATGAAAGTAAAGTTTGTTTACATTTGGATTCTACCCATTGAATGCTGAATCTGCATCATTCTATTCTTCAATCATTTTACTTTTCTATATTTGCAGTAATATGAAATGAGAAGCAAATTGAATGGATCTTGATCAGACAGTGTGCCTTATCTGGATAAAAACTGATAGCAAAATTATTGGATTCAGGTTTTCAGTGTTTAACCCTTTCCTTCCTGAAACCTCAAATGGACAATTCTAGATTTTCAATTAGTTTTGTCCATTTTTGTCATTTTAGGGTTGATTTTTACAATATATGTCAAAATGACAAACAGTGGAGACCTAATCAGAGGGCTCCTTAAGCAGTCCTCTGATCAGGGTCTTCACTGTTTGCATAGGACAAGTGTACTCTTCACAGGTACAATGTTTGCAAATGACGCATATATGCACGACTAAGGTTCAAAGAGTTAAGTCTGATTATGCATTATATTAATATGCATCCTTCGCATTTGTCCTATGCAAACAGTTAAGACCGAGATCAGAGGGCTCCTAAAGGCTCTGATCTTGGTTTGCACTGTTTGTTATTTAACAATTGTCTAAACCCCCAAAATTGTCAAAAAATAGACTAGCCCTCAATTACTGAAAACTTGAATTGTCCAGTTGAAGTTTTAGGGAGGAAAGGGTTATAGATTCTAAACCTGCTTTAAATTAAAATCCCTTGTTGTCAATCAAAAGCCTTAAATACATATTGTCTTGACCCCCTCATGATGAAGTAAAACATTTTGAAGACAAGATGGATTAAACATCTTAGGCTAATTCAGAAATTTTCAAATATATTTGTTCTGCATGATAAGCATTGATTTCCTTTATCCCATTCACTACTGAATTTCCCAATAGAAGAAAATAGTTCTAATTTATTCAGTCATGAATATGTAAGGAATATTTTTCTTTACTCTAGCTGGCAATAGCTTAAAGCTGGCTGAAATGAAAAGCAGAATGCACCTTAAGGTACATTCTGCTTTACTTTCAACTTGCTTTAAGTAGTCACTTCTTTTAAAGCTAGAAACAGGCTATGGGTCAAGGGTTAACAAGGCTCTCGAAAATAGTACAGTTTTCCAACATTTTCTCCTTCATGTATTCACGTTCACCCTTTGGTGTGACTACTACTCAAATAGTCTCAAAGAAACCATATGGCTTTGTGCAGACATAAAGATTTTAGTTTTTGAGATACTCTCCTTATTCAACCCTTTCCCCCATAGAAGCGACTTTTAGCGTGTTTAATTTATTCCTCCGCTGAAGAAAATAGTTCCAGTTTATACCCTCATGAACAATTACCATAACAAATATTTTTATATAGCCTAACAGATGGTAGTTTAAAGCAGGCTGAAAGTAAAGCAGAATGTGCCTTAAGGCACATTCTGCTTTACTTTCAACCTGCTTTAAGTGATCACCTGTCTTTAATATTATAAATAGTTTATTGGGTAAAGGGTTAAGAGCATTTAAAGATTTTTACAAAAGTTGGTCAAAGGTCAAGGTCAAAATGGCAAACATATTTGCATGGTTCAAAAGGTCTTGATACATGTAAGGCACAGTCCAACTATGAAGGATATATATGTCCAGTAGAACAAAAGTTATAGGGAAGGTTAAGATTTTGTGACACAGACAGGCAAAACTATAATTTATGCTCCTGAATCAGATTCTGGAGACATAAAAAGTGAAGACAAGATCAAGTATACTAGTTTGTTACATCTGTCTACATGTACAGTGGGGAAAACGTTATTCTTTCCCAATAAACACATTTACGCTAAAACTATTATGTCTTTTACAAACAGTTTGGATCCAGATCAGATGCCAGGTAACCCGGTGTCTGATTAGGCCCCAAACTGTTTGCCATTAAGATAAACATAATTTGTCAGAATTGTCCAAAAAATGTACTTTTTTACGTTTAAGTGCATTGCGTTTTAACGGGAAAGAATGACGCTTTCTCCACTGTAGTTGTCTAATATGCCATGCAGTACAATATTATCTAGCATGCAGTACAATATAATCTAGCATGCAGTAGAATACAATTCAGCATGCAGTACAATATAATCTAGCATGCAGTCAAATACAATCCAGCATGCAGTACAATATAATCTAGCATGTAAGGACTGATTACTATATAATCTAGCATGCAGTACAATATAATATAGCATGCCAGTACTAGTCACCTTTCCTCGCCGTCTTCAGAGGCATGTACACTGGAACGACTGTAACAATGAATCAGACTACTTAACTAATTACTCCATAAAATACAACTTTTTATGCATTATAAGTATTCCTCAATTTAAGAAAATAATCTTTATTGCCATGGATAATGTACCATAAGAAATATTTACTATACTCTAGCTGAAGACCAATTCTGCTTTACTTTCCTCTCTTTTTAAGTAGTCATCTTTCTTTTAGGTAATGCATGGATTACTAAGTCCTATGCCATATGGGTAATTAAGGTATAAAAAATATATATCAATATCAACCAAACTAGTTGTCATTGATGGGAAAAACTGTTATTGATATATCAACAGACAAGCATTATATTTAAATCTGTGTTAAGCAATCACTGAATGAAGACATAATTAAATCTAGACAAAACTCATAAGCACATAATCATATATAATCACATAAGCTTGTAACAGACACACATTCTGCTAAACCAGGTATTTCTTAGGAATGAGGCTGGTTTTTTTTCAGATACAGTAAAATCTCTCTATTACGACCTTTAAAACAAATGATAATTGATTTTATTATATACCTACCAATGTTCTGCCCGAAATATTTCTGTATTTTATCGAACAAATACACCTTGACGGATTGAATATTCCGTATTACCCATGTACCTTGTGTAATGGGAAAAGAACGTTTACTGTGTAGTCGGAAGTTCGGAACTACAGTAAAACCTCTCTATTACGACCACTAAATTATGTTAAGTATTAGGGTGTTTACGGTAGGTGACCGCTTAAAGCAAGGTGACAGTGAAACAGAAAGCTCCTTTAGGAGCTTTCTGTTTCACTGTCACCTTGCTTTAAGCTGTCACCTCTCTATTATTTAATCAATTAGCATTCGTTTTAGTGGTCGTATTAGCGAGTATTTACTTTCACGCGCCATTCCCCGAAGTGTGACGTAAAGGAAATCCCGTTTATTTATAGTAACGCTCGAAACATTTCTATCGTTTTTCATTTAATTTTTATTATAAGAGGTATATAATAAAAGGAACATTACTATACTTTGCATATCTTATGTACCGGATCACTCTCGTTGTGTGTGTAAAGGCTATATCCAACTCGACCTCCGGTCTCGTTGGATATAGCCTTTACACACACAACTCGAGTGATCAGGTGCAAAAGATATGCAAAGTATAGTAATATTCCGTTTGTATAAACCACAGGAGACAGCTTAAAGCAAGATGACAGTAAAACAGAAAGCTAAAGGAGCTTTGTTTTACTGTCACCTTGCTTTAAGCACTCACCTATCGTAAACACCTAATAATTGACACAATTTAGTGGTCATAATAGAGAGGTTTTCCTGTATTGCAATGAGAAATTGAGTGAAACTTCTCATGTTTTTTGTTTGTTACAAACAGAGAGTGAAAATAAATAAAACTAAAACTAAACACATAAACTAGAGGCATGGCTTTGTCTGTAAGACAAATATGATGCCCCCGCCGGCAAAAATTTGACAATTAAAGTTCAACTGACTGTAATTTTATGAAAAATTAAAGCAGATCAAAATGCTGTCCAGATGCACTGCAAACACTCTGCCAAGTTTTAAGGTTGTAGCTTGAAAACTGTAGGAGATGGCCTGAGACAAAGTGTGTACTGTAGGTGGAACAGATTAACAGACAGACGTACGGACAGACAGGGGAAAAACAGTATATGCCCCCTGACTGATTGTTGCGGGGGCATAACAATCAATTCAAACATTTTGATAAAACAGCCTCTGATGTAATTTCATATCACTACTGCTAAATTAAACTAAAAACTAAAACTGATGACAACATTTTCCATGCAACAGTTTAAGTATACCGAGTCTTCTCCATGACATTATCAGCTGATGATCTATGCTCTAGCTTTTCCAGTCTCTCTATTTTCTCAAGGTTACTGGTTGAGTTGGACATGATCTTAGATATCTCACTCCTAACAATGGGAACAAAATGAGGCCTGTATTTCATAGTCATAGCTACAATAGTACAGTTAACCCTTTCCCCCATAGAAACGACTTTTAGCGTATTTCATTTATTCCTCCGCTGAAGAAAATAGTTCCAGTTTATACCCTCATGAACAATTACCATTACAAATATTGTATATAGCCTAGCAGAATTTAGCTTAAAGCAGGCTGGAAGTAAAGCAGAATGTGCCTTAAGGCACATTCTCCTTTACTTTCAACCTGCTTTAACTGGTCACCTGTCTTCAAAACTACAAACAGGTTATGAGGTGAAGGGTTAAACCTCTCTTTTACAGCCACTAAATTGTGTTAATTATTATGTGTTTTAGACAGTTAACTGCTTAAAGCAAGGTGACAGTTAAACAGAAAGCTCCTGTAGGAGCTTTCTGTTTTACTGTCACCTTGCTTTAAGTTGTCACCTGTCTGCTATTCAATCTATTAGCACTCATTTTAGTGGCCGTAATAGAGAGGTTTTACTGTACAATAAAATCAGCTTTTACAGTCACAAAAGGCATACAAGTTTACTTTCCTGTGTTCAAGATAGCTAGTAGTTTACTTTTATATTTTGTAATCCTTTACCCCACAGATATGCCTTTTTACACATTCAATTTATTCCTTCACTGAACAAAAAAGTTGCACTTTATACAATCATGAATATGTACTTTAAGAAATATTTTCTGTATCCAAGCAGATAAAAGCTTAAAGCAGGCTGAAAGTAAAGCAGAATGCGCCATAAGGTGCATTCTGCTTTACGTTCAACCTGCTTTAAGTGATCATTTTTCTGTAAAACTAAATACAGCAATGGGGTAATGGGCTCAGATAAATTGCAGCATGTATAGTTAAAACTACAAATGACACTGAAATATAAAGCCCTTTCAATATGCACTATAACGGCATCCACTGAAAATATTCCGCCATGAATGTCTGAGTTCCAGGGCCCAATATTTCCATGTACATTCAAACTTAGTGATGAGAATCGAACCAGATAGCAAACATCAATAATCGAACAAGTCTGCAGATTGATAATGGATTAATAACTGAGAGTAAATGAATATGTATTCAAAAGGCCAACAGACTGTCGTAATCTCCATAATAAAATTGCAACAGCACATCCTAGATCTATTAGAATCAGTTGCTTTAAGCAGGTTGACAATAAAGCAGAAATCCCGATCCTGCAGAAAAATCTATCATTAATAACCACCAAATTATTTTAATTATCTTGTGTTAAATTAGACAGGTGACTGCAAGCAAGATGAAAACTCCTTTAGGATCTTTCTGTTTTACTGACATCTTGCTTTAAGCTTCCACCTGTCTTTCAAACACAGGGCTGCCATAAGTTGACATGAAAAATCCTAAGATTTCCAAATTTGCATTTCTCAAGTGCAATTTTACGAATCGTACCTTTATCCTATAGCCTTTTTCTTGTTTTGTTGACATGCGACCACTGCTTTAAGTAAAGCAGAATGCGCCTTAGGGCGCATTCTGCTTTACTTTCAGCCTTCTTTAAGCTACCATGTACTAGGAAAAATCCGGAGATTTAGGAAAAATCCGGAGAAATGGCAGCCCTGCAAACAGTCAATTTGTCTTCTTTTTATTGGTCATAATGGAGAGGTTTTACTGTACTTTCTTTAACCCTTTCCCCATTAATACGCCTTTTAAAGCCTT
The DNA here is from genome assembly GCA_922989275.2 of Gari tellinella. NCBI lineage: Eukaryota > Metazoa > Mollusca > Bivalvia > Cardiida > Psammobiidae > Gari > Gari tellinella. The sequence continues at coordinate 25,908,892 of OV277873.1, forward strand.
TAATTTATTCCTCCACTGAAGAAAGAAGCTCCCTTTTACACAGCCATGAACATGTATCATAAGAGATATTTTCTACATCCTAGAAGAGTATGGCTTAAAGCAGGCTGAAAGTAAAGCAGAATGTGCCTTAAGGCACATTCTGCTTTACTTTCAACCTGCTTTAAGTGGTCACCTGTCTTCAAAACTAGAAACAGGCTATGAGGTAAAGGGTTAAAGCCTATAATTTATTCCTCCACTGAAGAAAGAAGCTCCCTTTTACACAGCCATGAACATGTATCATAAGAGATATTTTCTACATCCTAGAAGATTATGGCTTAAAGCAGGCTGAAAGTAAAGCAGAATGGGCTATAAGGTGCATTCTGCTTTACTTTCAACCTGCTTTAAGTGCTCACCTATCTTCAAAACTAGAAACAGGCTATGGGGTAATGGGTTAAGCAGCCACTAGCCCTAGAGTTTTGAAATCTAGATTCTTTGTGTAAAAGTTTTATTGTATAATTGATTTTGAAATGATAACAGTGACTGATAATCGGAACACTCATGTTGCCAGAGTTAACTATTTATTTAACCCATTACCCCATAGCCTTATTCCAATTTTGAAGACAGGTGACCACTTAAAGCAGGTTGAAAGTAAAGCAAAATGCACCTTAAGACGCATTCTGCTTTACCTTCTACCTGCTTTACGCTATCGATCTGCTAAATTTATAATTTTTTCAATCTGATACATATTTATATAGTCATCTGCATTTAATTCCTCCACTGAAGAAAATAGTCCCCAATTTATATAGTCATTAATATCTATCATAAGAAATATTTTCTATACTCTATAAGATGGTAGCTTAAATCAGGCTTTAGGCACATTCTGCTTTACTTTTAACCTGCTTTAACCATTTACCCCATAGCCTGTTTCTAGTTTAGAAAATAGGCGACTACTTAAAACAGGTTGAAAGTAAAGCAGAATGCACCTTAGGGCGCATTCTGCTTTACTTTCAGCCTGCTTTAAGCTACCATCTGCTAGAATTTAAAAAACATTCCTTGAGATACATATTTATGATTGTATAAATTGGAAGTATTTTCTTCCGCGCACAATTAAAGGGAATGCCCTAAAAAGCGTTTCTATAAGGCAAGTCACTTGTCTCCAGAACTAGGAACAGACTATTGGGTAAATTTAAGGGTTCAATTTTTGTCAACATTTGTACAGAGTTCCCCACAACAGATTGGTCTACCTTGACTGCTGTGTGAGACTGTCTAGAGTAGACTTGGACAGTTTGCTTATTTCAGAAGCAACTTCCACACCCAAGTATTTGTCAAGGTCATTGACAAGGTCAGATCTGAAATCCAAATATTTGTCAAGGTCAGATCTGAAATCTAAAATTTCCCTTCATACAATCATGTAGATAACTCTTAGCATGCTAGAGGTGAAACCCTGATAACCTTTGCAAACAGTTTGGATCCTAATGAGACGCTGCATAATGCAGCATCTCATTAGGATTCAAAGTGTTTGACATTCAACCTGTTTAGAGAAGAAATTTTGAAAATTATTTTTTTGGAGCAGAAGCAGAGCACAATGGTTGCAGATGAAACAAATACCCAGCAAACAAAGAGTATGTACCGTAAACACTAAAATGTGATGCAGAGCTCTTGGTATGTTAAAATCATTGAATTTGGAAATGTCTGATTATCAAAATTTCAAGTGAGGAGAATTCTGGTGTTTATGGTTATCATAATGCATTAGTTGTAATCATTGTGCCTAATCTACAGTAGAGAAGACATTATTATTTCCCTTTTAAACACAAACGCAATGCACTAAACTGTAGAAAATTACTTTTCGAAATTTCTATCTTTTTAAACTGAGCGCCAAACAGGTTGGAGCCTCATTCATGATCAGACGCTGGGTAAACCAGCGTCTGATTAGTGGCTCCAACCTGTTTGCAATGGAAATAATAGTTTTAACAATATCAGTGAAATTAGTGCAGCAGTTTCCTGCTGCACAGTGATCATGCTTATCTCAAGTAGGAAAGTACATCTGATGTTACCGTGTTACCTATTTACCATTAAAAACTATTCTGTTTTAAAAATAACTCGGGTCAGAAAAATCGGATATTATCACTATCACTGTTTTTACAACACCAAAGTGTACCCTATGTCTGGTGTTGTGCCTTTAGACGTCTTTGCTGACATCCGACTTTCTCTAAGTTTAGATACTGGACTTTCACAAACCCCACTGAAAACATGGATTATTATGATTGGAACCAGCATATCAGTATATCAAAATCATTTCCAAAACAAACATTTCAGAACCTTCACTATAACATCTGCGAAGATATTCAATCTTGTATTAAGCAACAATCAATTGAAGCATACATAGAGAAACAAGTGACTGCTTAGTGCAGGATAAAAATAATGCAGATAGCAAAAATGCTTCAAGACAATTCAAATGGGTAGTTAAACCATATGATCTGGTGCTGCAATGAGTACGTAAATGTATGATTTGTTCAGTTTACTCCCTCTTACATGATCATTGCAAGTCTTGCCAATGAAGAGAGTGAGATACTCTCGAAATTTACAGGTTAATTTTCACTTTGAGTCATCAAAATCAATCGAAATGGATCATCCAGAGCATGGAAACAACATTATAAGAAAATTATTTCTTATTTCCATCATAGCAAATGATTTACATGTACTTGTAATTGTCACAACACCAAATGTACCCTAAGTCTGGCGTTGCTGTTTTACAAGTCTTTGCTGACATCTTGCTCTCTTTCAACTTCGACACTGGGCTATCGCAATCTTCTCTGAAAACATGGACCCTTGGTTAGAGTAATGACTAAGACTTATATTGACAGATTCTATCATATCTACAAGAATGTAAAATCTTAACACTACTGTGAAATATTGAAACAAATCAAAATCCTGAGAATAATGAACATTTTTGGTAAACATGTATGTGAAAACACAAAAAAAATTGAAAATTGTATGAGAAATTAGACAAAGTATTTATGGCATAATGTGGACGGACAAAGGAATGAACAAATGAACAGGTATACCCCAACCAATCAACATTAAAGCTGACCATCACCAATTGTTTAATCATAGCATTTATTTAATCCTTTTCTCCATAGCAAAATGTACAATCACAGATATTTAACCATGTTTTAAGACACAAAACTACTTAAAGCAACATGAAAGTAAAGCCGAAAGTTGTCTGCTTTACTTTCATCACACATTAAGTAGCAGCCATCCAGAACAACCCTTGTAGAATTTCTTGTAATAATTCCTAAGATATCCCAGAAATTGGTAGCTGGAACAAATATCGTGGAATATTTTAGGATGTTCCTGAGATACCCTTGGATCTCCAATAGTCTTGGAAATTCCTAGCTTGTGGTTATTTGAAAGCCAATTCTGAGAATTCCAGGGATTATCCTGAGAATTCCCGGGATAATAAAAACCTCCAGAGTATATTTCTGGAGGGAAAAGTATCACAATTAACCCTTTATCAGTTACTTTGGAGACTTTGCAAACACATTGCAATAAAATTAGTTTTTTGAAAAAAAATTCTTATAATATATTTTAATCTGAGTGACAAACAGTTTGTTTGGAGCCTGATCAAACACAGGGTTACTAAGCATCTGATCTGGCTCCAAACTGTTTGCAATGACCATTATTGTTTTAACAAAATGGTGTATATTAGGAAAGAATATTTTCTCCACTATTGACAACTATCATTTTCTCAGATGGCTTTGCATGGAGGAAAGGGTTATATCACTCGCACACCCTGCCACCTTGTTATGAATCACTCAGACCACCATCCTACCTTGGGTCTCGCAGCATTGCTTGTCTGGTAAAAGGTCAAAACAAATACACATGTCAAATTATTCCGTCTTTCTTTTTAACCAATACACTTGGGTTCTAGACAAAAGTTAGTACATTGACAATTTCCAGCATTTTCTCTGTTTATGTCTCCACCAAAAACCTATGCTGTGACTACTCATGATCCCATTGTCCCATGAATACCCCTTTTTACGCCTCAAATTAATCCTCCACTGAAGAAAATAGTTCCGCTTTATATAGTTATGAATGTTAATCATTTGAAATAGTTTCTTTATCCCAGTAGATATATATATTTACGTAAAGCAGGATTAAAGTAAAGCAGAATGTGCCTTTAGACACATTCTGCTTTACTTTCAACCTAATTTAAGTGGTCACATATTTTCAAATCAAGAAACAGACAATGAGGTAAAGGATTATAGTTATTTCTTATGAGAAAATTCTAATTAGAGTAATTAGTGGAGGCTTAAGGATGTTAAACTAGTCCAGTAAAATTTCTCTATTAGGACCACTTAAAAGGTGAATAATTATTTGTTAAAGACAGGTTATACTTTAACTATTATATACAGAGGTAAATGCGCTATTCCTACCCATTTACGCGTTAATATATGCGTAAGAAGCGCATAGTGAACGTTTAACGCCTAACGATTTTAACGCGTTAAACCCGTTAATAAATGATCATACCCATGGCTTGGCTAAGGGGTCGTCGGCTAAGTGATGACCCTTTCATCCGGTCTCTTTTGAACCATAAAGAAACGGCTTGGAAACGCGTTTAACGAAACGGATAATAAACCCGTAAAGTGGGTAGGAATAGCGTATTTACCACTGTATATAAACCAGGGAGCTTTCTGCTTTACTTTCATTTTGCTTTTAGCAGCCACTTGCCTTAATCCATTACCCAATATAATAGCCTGTTTCTAGTTTTGAAGAAAGGTGACTAATTAAAGCATATTAAAAGTAAAGCAAAATTAGCCTTAATGCGCATTCTGCTTGACTTTCAGCTATGGGCAGCTAATGCTAGAATATAGAATTTTGTTCTTATTATTCCTATTCATGACTGTTTAATGTGGATCTATTTCTTTCAGTGGATGAATAATTCAAACACATAAAAGGCTTATTTATGGGGGAAAGGGTTGAATACAATAAAATGCAACCCAGTGTAATGGTCATAATGGATGGGTTTTTACTGTATATTATATAATTGTCTGACATAGACCTTTATGCCTGTATCACATTACAGTAAAACCTTTCTATTAGGACCACTAAATAGTGTTAATTATAAGTTGTTTATGACATGTGATTGCTTAAAGCAAGGTGAAAGGAGCTTTGTTTTACTCTCACCTTGCGTTAAGCTGTCACATGACTTAAACTTTTATACAATCATTTTTATAATTCTAGTGATCCTAAATACAAAATACAAATTTCATTTATAGTTGATGTGTCATTACAAATAACATTGAAACATAAGCTATGTATAGCTTTTGACCAACATATGTATAGCTTTTGACCGACATAAAGAGAGAGGTTTTACTGTGCATAAAATCATTTACTGCTTTACTGACATCTACAAAAGTTTGGATAAAGATCATAAGTCAAATAACTTGGGATATGATCAAGACCCAAACTACACTCCCATTAATATTCATAATAATCAATAAAATCAAACAAGAATTCCTCAGAAAGAGATTAAATCTCACATAACTACCCCCGTTTTCAATAGCGAACAAGGATCGCGAATATCCTTGTCTCCAACATGTGTGAGATCAACTTGATAATGTCATTATAACGTCACTATTTATAAAGGCGTAAATTGAGAATATTACATCACTAGATTTGCAAAAAGGCCTATTGCTTTTAAAAAATAGCTTAAAATCGTCAGTTATGTGAGAAAAAGAATCTGTCACTCATCCATTTTTAAGACAAGCTGATCTTAACCTCATCTAGAATAGAAAAGTTATTAGGCTCGCTTTATAACATTTCAATTCTAGACTCGGTTGAGATCAGCTTGTCTTGAACATAGAAGAGTGACAGATCCTATATGTCTCTCTTGCATGCAATGAAGTTGACAAATACTGGTACAGTCGAACTTCTATATCTCGAACTCGATTCAGTCAAACATACCCGTATTTCAAAGTTAAAGTATGGCTTAGCCAAGTTTAACTTTGAAATATGGGTATGTTTGACTTAACCCAACATGAAATAATGCAGTTCATGTATCGAACTATCGCATAGTTCAAGTTAAGCGAGTTCGAGATATCAATTTGACTATACTTAATTTTTCAGATTTTACAATTACACATTATTGCTTCTGATTTCATATATATGGTAGATAATTATTAACCTTATAAATGCAAATGCTTAAGTTTTATCTTTTTGATTGAAGTGACCCTTAAAACTTAAAAAATACTTACTGAAAAACATGGTGTTTCACCCAGTTAATTCTGCAATGCAACAACTAAGTCACATGTCACCAGTGTTCCAGATAAGGGGGAGTAATGTGATCAAATACAACATTTTCTAACTTATGCTGTACCTAATCCTTTGGTGTTACTACTCATTAGAATTGTCTCTTCGAGACGATTCTAATGAGTAGTGACACCATAGGGTTTAATGCAGAAATAAGGATTTTAGTTTTTCAAATACTCCCCTTATCTGGAACCCTGCATGTCACTTTATAACAACAAAATAATAGTGCTCACAACAAAATATAAAACCAAATCAATTGAGATATTAAAACTGCTTTTATACTTCGGTGTTCAAAAGTAACTTAACCCTTAGCCCGCCAAATAAATTGTCGTCTGCTATATTTCTCGTCTGCTTCAAGTTTCAAAGTGCTTCAAAGTTGCTCATAATTGCTGAAAATGTTGTCCGAGTGTCAAACAGCTTGGATCCTGATGAGACGCTGAGTTACTCGGCGTCTCATCCGGATCCAAGCTGTTTGCATATGAAGCTATAGTCGTGAGTGGCAGGCTAAGGGTTAATTCAAGTTGCTCAATAATTGACAAAAATAATCAGATTTTTCTTTACTTAGGCACATTCTGCTTTACTTTCGACCTGCTTAAATTGTGCACTGAGACATGTTCTGCTTTACTTTCACTATACTTTAATTGGTCACATGTCTTGAAACACTCTGGCTTAGGAGTAAAGGGTAAAATAAATTTTTTTATATAAGTATCCTAATATTTATATGTAAAATTGTATGTATTGTCAGTTATGATTGTATCTATTTTGAAATAAAATACTGTTTAAACTAAGGGTAAAATACACTACTCTTGCAGCTGTGGACACAAAACAGTGAAAGCGCCAGTGTTGCCAAACACAGTGTCAACAAAACATTCGAAAGCCAAGTGTTTATGGAATATTGAAAATGCCAGCATTGTAAGATAATATACCTGCACCATTTTATTTGGTTATCAATTATTGTCTACATCAGGGGCCTGTTTCATAAAACTTCATACAGTATAAACTGCATTATCCGACATCGGTCCGTACCGAAGCGTTATGTCGGATAACACAAGATGTCGGATACTTGAGTTCTCCCACTATTTCAGCATATTTTCGGAATTTATGACAGCCACAGCTATAAACAGGAAAGACAGGTGCAACAGGAAGTATACGTTTATGAATGGGATAAAACAGCGGCGAATATCGGACCAGAAGTGTCCTGGTATAAGCTGGATAAAACAGCAACGTTATAAATTCACATACATGTATAACTTTTTATTTACACAAAAGCATCCGATGGCAAAAATCATATAGGGCCTTACGAATACTGTCTCAAATAAAGAGTCAGTATAGCATGTACATGGTTTGGTGCGAAACGGCGTGTTACACAATCCAAGCTAATGCCGTAAACGCAGGTGTAAATCTAAATGTAGCTACACCAAAACAACGCTTAGATCTCGATCTGGTGACAAAAAAACACGTAAACTACAGCCTAACATAATTCCTCACTCTTTTTACAGCGTTTTGCAAAATAGATGTACTCCGAAATGGCTGCCGAGTTACTCTGCGTGCCATTTCGGATCAAACATGTTTGCGTATGCAGCTCCACTGGGTAATGATAGTGAACTTCAAAATCCGAGTGTTAAAACACGTCTACAAAAGACTTACACAATCCCGCAATCTTTAAAACGTCTATTCTGGTTTGAAAAACCTATCAAGTGTTGTCTGCTTTTTCTCAGAATGCGAAAGTAAAAGCAAGGGATCCGATTATTAAGCCTGTAAGATTTGCTGTGGGTTAATCGGCATCTTATCTGGGTCAAATATCCAAATGCTTTACTAACCAGTGTGCATATTTTTCATGCTGAAAAGACAACAAAATAAGCAGACAGTTTTTCGACACTTTCTTAAACTGGTTACGAATTTGTGCACGTAATAGGTCTAGGGTACAACTGACGGCGATAATGATCTATAATTTGGGGTTTCCCCACGCCCGAATGACAAGCGATCAAGGTGACAACCGCCGCCGGAGATCAAAGGCGGTCGGATAATGGGGTGCAAAACACGCTATATGTTAATGCAGGGACCAGCCAACTGTGTCGGATACTAGGAAACGCAAGATTCTGGATAAAAGAGTCTTAATGCATATAGAAATAAGAAGGGAAATGTTTGGGACCGGAGAACGCTGTCGGATATGACACGTCATAATTCCGGATAATACAGTTGTCGGATAATGTAGTTTATACTGTACAACAAAACGGTCTAAGTCAAACTTTAAAATACATTTAATTTCTGATTACTCTATCTAATTCTGTTTTGTTTATATCTCTTTGGAATCGTCTTATCAAGAAGATTCCAAGAGATGTCACAAGACAGGATTAGATTGAGAAATAATAATAATTTTGATTTTTAAAGTCTGACTTACGATGCCATTTGTCTAATTACACAGTTTTATGAAATTGGCCCATGTACTACAAATGCCAATACTTTTGTTTTTACATAGACATGAACTCAAGCAGAAGCTGGGTATTTTCTTCCTAAATAGATAATAGATGATTATATTATCTTGGAACAATAAGCAATCACTGCAGCTCTGAACACATTGACCCATAAACTTTAAATGGACAATTCCAGTTTCTAATTTTGTAAAGTCCATTTATGTCAAGGTAAATTTTCTGCAACACCTCTAGTCGAATTATTCCGTCTTTCTTTTTAACCAATACACTGGGTGGATCAAGCAAACTGCAAAATGACAAACAGTGCAGACCCTGATCAGAGGGCTCCTGCAGGAGCCCTATGATCTGAGTCTACACCGTTTGTATAGAATATGACTGTTTATTCTTTTTTTTGTACACACTTTGTAAAAGACGCAAAAACATGGCACTAACTAGTGTCAATGATTTTAACCGTTCCTTTGCACAAGTGCAACAGTACACTTTCACTTAGTCTTCCAAATAAGAACCACAAATTATTGGTGTTAAATACAGGTGACAGCTTAAAACAATATCAAAGAATGCTTACTTATTAAAGCAGAATGCTTACTAAGCAGACTTTTGCTCTATTTTAATCTTGCTTTAAGCAGATACCTGTCTTTAACAGTTAAAATTCTTTGTAAATATTTTTAAAAAATCAGCTTCAATAACAGAAATAAGCAATATGTCTAGCTCAAAGCTAAATGCCCTTGCTACCACAAAGCATTGTCAATCACATTAAGTAATATGATTTGTGGAATGTTAAACCAAGCATTGTCTTATGAACTTTTACCCCTCCACCTTTTTAGCTATTTCTGAGTAATATTGTTCCAACCAAGAAGCATCGATTAGTGTGCTAAGTCCACCTTTTTTCTACAAAGTGCTATAAAGCCAATAATACACCATACATCAGAGCAGCCACAATCCACTTTGACAAACTCCAATTCCAATCAACATTCAACCACAGGTAAAGCCATGCTCCAAACTACAACAAACCTGTGTTAAATGGCCAATTCAATGATGAATCAACTTTCTTTAGAAAGATTGCTATTTAGTGCAAGACATACAAGTAAGCAATGCAGAAATCTCCTTTAACCTATTTCTCTAATTTGTTCCTCCTCTGAAGAAAATAGTTCCACTTTGAACAGTCATAAATATGTACAAAAATATGTTCCATATTTGAACAGATGGTGGCTTAAGTCAGGCTGAAAGTAAAACAGAATGTGCCTTAGGTAATTCTAGATTATTTTCAACCTTCTTAAGTGATAACCTGTCTTCAAAACTAGAAACAGGCTATGCAGTAAAGGGTTATGGACTTTCTGCAGAACTTTTGTTTATCTTCATTTGAATGGCCAATTAACAAGGGTTTGACTGTACAGTCACTGTTACCTAGGCGACAGTGTATTAAGGTCAACGGCTAAACCAGCCCCTGGAGTGTTTAGGGGAACTGCAGGAGTTGCCAGGGAACTGAAAGGGGTCTCTTCCTCTGGAAAGTTGGGCAAACCATGAGCATAATTGATCATTTCCTTGGAGAAGGTGGAGTCAGAGGTCGAGGTCGTCTCTTTTGACATGCCTGGCAAGTCCACTGTTGTCATGGTGATGTCCTTGGACACCATGAGCGTATCCAAGGAAACAGCAGACACATCCTGCTGTTCCTGCTCCTCAGATAGTGTCGTGGTTTTGAATGTGGCTGTTGTTTCTACCTCCCACTTGGGTATGTCCATGGTGTTGTCAGGTGTTCCCTTGGAGATCTCAGTGGTGGCACTGACAAGCCTCTGTGCGACACTGGTTGACGTTGTTGGTAATGTGGACTTTGAGCTCCGCTCGTCATGTTTAGGCTCCGAGACAGAGGCCAGCTTGACGGAACTATGCTTGTTACTCGTCCTATCAGACTTCAGTGTGTCGGCTCTATAGCATTGTTAACAAAACACATTAAATTCTATATCCCCTGAAACTTCCAATGAACAATTCCTGTTTGTAATAAAGGCTGGTCCATTTTAAACTATTTAGGGTTTAGGCTTAAAAAAAATCTTATCTCATAAAGTACAGTAACAGTATTACGACCACTAAAAATAATGCTTATTGATTATATGAAAGACAGATGGCAGCTTTTAGCAAGGTAAAAGTATAACAAAGTTTAGCTGTACAAAATGCAGCTTATTAAAGCTATGTTGTAGGAAGGTCACTTCATTGCATGTCTATTAAGCCACCATCAGTTAGCAATCCCCCCCCCCAACCCACCATTTAAAACAGTTGCTTAGAATATAATATTACGGTAACTGCCATGCTATTCAGTTTAATATTTCTCATATTGATGAGCGACATTGCCAATCACCATAATTATATTTTGTCTTAAACATGTGAAATTTACTATAGCTGCAATAGAATTCATATAATATTTATATGATGATGTGATGGCACAAACATTCTGTAAACCAATGATGCTTGTACAATATATTCAAATCGTGTTTAGAATTGTTATGGAATAAAAATAATTCTGTCAACATAAATTTTTGCAAGGTACTGTACAATACACAATAAAACTTGTATTAACCCATTACCCCATAGCCAATTTGTAGTTTTGTAAAGAGGTGACCACTTAAAGCCAGTTGAAAGTAAAGCAGAATGTGCCTTTATGCGCATTCTGCTTTACTCTTAACCTGCTTTAAGCTAACACCTGCTAAAATTGGGAAAATATTTTTTATCAGACATATTTATGACAGCATAAATGGCAACTATTTCCTTCAGTGGAGAAATAAATCAATGAAGGTATATTTATTGGGTAATGGGTTTAGCAACCTGACATTAGGGAAGTGTGAAGATAATCAAAGTCTGGTGGTTGCTAAATGCAGGATAAAAATAATGCACAAAGCTCTTGTAGGAGCTTTCAGCAATAATAATTTTCGTCATGCATTTAGCAATCACCTGTATAAAAGACTGTTTATGGTCATTGTATTGAATGGTAGCTTTATAAAGATTGGCTGTGGAATGGAAACATTGCAAGGATAGTTCTGTGTAGTGTGTGCCTGTGATATAAGCTACAATGCTTCTTCTCATTGACACCCAATGGGAGTCAAAGATTGTGTGCATTGTTCAAAGGGAGTTGTAATAGGGAGGGAAACTGGCTTACATTTGCAAACAGCAAGAATCCAGATCAGACACCGCTTAACACGGCGCCTGATCTGGATTCAAGCTGTTTGTCATTTGTCATTAATTTATTTTCTGTCAAAATGTACATTATGTCATTTTGAGAAAAGTAGCAGACGACAATTTTAAGCAGATGATATTGCAGCAATAAAAGTGTTAGACATTATTGTCCTGTTTAGGGAACTGCTGCAATTAGGGTTGTTAAGAGGGAGTCATTGTTGGGAGGGAGCACTGTATATATAGTGGTTTAAAGATCATAATATATAAGACTTGTCTGGTTGCAAGGTCATAGCTTCAGAAGAATGTAAAGATAAAGTCTCATCATAGGTTTATCAATAACACTGGGCAGCAAACAGTTAAACAATGACTTCATTTACAAACAGTTACATAACAATGAAAATATTGGCCACACTAAAATTCATCTCTCAATGAAAACCATCAATTGCAACGCCACCTGTTGCGAAATTTCATTCAATGAAAATTGTCTCTATTCTATACATTTCTAGTAAACTTATAGTACATTATTATTACGGATGACACAGTAGGTAATACTGATGCATTTGATAGAAAATGCAAAATAAAAAAATGGAATGACATCTAAGAATAACACTTGCCCCTGCGGTAAAGGGTGCCTACTATCATATTCATTAAGTAGTTGCTCACTACTAGTGGAAACAATTTTTATTTCTAAAATTCTTCTATATCAATAGGAGATAGTTTCCAGTAAACAAGGCAAAACTTTACCAGTCCATTTTGTCTGTATTTAATATACATGATGAATATTTTTATATAATATCATATATGACACGATATTGAAATGATGTAAAGTCTGCAACAGTTCAGACCATGGAGTAGCTTTCGATTACATTAAATTCCACAAGGTAGCTTATTTTCGGGCTTTTGAACATCAACAACTTGAGTTGTGCTCTGGGCTATTCCCAGGGCTACAAATCAAGGTGAGTAAACTGACGTGTTTTTTTTTTACAATTTCTCCTTTACGAGGGGTGTTCCATAAATAATGTCATCTGTGCTTTATTTCGCGGAAATCGTGCAATTTATGCACAAAACCACCTCGTGTCGATTGAGTGATCACTGGCTCGTGACACAGGTAAATATCTCGTCCACTGGCCTCGGTACAGTGTACATCGTTTCATAGCCTATTCGTTAGACTATACACAAAATGACAGGAAAACAAACTGAAAATGTTCTTGAAATTAGGGCCTATATAAAAGGTAGCTCATTACTCGGCATAAAGGCTGTAGATATTCACCGCGAGGTGTGTGACATTTATGGGGAGGGCCAAGTGTCTCACAGAACTTTTTGTAGGTGGGTAGCTAAATTTAGTGCTGGGCCGCATCAACTGAAAGATGCTGCTCGCCCAGGTCGTCCTGCAACAACTACGACCAAAGGTAACATAGAAAAAATCCGAAATATCCTCAAAACTGATGCTCGATTCACCGTAAGACAATTGGCTCAAATGGCAAACTTGTCCGTAGCAAGAGTTCATGCAATTTTGAAGAAACACCTAAGAGTTAAAACAGATAAATGCAAGATGGATACCCCATTTGTTAACGGATGAGCAAAAGAAGACGCGTGTAACAATGGCAAAAAACCTTCTCAAAATGTACCCAAAATATTGTAAAAAGGCTTTTGATAATATAGTCACTGGTGATGAGACCTGGGTGTATTATTTTGAACCGAAGCGGAAGGTTTCCAACCGAATATGGGCCACTAAAAATGCCAGACGCCCAAGTATTGCCAAACGAATACGAACGGTAAAGAAGGTTTTGTATGCTATTTTTTTCACTAATAAGGGTCCAGCTATTCAAATCCCGGTGCCAAAAGGCAGAACGGTCACAGGCAAGTACTATAAAAACGTTGTTCTGAGAAAATTGAAGAACTACTACAAAAGTTCACGCCCCAAAACAGAACTTAAGTATGTCCGACTTTTGCATGATAATGCACCCGCTCACAAGGCACGTATTGTGACTGACTTTTTGGAGTCAGAGAAGGTTACCGTCCTTCCGCACCCTTGGCCCCCCTGCGACTATTTTCTCTTTCCAAAACTTAAATATCATTTATCTGGAAGGAGATACAATTCGAGAAATGCCCTTGGATCTGCTGTTTATCAGTGTCTGATGGGTGTCCCCATTGAAGAGTATGAAAATTGCTTCCAAAAATGGATTGACCGGCTAAAAAGGTGTGTTCTGGCTGGCGGAGAGTATTTTGAAGGGCAGAGCATATTAAAATGAACAAAAGCACTTCCGCTATATGAGAACCGATGCAAGTGACATTATTTTTGGAACACCCCTCGTATGTCTTACCAAATCCTATGGTGTCACTACTCATTAGAATCTTCTCTTTGAGACGATTCTAATGAGTAGTCACACCATAGGGTTTAATACAGAAATAAAGATTTTATTTTTTAAATTTGTCCTTAATCTGTGTTTAATGCAGAAATAAAGAATTTATTTTTTGAAATTCATCCGTAATCTGGAGTTCTGAATTCATATACTGGTCAAACAACACACTTTGCTGTTCAATCCTTAAATGAAAATAAAGAAACAGTGAGTCATGCTCAGGGTAAATGAAAGAAACACATTCAGGTGACACAGTTTGTTGTACAGTCAAGTCTCTTTAACACCGACACTCCATATAACGAAAAACTCAGCATTGAACATGGCAAGAAACGAAACTTGTATCATTATTGCTTTAACCCTTTCCCCCATAGAAGCGCCTTTTAGCGGATATGATTTATTCATCCGCTGAAGAAAATAGTTCCAATTTAATCAGTAATGAATATGTATTATAAGGAATATTTTCTATATTATAGCACATGACAGCTTAAAGCAGGCTGAAAGAAACCGTACTTCATTCTCAGTGTTGTTATACTTTCTGGTCCTTTGGAATCATTGATTTCAGCGCATTTACAGTTGAAAGTTGAATTCCGCTTAAGCCGGTGTTAGGGGGCGTGAGCACTGTTGCATATTTCAGTATTGCTCATGAACAGACTCAATTAAACCGAGTCTGCGATTTTCAGTATTTGCTTTGTTTTCTGTGCATTCAAAGGATCTCCCCTTATTTAGATTTTTTTAAAGCAGAATGCGCCCTAAGGCGCATTCTACTTTACTTTCAACCTGCTTTAAGTAGTCACCTATCTTGAATACTATAAATAGGCTATCAGGTAAAGGGTTAATAACAGTCAAACTAACTCAACACTAATATGCAACAATAGCTCTGTCTTTTGTTGCATACTCATGTATCTACATTCCCATCTACATAACATAAATTTTGAAAAAAAATTCCAAGTTTACTCCCAAAATAAACATTAATTTTTTACAGAATATCTTTTTTAAAGATATTTCTTGTTACAAAATGCATTACACATGTATTCAAGTCTATGATACATGTTGATGCTTCATGCATGATAAAAATCAAGCAGAGAGCTCTTATAGTTTTCTGCATTATTTCTATCCTGCATTAATTAACCCATTACCCCATAGCCTGTTTCTTGTTTTGAAATAGGTGATAACTTAAAGCAGGCTGAAAGTACAACAGAATGCACCTTAAGTGCATTCTGCTTTACTTTTAGCCTGTTTTAAGCTACCATCTGCTACAATATTGAAAATATTCATAATGGTACATAGTCTTGGTTTTATAAATTGAAACTATTTTCTACAATAGAGGAATAAATTTAAGGCGTAAAAAGGTGTATTTATTGGGTAATGGGTTAAGCAGTCACCTGGGGCCCGTTTTACTAAACTACTTACGCAAAATTTTCAATTTTACTTTATATTTTTTATTATGAAATTTATCACTTGCTACAAACAGCAAATAGCCAGATCAGAGGAGGCGCTTTTAGCGCTTCCTCTGATCTGGCAATTTGCTGTTTGCAAACGTTTAAGATCGAAAAATAAGAGTTAAACGATTTTGACTTACGCAAAAATTTTGCGTAAGTTGTTTAGTAAAACGGGCCCCTGTCCCCTCACTTCTTCACTGATTGGTCCTTTAACACAAGTTTAGATTATTTTAAAACCTGTGCCATGTCCGCAAATTCAATTAATTAAACACCACAAAAACGTAGAGAGTCAATTAAGACTGTCGTTGTAAAGAGGACTGACTGTAATTACCGAGACACTTTGCCCGACTTGCTTTCTGTATAGTTGTCTGTTTGTTTATAGGCTAATATTTCCCTGGAAAATGATAAACAAACCATCATTGTATTTTTGTAAATGGTCAAAGGCATTATTATATGTTGCTGATATGCCGATAAAAACTGAGACCACATTTAGCAAAGGCAAACATATACATAGAAATTGGTAAATGACTTGGTACCAAGTTTTGAGTTCAAAATACAGTAAACCTCTCTATAAAGACCATTAATGAAATTGTGTTAATTATTAGGTGTTTAAGACAGGTGACTGCTTAAAGAAAGGTGACAGTAAAACAGAAAGCTCCTGTAGGAGCTTTCTGTTTTACTGTCACCTTGCTTTAAGCTGACACCAGTCTTTTATACACAATCAATAAGCCTTTTTTTCATCCAGGCATTAGACCCATTAAGCCATACTGACTCATATTGACGCATTGCGCAATATTCTCATACTGACTCATTTAAACACACCTTAATCCATTAGCTTGTATTGAGATAAGCATTGATAATTGTTTATTGCTTATGAGTTAATATAGAGGGGTTTTACTGTATATAGAACTTGGTACATTACTTTTTACCATGTTACATGATCCAAACACTATTGTCCATTGAAAACATTTGTAGCCAAGTGATCCGGGGTCTTATATTCAGACTCCAACTGCCTGACATTAAGATTCATACTTACAAATAAGAATTTAATAATCATCTTTTGAATAAACAGTCGACCCATTACCCCATAAATATGCCTATGCATCAAATTATTCCTTTACTAAAGATAATAGTTTCACTTAATACAATCATGAATTATATTCATGCACCACAAGAAATATTTTCTGTATCCTAGCAGATAGCTTAAAGCAGGCTGAAAGTAAAGCAGAATGTGCCTTTAGGCACATTCTGCTTTACTTTCAACCTGCTTTGAGTAGCCACCTATTTCCAAAACTGGAAACAGGCTATGGGGTAATGGGTTAATATAAATTAGACCATATATCATCACAAACAGTAATTCAGTTCCAAACATACAATATAAACTCAACCAATCATAGTTATTATCAAGATATGGTCACATGATCACATGTAGCCAATCAAATGACTACCAGTACATGTATTATGAAACATGAAAACCCATGACAATTTGTTAGTTTCACAAGCACAACAGCCTGATTTACCTCAGAGAGACTGTATCAGCACTGGCCAGACTCTTCCTGTCCTGAACAGGGGTACTGAAAGTGGCAATTAGGCTCATCAAGAACAAACAAAACGATATCTGACTATTACTAACAGACAGACAGACAAACCGGATGAACATTGCCATTACGGTAATTTACCAGCATATTACGCCCCACCTGAAGACATGCATATAAAAATAATCAGCCAATTTAGATTTTATTGTATCTCTGGTTTAAAATTTGCAAATCTTTTTGCAAATGTTGCTTATATTGCAACCATCTGTCCCCTAAGATGCTTCAACATACGCTGTTTAATTTTAAACCTTTTGACCTATAACTTGCCTCCAGTATTGACTAATGGTTGTTTAAAGCAGGCTGAAAATACTAAAGGAGTATTTTTGCTTTATATTTTGTCCTACTTAAATCAGGGGCGTAGCTTGGCCAAAATGAAAGTGTAGGCAAACGTTTTCTAGGGGGGTCCGGGGGCATGCCCCCCCGGAAAAAGTTTGAGTTCTACAACACTGGAGACGCATTTAAGGAGGGTCTGGGGAGACATTTATATGAAGAATTAATGAAATGAAAAGCTTCAAAAACCAGACAAATTTATATTTTTTGCAAAAGAATATGTCTGCATATATTTTCTTAAAAAACAGACTATTTTAGTTTTTTGCAAAAGAACATGTCTGCATATTTTTTTTTGAAAAAAACCCCCAAACAACAACAACCCCACGTCAATTAGTATATCATAGGGTCTGATATCATACTTTTTTCATTAACAGACTCGCTACTTGAATATTTGGACGTAACTTTCTTTTCGGGACAAGTTGATCGAGCACACTACAGGCCTGTAGGAAGTCCAAAGTAACTACATGTATACCAATTTATGGAACGCACTCTTACTAGGAGGGGATGGGGTGATTCCTAGATGGCCTTTGGCTTGTTCTGAGGACGTTTTGCGCGTCCAAGACAGGTAAAATTCTGCCATAAATCTATGTAAAAGGTCGGCTGAAAAAAAAACATAAATTGTTCCAGGTTAATATAACGTAATTGTTGACAGGTTGTCTTCCATTAATCTCTAAGTTAGACTCTAACACCACCCTATTCCTTTCTTATTGCATTTTTTTACTTTTTAAATTGTCGCAAGTATGAGGAGTCGAGGACAGTGTGTATGCAGTAGCGCGTGTTTTACATAAAGGCAGCCACATGTACAAATGTACATGCGTGCCAACGGGGTGACTAGACCAATTAATAAGTGTACGCTTTCTTACTAGGGGGGTCCGGGGGTATGCACCCCCAGGAAATTTTTATTCCTAGATAGTCTCTAGATGCGTTCTGAGGTCTTTTCCCACGTTTGATAATGGCAAAATACTAACATGAATCTATGTAAAAATAATTGGGGTTCACCCCTAACCCCCCTTAGATGTCAATTTATTGCTTTTTCTGCATTTTTATTTTTTGGACTTCTGAAAAAAAGTGTAGGCACGTGCCTACTTGCCTAATAGGAAGCTACGCCAATGTAAATGCCTGCATTAACCCATTACACCATAAATACACCTTTTTACGCCTTTAATTTATTCTTCCATTCAAGAAAATAGTTCAAATTTATACAATTGTGAATATGTATTATACAAAATAATTTCTATATTCAAACAGATGGTAGCTTAAAGCATGCTGAAAGTAAAGCAGAATGCGCCTTAAGGCCCATTCTGCTTTACTTTAAATCTGCTTTAAGTGGTCATCTGTCTTAAAAATTTGAAACTGGCTATGGGGTAATGGGTTAAAGCAGGCTGAAAATACTAAAGGAGTATTTTGCTTTATATTTTGTCCTACTTAAATGCCTGCTTTAAGCAACTATTTATTCTTAATACTGAAAACAAGTTAATGTATAAAACTCTTTGTTACAAATCATCTTAACATTCATACAACAGAACAGTTTACAATATTGAGCAAAGAGCCTTCCACTTTTTTGCAAACAGGAAACACAAGGTATATTTAAATCATGTTTCAGACAAACCTGGTTTGAAAAATCCATCCTATAAGAAATGAATCTACAGTATTTTTAAAACAGGCAATGACGGAATACAGGACAAAAGTAAAACAGAAAGTTCCTATAAAGGAGTTTTACTTTCATCCTGCATTAAGTTTTTGACAGATTTGTGCTTCAAACACTTTTAACAAATTTAAGTGCTCATTTCAACCAATATCCAACAACACTGAGTGATTAAAAGGAGATTTTAGAGAAAAGTTTCTTCTATAAGTACTTATCAATAGACAAGATGCTGCATTCAACTATCACATATGCACCCATTGGCATGTTTGTTAACCCTTTACCCCATAGCCTGTTTCTAGTATTGAAGATAGGTGACCACTTAAACAGGTTGAAAGTAAAGCAGAATGTGCCTTAAGGCACATTCTGCTTTACTTTCATCCTGCTTTAAGCTACCATCTACTAGAATGTAATTTTTTTTCTCTAAACAACATGTTCATGACTGTATAAATTGGAAATATTTTCTTCAGTTGAGGAATGAATTGAAGTCGTAAAAAGGCATATTTATGGGGTAATGGGTTAAAATATTTTCAATCTAAGTCCAATTTAATCTGTAGTTATTTGCATCCTACTTTTCCTCTTTATGATAAGTCCAATTTAGATCAAGGTTAAGGTAAAGTAGAGGTTAGGTGAAAGTGGTGGATTGGAAATTAATGACTTATAGTAAAAACTGTGTAAACTAGAACTATCACTAAAGGTGATTGATACCCCCACAGGAAACCTCCCTGTCACAAGGCGCCAATATAACATAATATAACGTTTTGTTTGTTTAATTGATATTACTAATATATAGTTAATTCCAAGACAACGCACGTGGAAAAATACAAAACTAAACCAGATGTTATTTATTCGTCCCATTACCTGAACGTAACTACCACCCGGTTACGTAGGATGAGTTATCTCCCTTCCTACTCACTTCTTAGTCACTGGAAATAATATAGGATGAGTTATCTCCCTTTCCACCAGAGTAACCGCTAAATGACCACTTAATGACCTTTACCTTTGTCGGACATGACTCAAATTTTACTGAACTCA
The DNA here is from genome assembly GCA_922989275.2 of Gari tellinella. Classification (NCBI taxonomy): domain Eukaryota; kingdom Metazoa; phylum Mollusca; class Bivalvia; order Cardiida; family Psammobiidae; genus Gari; species Gari tellinella. The sequence continues at coordinate 25,929,178 of OV277873.1, forward strand.
AGAGCTTCTTGAGGTGAATGCACATACCAAATATAAAGTCTCTATCTTAAGTAATCAAAAAGTTATGGCCAAGGTGTCACAGAAAGTGACAAATGCCCCCGAGGTGTTTTGTCACTGCAGTGTATTCATTTGGCTTTCAAGTAAAATCATACAGCAGGTTATAATTGTACTCCTTGTTGTTGTTGTGATGGAAATGTACAAAGAAACAAGCTTTTTCTAGATTTTTCAAATGCATCATCACCATAGCATCATGATGTCATCATGACGTCGTTGTCATAACAAGGTTTGTCATATGTCAAATTGAGGAATTATTTCTAAATTTAGAAATGATCACATGATCAGTGTGTTATGGCCAGTTGGGATGAGTTATCTCCCTTCCTATTCACTTCTTAGTCACTTGACATAATATAGGATGAGTTATCTCCCTTTCCACCAGATGTGCATATTAAGGAACAAAATGTAAAGTTATAAAGGGGCATAATTTTGTCAAATTTTGTGCAAGAGTTATGAAACCTGTCACTGAGTGTCCCCATATAACACTGATAATATATACCAAGTTTGAAAATGGTATTGTATATAGTTTTCAAGAAAAAGGCAAATGTCCCGAAAAAATGCGACGGACCGACCGACGGATGGACAAGGCATTTCCTATATAGCCCCCACCACACAGTGTTGGGGGTATAATGAGTCTCAGTGTCCTCAATAGTAAGCAGTGTTTATGCTACCAGCAGTTGAAAAGGTAAAATCTGTAATGCTTAGTTTTAAAATGTGAGCGATGCCAAGTCCCAGTGAAACCTCAGTTGGTTGACAAAGCATGCAAAAGCTTCCAGGTTAGCTTTCAATTTTCTTGTTTGTGTGATTTAAAAGTTTTAAATCTAAGCATTATGAACAATACCATACAGTTTGAATTTCCACAAGAGGTTTTTTCTAATTTCTTGTGTACAGGTGAATTAAATTTAAGATAGATCTACTTGGATACAATCAACTTTTAGCCTGAGTTACTAAGCAACCTGTCAATTAAGCCTTCTCCCCATATAGGCCTTTAGACATATAGATCTACATTTTCCTTATACAGATTCCTTGTCATGTTCCTACTGTGCTGAGTTAACCCATTACGCCATAAATATGACTTTTTACACCTTTGAATTTATTCTTCCTTTGAAGAAAATAGTTCAAACTTATAGTCATGGATATGTACCATACAAAAGAGTTTCTATACTCTAGCAGTTTGTAGCTTAAAGACTTCCAATTTATATAATCATGAATATGTATAATAAGAAATATTTTCAATATTCTAGTTGGTGGTAGCTTAAAGCAGGCTGACAGTAAAACAGAATGTGTCTTAAGGCACATTCTGCTTTACTTTCAACCTGCTTTAAGTGGTCACCTGTCTTCAAAACTAGAAACAGGCTATGGAGTAATAAGTCAAGCAACATGTCCATTGGAGAGATAAATTAGAGGCGTAAAAAAAAGGATTTATGGGGTAATGGTTTAAAGGTTGCTAAGCACAGATTCGACTATAACTATATTAAAAGATAGCACAATAACTAGGATAACAACAGCAGTACCAAGTCAGGGTACCTAATTTTCACGGACATGTTGAACGGTTCAGAAATCGAGTCGTCCTCCACATCAGCATCAAAGTCATTCGACTGACTGAGCTTAGAAAATGTCCGACTGCTGAAATTGGCATTATACAGGAAATCTAAATAGGTGCTACAGTGGAGAATCTGTTATTCTTTCCCAATAAACGTGTTTACGCTAAAACTATTATTTGCAGTGCAAACAGTTTGGAGCCAGATCAGACGCCGGGTAACCCGGCGTCTGATCAGGCTCCAAACTATTTGCCACCAAGATAAACAAGAATTATCAGAATTGTCCAAAAGTTGTTCTTTTCTACGTTTTAGTGCTTTGCGTTTGCGTACGTTTGCGTTTAAACGGGAAAGAATAACAGATTCTCCACTGTATACAATGTATGAGCAGGGTACTTTTTCAACACACTTGAACATGTTTATCATCAATATCATATGTAACAATATTATACTGTAGAGAAGAAGCTATTCTTTTCTAATAAATCAAATGCATTTGTGCTTAACTCTTTCCTCCCTGAAACTTTAAATGGACAATTCCAGTTTCCATTTTAGTCTAGTCCATTTCTGACTTTTAAGGGTTGTTTTTGTCAATGTTTGGCATTGTGACAAACAGTGAAGACCCTGATCAGAGGGCTCCTTTCGGAGCCCTCTGATCTGGGTCTTCACTGTTTGCACAGGACAAGTGTACTATTCACATGTACACTGTTTGAAAAGCACGCCAATATGCGGGACTAGGGTTCAAAGGGTTAAACAATTATTTCCACTGCAAATAATTTGGAGTCAGATCAGACTCCGGAACTGTATGCACTATCTATATCACATTGTAAACATATGAAGTTAAAGTTGAGCCTAAGGTTAAAGTTGTAGACAGACAAAGCAACAGACAAACCAGAAACAATATGTCCCTGATTAACAATTTCAGGGCATAAATAGATGTGGACAGAGAGAACAATGATATGAACACATAAGGGGAGTCTTAACAGTAATGCAGTTGAGGGTAATAGTGTACAACTCAAAGTTTGCTAAGCATCAAGGGTAAAATCTCCATAACTAGGTACTAATTCATTGATCCTATCACTTCTAATCACATAACTTTCAACATTTTTGTTTGAATTCTTCCAAATTTGGAGATCTTTTGGGTTTACTTTACAGATGCTGATAACTTTTACACTCGTAATCAAGTCCTGTGGGCGAAACCCGAGAAAGATTATCAAAATGTGAAATTTCTGAGATTTCACCAAATTTTTCAAATCCATTAAATTCTACATTTTAATGATCTAAGAGATGTTAAAATGGGTACAATGGAACATTGAAAGGTAAAATATTGTTTTTACAAACAAATAACATCTCTAAGAACATAACCAATTAGAATTCAAAGAATTTGAAAATTTTGGTGAATTCTCAGAATTTTCACATTTTGATAATTTCCTCAGGTTTTGCCAAATGGACCTAAACATGTGTAAATGTTTTCAGAATCTGTAAAGTAAACCTTTGCCCAAAACATCTGCAAATTTGGAAGAAATCAAACAGAAAATGTTCAAAGTTATGTGATGAGAAGTGTCATAATAGGGTAAATGCATTATTGCCTATGGAGATTTTACCTTTGGTGCTTAGCAAACGTTGACCAATCTGTATAACACAAAAGGATGATCTGGTGTGAAAAATGGCAAATACTTTGTGATATGGGAGGTCACATGGGAGTTTGTACCTTTCTCTTGGTATAAAGAACCTAAATTGTCTGCAAACAAAATATCCATTGCATTTAGCTATTCACAAAACTATTTTGATAACAAAATATATCTGATAAACAACAAAACTCTTTCTGTGTAACAAAAACTTTACAGTAAATTCTCTCTACTATGATAACCTAATTGTGTTAATTATTAAGTAGTTACCACAGGTGACTGCTTAAAGCAAGGTGACAGTAAAACAGAAAGCTCCTTTTAGGAGCTTTCTGTTTTACTGTCACCTTGCTTTAAGCTTTGCCTGACTTTAATACAATCAATTAGCACCTTGCTTTGCTTTATGCTGTCACCTGTTTTTTATACAATCAATTATAGCCTTCATTTTAGTAGTCCTAATTGAGAAGTTTTACGGTATTCTTGAAAAAATTATTTAAAAAGCTGAAAAAACAAACAAAATTGAATCTAAATATCCACTTTCTATCTATGGACATTTTTTGTTTTTATATCTAGACTGGTTACCTGTTTGACTTTCTGCTTGTAGAGCTTTTGTCCGAAATAGTTGAGAACCCATCTATGTCATGGATTCTCCGTTTTAGAGTTGACCTGAAAACAAACGTAGGATTATCATAACTGGGTGAAATTCTTCATTTGTCAACAAAATCATACGTTTTTGGTACATAAGAATCCATTTGCCAGGCTTAGAATAAATGCAACTGAGAGTGCTAATCCAATCATTATTTAAAGCAGATACAGTGGAGAAAACGTTATTATTTCCCAATAAACGCTTTTAGGCTAAAACTATTATTTCCATAGCAAACAGCTTGCCATTATTTTCTGTAACTATTATTTTCATTGGGAACTATTTGCCACCCATATTAAAATAAATCGTGAGCTATCTAAAAGAAATTGTTATGTTCTACATTTTATTGCCATGTGTTTGCGTTTAGTTTGAGTTTAAACAGGAAAGAATAATGTCTTCTCCACTGTAAGTACTTGTAAAGAAAATTCCATGACCATTATTTTTTATTCTTCGCATGCTAGCAGTAAAACCATGATACTCTTTGCAAACAGTTTGGATCCTGATGAGACGCAGCAACTAATTAAATACTAGCTGGCAGCGGTTCCTCTTATACAAGTTGGATTAACTCATTACCCCATAGTCTGTTTTTAGTTTTGAGAATAAGTGACCACTTAACCCTTTCCTCCCTGAAACCTCAAATGGACAATTCCAGTTTCCATTAAGTCTAGTCCATTTCTGAGTTTTAAGGGTTGTTTTATGACAAACAGTAAAGACCCTGATCAGAGGGCTCCTATCTGATCTGGGTCTTTACTGTTTGCATATAGGACAAGTGTACTATTCACATAAACACTGTTTGCAAAGGATGCCAATATGCAGGACTAGGGTTCAAAGAGTTAAAGCATTCTTCTTTACTTTCAGCCTGCTTTAAGCTACCATCTTCTAAAATATATCAAATAAAAGCAAAAAAATAAATTTCTGAGTATAAGATAGAAATTTAAACTATTGAGTGAATATCAGAAGTTATATTTTCAAGAGTGGTGAAGCCACAAGTGAAAATATAAGTCTGATGTTCACAAAATGGATTAAACACGATTGACAATGATGCTTGGGGCCCCGGCCCTACGGGGTGAAATTTATAAAAGAAGCACGCGCAATGATAATCCCACTGCTTGAAACAGTGTAATTATCAAGTGATAATCCACTCTTATTTCCTAGTAATCCATAGAAAAGCATAAATAAAATATTTTTATTGTACAAGTTAATGACTGTATAAATTGGAACTATTTTCTTCAATAGTGGAATAAATGAAAGCAGGGCTCCAGATAAGAGAGGGTAAACTGCACAAATCCAACATTTTCTCGCTTATTTCAATACCAAATCCTATGGTGTTACTACTCATTAGAATCGTCTCGAAGAGACGATTCTAATGAGTAGTGACACCATAGGGTTTAATACAGAAATAAAGATTTTAGTTTTTGAAATACTCCCCTTATCTGGAGCCCTGTGAAAGGCGTAAAAAGGTGTATTTATGGGGTAATGGGTTCAACATATTGGATTACATTATGTACCAGCTACCTACCCTGTTTCAGTTCTCTTCAACCTCGGCGTCTGGCCCTGTCCCCTTGGGGTCTCCTTCTTTCCTACATGAGAAAACAATGTGTTAATAACTGTATTCCTTTCATGCTCAGACAGAAGATACAGTCTTCTGTAGCCGCTTGATGTGCTGTTCAGGGATTCAGATAAGGGGGAGTAATTTGAACAAATTGACCATTTTCTCACTCATACAGCACCAAATTCTATGGTGTAACTACTCATTAGAATCGTCTCTTTGAGACGATTCTAATGAGTAGTGACACCATAGGGTTTAAAGCAGAAATAAAGATTTTAATTTTTTAAATACTCCCCTTATCTAGAGCCCTGCTGTTGATATAACTGACATTCATTTTAACCAACTTCCCATCCCCTAATCCATTATAATTCTCCCTTTAAAGTAATAAACACCTGTTACTGTGCTGTTAATATAACTGACATTCATTTTAACCAACTTCCCATCCGCTTGTCCATTATAATTCTCCCTTTAAAGTAATAAACACCTGTTACTGTGCTGTTGATATAACTGACATTCATTTTAACCAACTTCCCATCCGCTTGTCCATTATAATTCTCCCTTTAAAGTAATAAACACCTGTTACTGTGCTGTTAATATAACTGACATTCATTTTAACCAATTTCCCATCCGCTTGTCCATTATAATTCTTCTTTTATGAAAATAACACATTCAACCCTAGCGACAAGTATAATCGTCATTTACAAACAGTGAACCTGTAATGATTACATTTGTCCCATGCAAACAGTGTTGACCCTGATCAGAGGGCTCATTAAGGAGCCCTCTGATCAGGGTCTACACTGTTTGTCATTTTGAAATATATTCTTAAAATCAATCCAAAATAGTCAAAAATGGACTAGACTTATTTTGAAATTGGAAATGTCTATTAAAAGTTTCAGGGGTGAATGAGTTAAATTAATAAACAACAATATACCATACTCAACTCTTTGCATGCATGGGACAAAACAGTGGTAACCTTTACAAACGGTATGGATCCTGATGAGACACCACGTAATGCGATGTCTCATCAGGATCCATACTGTTTCAAATGCTGACCCTAATTTTGAAAAGAAAATTTTTAAAAAAAATCTATTTTTAGAACATTAGCAAACAACAATTGTTGTAGATGACAAAATTACCCAGCATGCAAAGAGTTAAAACAATAGCTGTCAACAGTATAGTACTATTATTTAAAACCTAGTGGTTCTGAATGACTTTAAATGTGTAACATATTAAAACAAGAACTAAAACAAAGGTTTAAATAACAAAACTGGGATTATAATCATGGGATTTAAACTTTAAATTTTATAAACAAATAACCCATTTTACTATACAAAATAACAGGGGTTTGTTTTATCCCACAAATATTATAACAAATGACAAACAGTGCAGACCCAGATCAGAGGACTCCTTCAGGGGCTCTCTGTTTCTGGGTCTACACTGTTTTCAAGTAATTTTGATATGTTTGAAAAGTTCACATTGTCAGCTGCACTCCAAGGGTAGAAACATCAGGGGTCCAGATAAGGGATCCCAAGGGGAGTATTTCAAAAACTAAAATCTTTATTTCTGCATAAAACCCTATGGTGTCACTACTCATTAGATTCTAATGAGAAGTAACACCATAGGATTTGGTTCTAAAATGAGTGAGACAATGTTGGATTTGCTCAGTTCACTCCCTCTTATCTGGAGCCCTGGAAAACATGTTAAACACTCTCATACTTACAGACAGATACTGAAAATCATCTAAATAATAACAATACCTCAACATTTAGTTTTGTAAAACAGATTCATTGTACTAACTATCACAAGTTTACCAATTTAAACAGATTTACATGAATAAGTAGGTAGTGTAGAATTACACATAAATTATAGACTTATAAGCCTACAGGTCTAAAATTCTTAAAATAAAATATTACTGAGAGAACAGGGGCCCGTTTCATAAAATTTCCTATGGAAATGTTCGTAAGTCAGATTATAATAGTCTCAATCATTATTTATTTCTCCTAAAAGTCTCAATCATTATTCATTTCTCCATCTAATCCTGTCTTGTGACATCTTTTTGGAATTGTCTTTTCAAGAAAATTAAATATATTTTAAAGTTTTGACTTCAGACCATTTTTGTCCTACAAAGTTTTATGAAACGAGCCCCAGTATAATACAGCATAACCAAAACACATGTGGTTAAATGTTACCATAGGCAAAACCTTGTTAATGACACATTTAACTCGTTTATTAACCCATTACCCCATAAATACGCCTTTTAACGCCTATAATTTATTTCTCCACTGAAGAAAATTGTTCTTATTAATACAGATATGAATATGTACTGTAAGAAATGTTTTCTACATCCTAGTAGATGGTAGCTTAAAGCAGGCTGAAAGTAAAGCAGAATGTGCTTTAAGGCACATTCTGCTTTACTTTCAACCTGCTTTAAGTGATCACCTATCGTCAATACTAGAAACAGGCTATGAGGTAATGGGTTAAAAATGATAAATAATGAGCACTCATGTAAGATCTCTATAAATGATATAAGGCAGTCACAATGCTGCTTGTTTTAACTCTTGGCATGCGAGCAGCTACCATGATACAATTTGCAACAGTTTTGAATCCTGATGAGATGTTGCATTACCCAGCGTCTCTTCAGGATTCAAACTGTTTGACACTCTGACCGTATTTTGAAATTAACCCTTAGCCTGCCACACACGACTATAGCTCCATATGCAAACAGCTTGGATCCGGATGAGACGCCGAGTAACTCGGCGTCTCATCCGGATCCAAGCTGTTTGACACTTGGACAACATTTTCAGCAACTTTGAAACTTGAAGCAGACGAGAAATATAGCAGACGACAATTTATTTGGCGGGCTAAGGGTTATTGTTTTTTTTCAAAAATTCTGTTTTTTAGAGCTGAGTAAGAATTGTTGAAGATGAAAAACTTACCCAGCATACAAGAGTTAAAAGGACACAGGACATAAGATAACAGGTGTTGTTCGGAGGGAGTTGTTATAGGGAGGGACATTGGCTTACATTTACAGCTTGAATAAGCTTGAAACAGCTTATGGGGCGTCTGATCTGGATTCAAGCTGTTTGCCACTCGTAATTACGCTTTTTTGGGGTCAAAAAGTCCAATATGTGACTTTGGTAAAAACAGGAATACACAATTCTATGTAGACAATATTGCAGCCGTGAAAAGGTTTCACAAACTGATGTTAATTTGGCCGAGTTGAAGATTAATACATGTAGTAACCAGGTACCTATCCAAACTCAATTTCACAAATTGATTTTGATTTGACAGAGTTAAAGAATAAATATTAGTATTAACTAACCAAGCAATCAACAACACACATTAGCCCAATTCATCATTCAAATAAACACACTTGTTAGTTCATATTCAGCCTGCTCTGAGCTCAAAAACCAGTCACACTACACATCATCCAATTTACCAACAGAAGTGCTCTCCCTTGGTGTGATTTCTATAGTTATGTCCCTTGGCATATATTCACTCTTTCCACTGGACATGCTGTTACTGATCTCACTCAACATGCTGTGTAAGCTTTTTTCCAATGTCAAGGACAATTCATGCGTTAGCAGGGTTTTAGTTTCGTCACCTTCATAATCCAGCGTGGATACGAGTTCTACGTCAAACATGTTGTTCTCCTCTGACAGCTGACTGTGCTTGGAGCTCTGCTGGTCCATGTGTGACACTGTCACCTTCTCGGAGAAGTGGGACGTCTCGTAATCACTTGTGGAAATGGCACTCTCAAAGGCGCTGTCAGTGGAAATGTTATCGAAAGTTCTTCCTGCATTTTCTGCTGGGTTAAAGCTCGGAAGAGGGCCGACCTGGGAGATGTCTGTCAGAGTCCTCTCCTTCAGTAGCATGCCTTCAAGAGACTTCGGTGTGTTAGAAGCCCTGTCATTGGTCAAGTTACTTTTCTCAGGAGAGATAAGGTTACCCATCTCATCTAGGTGATACGCTTGAGGTAGCTGACCATACCGCTCAGCCATAATTCTCTCGTACTCATCATCCGATATGGGTGTGGGTATTTCATCTCTGTCACCTGGATATACCGACGCCCCAACTCTCTCCAACAAATCCATGCGAGCGATGTAACGACTTTTCTCCGATTTTAAGCCAGCACTCTTTGGATCATGCATACTTACGTCACGTGACAAACCCAGCTCACTTAACTCGCTAGGGGTGGGCGGTAGGTCAGCGTACATCGTGTTACGCCCACTTGTATCATACATCATTTCCATAGCTGGAATGGGTGACCGACCAGTGTATAATCAAGTCTCACTATTGCCATTTACAGTAAAACCTCCCCATAACAACCACTATTTGTATTAATTATCTGGGGCCCCTTTTACTAAACAACTTAGGCAAAAATTTTGCGTAAGTCAAAATCATTTAACTCTTATTTTTCGATCATAAACGTTTGCAAACAGCAAATAGCCAGATCAGAGGACGCGCTAAAAGCGCGTCCTCTGATCTGGCTATTTACTGTTTGTAGCAAGTGATAATGAAAAATATAAACTAAATTTTAAAATTTTGACTTACGCAAATTTTTTGCGTAAGTAGTTTAGTAAAACGGGCCCCAGGTGTTTCAGGCATGTGGCTGCATGCTTAACCCATTACCCCTTAGATACACCTTCTTATGCCTCTAATTTATTCCTCCTCTGAAGAAAATATGTCAAAAATTATTTAGTCATGAATATGTATAATCAGAATATTGTTCTACATTTTCGCAGATAATAGCTTAAAGCAGACTAAAACTAGAGCTGAATGTGCCTTAAGACACATTTTGCTTTACTTTCAACCTGCTTTAACTGGTCACCTATCTTCAAAACTAGAAACAAGCTATGGGATAAAGCAATGTGAATGTTAATCAGATAGCTCTTTTAGGAGCTATGTGTTTAACATTCCCCTTGCTTTAAGCTGTCGCCTGTCTTTTATGCAGTCAATGAGACTTTTTAGTGGTCGTTATAGAGCGTGTTTACTGTCTTTTAAATCTTATTAAGATATTCAAATTGTTTTAACCCACTACTCCATAGATTTGCATTTTTATGTCTTTTAATTTATTCCTCCACTGAAGAAAAAAGCTCCACTTTATACAGTCATTAATATGTACCATCAGATATATTTTCTTTATTCTAGAAGATAGTAGCTTTAAGCAAGCTGAAAGTAAAGCAGAATGTGCCTTAAATTAGAAACAGGCTATGGAGTAAAGGATTAAGACCTTCAGATTGTATTAAAGCTAAGTGATGGCTTAACACTATGATATAATTTTGATGACCTTGTCTTTCCTAATAGAAATACCTTTTATGCTTTACTTTCATTTTGCTATTCAGCAAAAACTTGCACAAAACTTAGAAAACATTCATTTTCTATATGTTGTCTCAAAGTTGGCTATTACTGTCTGATTTAAAATACATCTTAAACCCTTAGCCTGCCACTCACAACTATAGCTCCATATGCAAACAGCTTGGATCCGGATGAGACGCCGAGTAACTCGGCGTCTCATCCGGATCCAAGCTGTTTGACACTCAGACAACATTTTCAGCAATTTTGAGCAACTTTGAAGCACTTTGAGACTTGAAGCAGACGAGAAATATAGCAGATGACAATTTATTTGGCGGGCTAAGGGTTAAATTTTCTTCATAATACCAATGATCACAAAACTCATTTGTAACAAAGCAAAGATGTCCATTGCAAGTAGTTTAGAGCTAGATCAGACCCTGAGTAACCTAGTGTCTAATCTGGCTCGAAACCATTTGCCACTCAGCAGAGCTCCAGATAAGAGGGAGTAAACTGAACAAATTCAACATTTTCTCACTCGCTTCAGCACCTAATCCTATGGTGTGACTGACTCATTATTCTAATGAGTAGTCACACCATAGGGTTTAATTCAGAAATGAAGATTTTAGTTTTTGAAATACTTCCCTTATCTTGAGCTCTGACTCAGACTAAAATGAGTTGTCAACATTTTCAAAAAGCCTTGTCACTTCGCTCACTGTATATTTACCTGATCTATCCGACATGAAAGACTGTTCCTTGTTGCCCTGCTGATACATAGAGGACTTGCGTGATCGGCTTCCTTCTTGCCATAATGGATCATCATCCCGCTGTAACTATATGAGAACAAGATTGTGTTCAATAAATGCTAATGCCCCAAGTGGCATCCTTGACAATATATCTGAATATTTTCTATGTCCAAATTAGGTCAAGGTCAAATTCAGGTTGGGTAGTATGAGTGAATTGGTAATGGTCCAAAGCAGCATTTTATAAGTATCCAAGCATTGTAGTCAGTTATTGATGCAAGACGAATTGGTTAAATCTAGTTAACCAAGAAATAGCCCATTTACATCATTCCAGGTTAAAATTAGGTCAAGGTCAAATGTGATTAAATGGATTTGATGGGTTGGAAATGATCCAAGGCAACAACTACTATTCAAGTACTCAAGTATTTCAGTGAGCAGTGTTGAGATGCCAGATGAATGGTAAAATCTACTCACCTTGTTACGGACGGAGAGGACACAGGGCTCCAGATAAGAGCGAGTAAACTGAACAAAACTAACAGTTTCTCACTTATTTCAACACCAAATCCTATGGTGTTACTACTCATTAGAATCGTCTCGAAGAGACGATTCTAATGAGTAGTGACACCATAGGGTTTAATGCAGATATAAAGATTTTAGTTTTTGAAATACCCCCCTTACTGGAGCCCTGGGACAATCACAATATGCCTCGTCATCTATAGATGTTTGGGGCATAAAAAATTAGAAATGTGTTTGCAAAAAAATGGATGCCCTGAGAGGCATGGTTGACCATAAATGCAAATATACTTTGTAAGTTCATAACTGACCTAAACATTAATACTGGGTAATCTATGTACCTCTATATCGAAGAGTCCCGGGGTAGTGCCCTCCACCCAGTTCTGTATTCTCTCAAACAGTTCTGGGTCTTCCTCTCTATCCTGGAACCTTTCAGCCAAAACCTTCAATGCTAACTCCTGTAAAAGTATAGTAAAACCTCTCTATTACAGTCACTAAATTAAAGTAATATTAGATGTTTACGACAGGTGACTGCTTAACCCTTTCCCACATAGCATATCTCTAGTATTGAATATAGGTGTCCACTTAAAGCAGGTTGAAAGTAAAGCAGAATGCGCTTTAAGCGCATTCTGCTTTACTTTCAGCCTGCTTTAAGCTATCATCTGCTAGAATATAGAAAATATGTTGTATTATACATATTTATGAATGTATAAATTGGAACTATTTTCTTCAGGGCAAGAATAAACTGAATGCGCTAAAAGGCGCTTCTATGGGGGAAAGGGTTAAAGCATGATGATAGTAAAACAGAAAGCTCCTTCTGTCTTTTATACAATCAATTAGCCTTTGTTTTAAAACTACAAATATACCAAGGAAATGTACAGTTGGGAAAATTTTCAAATTAGAGATGTAGCTTTTCTCCCATATTCCCCTAATATTGTGGGATAGGGATTTGCCCCATGGGGAATCACTCTATTCTCCATACCTCGTGACGTCTTTTATTGTTTACCCAGTTTAACCACAAGTGCTGCATGACGTTGGTAACTAAATGATGTAATTTCTGATGACTTTTAACTATAAACAACATGTTTGGGTGGAAAGAAGTGCACACAAACTGAAAATATATCGTTATTTGTATCATGTTTTCATGATTTAAATGGGAGAAAAATAATCCACCAATTGTTTTGTTGATGTAGGATAGGAATTTCTCCCCCTTGGGTCAGAAAATTCACGCATGGACTCAGCAAGCCTCGTCCCTGTATGAACTTTCGCAGACCCGAGGGTGAGAAATTCCTATCCTACATCAGCACTCAGGGTGGATTTCTATATTCTTCAACAAAATAATACCAGTCCTCAAAAGTAATTTGCTACCTGTATAAATTTGGGAAGGTATATTTAATGCTTTGACCCTATTTTTAACCTTTTACTCCATAGATATGCATTTTTATACATTTAATCTATTCCTCCACTGATGAAAATAGTTCCAATTCATACAGACAGGGAAATATTCTCTATATTGTAGCAGATGGTAGCTTAACCCTTTCCCCCATAAAAGCGACTTTTAGCGTATTTAATTTATTCCTCCGCTAAAGAAAAAAGTTCCAATTCAATCAGTCATGAATATATAATATAGGGAATATTTTCTATATTGTAACAAATGATAGCATAAAGCAGGCTGAAAGTAAAGCAGAATGCGCCTTTCGGCGCATTCTGCTTTACTTTCAACCTGCTTTAAGTAGTCACCTATCTTCAATTCTAGAAAAGGGCTATCAGGTAAAGGCTTAAAGCAGGCTGAAAGTTGAGCAGAATGCGCCTAAACGCACACTCTGCTTTACTTTCAACCTGCTTTTAGTGGGCACTTATCTTTAATTCTCTAGTGAAAATTCTTAGTGTAATAAAATAGGCAACAAATGAAGCAAGATGTAGCTTTAGATAAATTCAGTGCTTTTGTATTATTTTTTGGCAGATATTTGGAAGGGTGTTTATTAGTTGGGATGTGATTACACTGAAGTATGCAGTACCGTCATTTCCCGAGTATTGTGCGCATCCGTGTATAACACGCACCCTTATTTTCAGGGTTAAATGTCTGGAAAAAAACTTTTCCCAAGGTTTTGGTCAGCCGTCGTACGCACGATTTCTCCTGCTGAACCCAGTTGTTTTTAAATGAAGAGAGTTCCGTAGGCATATTTTAGGACCAAGAAAATCCGTTAAATATGTGATAATTACAAGTATTCTGATAGTCAGGGGTGAAATCCGCCCTTCGAAGTTCCAAAAAATAAGATGCGACTGTGTTTCAAATGCTGGAAACGAAACCAGACATATTTTTATAGGCATACTTAATTTTCATTTCTAGCGTCACATTTAAGAACAGGAACGGAATATGTTCCTGATTAGAATCACCCCGCATTATTCTGTGTAAGTTTGTAGATGCGTTTATTAGGATTAAAATATATAAATACTAAACATTTATTGTATCGAATTATTTCATCACTAGCATTTATTGAATTATGAAAAAATACGGTAGAATACGAATGTTCCGAAAAAGTTACAAAAAGTTTCGCTCTGAAAATCGAGTGCCGCAAATCAAAAGAATAATCCGGAAATAGTAAATTGGATTATGCGCAGTTCGGGTCCGGAAATGGCGGGTGTTTATACAGTGACGCTTTGTTTCTACGATGCAACCAGAGCTAAGTTTACTTCCTTTTGAGCGATTTCACGCAATAATTATGAATAACAACTTGTTTATTTACTTTATTTCTCTCTCAGTTCAAAATGCCTTACCGATTTAGATTGTATTAGATACTGTACGTAACGACTAACGTGCTCCCTCGAAAGAAGCTTCAAATATTTATGAGGGCTTGCATTCTCAGATTCGGAGACTAATTTTAATAACTTATAAGCAATCAAGTGTCATAACATCAACAGTTTACACCCGGACAATCATAACTGATTATAATTGCCTTAATTGGGGTCACTAGCGTGTAATCTCCAATAAACAGCCCTAATCCCCGGCCGCCTAGTATTGGGAGGTGTCAATTAAAGCCCTGCAGCGTATTGCGCAATCTTAACACATCAGCCTACGGGCGCTAACCGTTGGTCAAGGTAGGCTTTAGAGTCTTGTTCCCCTGTATTGTACGCACCCCCAAATTGCAGAAAAAATATTTTATGATAAAAGTGCGCACAATACATAGCTAAAGACGGTATATTGAAATATTAAATATTCAGCATCAGGCATTGTAAAGCAAAGTTCCAGATAAGGGGAGTATTTCAAAAACTTAAATCGTTATTTGTGCATTAAACCCTATGGTGTCACTACTCATTAGAATCGTCTCGAAGAGACGATTCTAATGAGTAGTATCACCATAGGCTTTGATGCCGTAAAAGTGATAAAATGCTGGATTTGTTCAGTTTACTCCGTCCTACCTGGAGCTAAGACTGGCACTAAAGGTTAATGATTGATTATTTTACCTCATCTTCCTTGCTACTGTAGATGCCTGCAGTCAGTCCAAGCTCCTCAAGGACCTTGAGTAAGGTATCCTTGTCATGGCTACCTGTCAGCTCCTCGATAGCCTCAGCTGCTGACCGACGAATAGGCTCCTGAAAGAACAAGATAGGGGCCCGATTCATAAAACTCTGTACGACAGAAATGGTCGTAGGTCAAAACTTTAATTTCTGATTTCTCTATCTAATCCTGTCTTGTGACATCTCTTTGGAATCGTCTTTTCAAGACGATTCCAAAGAGATGTCATAAGATAGGATTAGATGGAGAAATAAATAATAATTGAGACTTTTATAATCTGACTTAGGACAACATTTGTCGTACGAAGTTTTATGAAACAGGCCCAAGATGTGTTTGTGAAACACTACATGACACAAGGTGACCATGATCTCTAAATGAACTTTCCCCTTGTCTAACACGACCTAACTAGTAATGAGCTCACTATAGGTTTCTTGAGTGAAGTTCACATGTCTCTATCACAGAGCTCAAGATAAGGGGAGTATTTCAACAAGGGCCACTATGGCCCTAAATCGCTCACCTGGTACACAATGTAAAACTTGACCTATAGCAACCTAGATTACGACTGGATCAACACGACCCACAATCAACCTTTAGAGTGTTAACAAAAAGTTTACTATAATTTGACCTAGTGACCAAGTTTTTGACCAGACACAATCAACATTTGATTTTGACCTAGATTTGATGTATAGGCAAATATTCTGACAATATTTCATTCAGATCTAATGAGATTTGTAGCTTCATGAGATTTAACACTGTTTTTCTATGATTTGACCTAGTGACCTAGTTTTTGACCCATATTCAAACTTGACCTAGATATCAATGAGGCAAACATTTTGACCAAGTTTCATTAAGATCCAATGAGATTTGTAGCCTCTAGAGTGTTATCAAGGTTTTTCGATGATTTGACCTAGTGACCTAGTTATTGACCGTACATGACCCACATCCAAACTTGACCTAGATATCAATAAGGCAAATATTTTGAATAAGTTTCATTAAGATCCAGTGAGATTTGTAGCCTCAAGAGTGTTAATAAGGTTTTTCGATGATTTGACCTAGTGACCTATTTTTTGACCTCACATAACCTTAATTCAAACTTGACCTAGATTTCATTGAGGTAAACATTGTGACCAAGTGTCATTAAGATCCAATGAGATTTGTAGCCTCTAGAGTGTTAACAAGGTTTTTCAATGATTTGACCTAGTTTTTGACCGGACATGACCCACATTCAAACCTGACCTAGATTTCATCAAGACAAATATTGCCATCAAGTTTCATGAAGATCAAATGAAATGTAGCCGCTAGAGTGTTAACGAACAATTGTGGACGGATAGACGACGGACATCCAGCGATCCTAATAGCTCACCTTGGCACAGGTGAGCTAAAAACTAAAATCTTTATTTTTGCATTAAACCCTATGGTGTCACTACTCATTAGAATTGTCTCGAAGATACGATTCTAATGATCAGTAATAACACTATAGGATTTGGTGCTGAAATAAGTGAGAAAATGTTTGAATTTGTCCGCTTCACTCTCTCTTATCTGGAGCCCTATTTATCACATGATTTTACAATGTTATGGCCACGTCACAGACAGAACAATACCAACATGCTCCCAATTATTGTCTTGCAGGGCCCAGCATCAAAACACTCATAAACAAGAAATGTCAAGGTAGCGTAGCATATACTCCTAAACTGCTTTCTAATGTCAGACAAAATTGTACCCATGTCCACAATGTCTGACACATGGACATGGGTGTTGAACATGACCCCAACAGGGTTATATGAAGACATTTCCTTTGTTGTTGGACATGAAATTCTTGATAATGGAATCATGTCCTTGACATTTGACCCATGGCCATGAGAGTTGAATGGAACACATTGTCCTAAAGTTTGAAACAACATAATTGTACCGTGACCTTGGACCAATAGACAAGGACTTTTGATCGCGATACATAGTCTTTGTCTGGTGGACATTAATTTTGTGCGAAGTTATTTTGAAACCTTTGACCGAAAGGATTACAGACAAGACAAGAAATTTGTAACAACCTCCTAATTGTACCTAGTGACCTTGACCTGTGACCCATGGACTTAATCCTGACACATCATCTTTGTCTGGTGAACATTATCTTGAACTCCATTTACCAGTAAAAAGTCATAGACCGACAAAATTTGGGATGGATAGCCGGAAATGCAATTACTATATATATCTTTTGGGGGCATAAAAACACATAAAGAGATGAAATGTGTGTAAAGCCTACACAGGAATAGCTAATATGAATAATGAAAGAATAAGTAAAATACATGTACTGTTGAATCAATGCATGTCCTAGCTCAACTGGTAAACGGTGAGCAATTGATAAAGCTTTAAGCCATTACCCCATAATATGCTTTTTATGCTTTTATTCCTCCACCGAAGAAAATAGTTTATTTATACAGAAATTAAACATGTACCAAAAGAAATATTTTCTGTATCCTAGTAGATGGTAGCTCCAGATGAGGTGAGTATTTCAAAAACTAAAATCTTTATTTCTGAATTAAACCCTATGGTGTCACTACTCATTAGAATTGTCTCTTCGAGACGATTCTAATGAGAAGTAACACCATAGGATTTGGAGCTGTAATGAGCAAGAAAGTGTTGGATTTGTTCAGTTTACTCCCTCTTATCTGGAGCCCTGAATGCCTTACCTCAATATCGACTAGCTTGGGAAGGATGAGCAGAATCACATCTGTACGGCCTTGGCCCAGCACCTGTAAGGTTCTCAGAGTGTACTTCTTAATGGCTGCATTGATGTTGTTCAAGTTGGTACCCAGCTTAGCAAGTGATTTCTCAAAATGTTCCTCAGGTATACCTAGCTCTCTGTCAACATAGTGAAAAGTGAAACCTTAAAAAACTAAACACTTCTGGACCAAGTAAAACTTTTGTTTTAAAGATATACAGTAAAGTCTTTCTATTATGACCACTAAATTGTGTTAATTGTTAAGTGTTTAAGACAGATGACTGCCTAAAGCAAGGTGACAGTTAAACAGAAAGCTCGTTTAGAAGCTTTCTATTTTACTTTCACCTTGCTTTAAGCTGTTACCTGACTTTTATACATGCAATCAATTAGCCTTCTTTTTAGTGGTTGTAATAGAGTTTTTACTGTATTTGGAAAATACTCTTTCTAAAACATTGCATAAACAACCAACTTGAGAATAAGAAAGCATACAAGTTAAAGAGGCTCGCAACCGGATTTAGCAATAAAAATAGTAATTTGTAAATATATGTCAAATGCTTATATAAATGGGTAAGATTTAGTTTAGGATAATAAATTCTGTTAAAAAATGCATTTCAAAAAAAAAGAAAAGAAGCTCTTGTGGGATTCAAACCCGTGACCCTCCATGCGGAGACAAACATGAAAAACGAGGAAACGCCTTTACCGCCTCGGCTACCAGCGCTCTCTATATATATGGTAGCGAATTAACCTACTTCACTGGTAGCGATTGATAGTACTTTATTCGGCTCGGGTTTATGTCTGAGCCCGTGTAGAGAAGCAACAACAACAACTATACCATCAGCTGACGCTATAGAAAAACGATGGAAAATATCTAAAAAACCTAAGATTCTGTGACGATTCTTGAGACTTTTTTTTGACTGATCATATTTTTATAATGTTAGAAGCCAAATAATGCCACAAATTTGCTTTTATTTGAGTGTTTTATTTTATTTTGACAAGTACACCATCCGGTTGGGAGTCCCTTTAAGACTGTGATCTGACTTTAAAACAACATTATAGGAATAAACAACATATTTTTGACGTTCATGACGGTATGACTACATTAGCTTCGCAGGGGGTAAATTCCGTAAACGCCTGAAGGGCGTTTTCGATAAATTTACCCCCCGAAGCTAATGTAGTCATACCGTCATGAGCGGCAAAGAGATGTTGTTTATTCCTTATATTTATATTTTCTGTCTTGTCAATTTAATGTGTTTATTGGCCAGATTTGTTTTTCTGTATAAGAATTTATCATATACCGGTCAAAGAGGTTTGATAGATGTAATGTCGATGTAATAGCCATTCCAGTTTCTAAATATGGTGAGAAAGTAGTCCCAACTACATGTACTGTAACTGTATTAAAAATTCAGGATTTTTTCCAGTAAACTTTCTCTCTGTGAATGGAAATGACTTACAAGGCAAACAAATAACAGTGCAACTTGAATATCTATTGCCAAAGCACATTCTAAAATTACAGGTCGCGGTTGTTTTCTTAACACATTTACACACATAGCAACGACCTATGGGTCTGTATCACTCCGCTAGTGTCATATTACCGTCGACCAATGGGAGCTTAGTGTTAAGTGCCCGATGTAGTCTATTTGAAGAAGTCCACGGATAGCAGGGGGGAAATCCGAACTGGTTAAATCCAGATTCGAAGTGTAGGTTCATCGGCAGATGACTGCATATTTTTTAATAGGATTACATAAGGACTTTACAGGTTGAATGTAAATATTGTTTAAAACACATAACTGTTACAATGTCATAGCAAGCAGAGATATAATTGGGATAGTTTTATGACATCAAAGATCAATGAACTGTTTTCAAAACGACAAACAGGCTATGGGGTAATGAGTTTAACCCTTTCCCCAATAGAAGCGCCTTTTAGCAGATATGATTTATTCATCCGCTGAAGAAAATAGTTCCAATTTTATATGTATTATAGGGAATATTTTCTATATTATAGCACATGATAGCTTAAAGCAGGCTGAAAGTAAAACAGAATGCGCCCTAAGGCGCATTCTGCTTTATTTTCAACCTGCTTTAAGTAGTCACCTATCTTAAGTACTAAAAATAGGCTATCAGGTAAAGGGTTAACAGGTGTATATGTTACCTAAATATCTCTGTAAGGTAGTTGCAGCCGCTGTCATAGACCACGGGGTTGTTATTATCGAGGACATCTATGAGGTTATCTAGCACGTCCTCGTACTCAAACTGTTCCTTCATTTCCGGCATCCAGTACTCCTGAACGAGCTGCTGGATGATCTCACTACTCAAATGAGACTTGGCACGCCGGCCAGATTTGGGAGCCTGAAATATAATAGTCAAGCCTGTATTAATTGACCATTCAGTACAATACTCTCATACAACATCATTTGACAGTGTTGAATACAGGTAGAAGCTTAACTCTTTCTTCCACAGAAGTGCGTTTTGGGGCATTTAATTTATTCCTCAACTGAATAAAATAGTTTCAATTTATACAGTCATGAACAATGTACTCAAAGAAATATCTTCTATATCCTAGCAGATAGTAGCCTAAAGCAGCCTGAAAGTAAAGAATGTGCTTTCTGCTTTACCATTCAATACAATACTCTTATAAATAGTTGGTTTCTAAACAAAACAAAAGAAATCAGGCGGTCCGAGGACTTTGTTAAAAGTAAATCTCAATGTATACGGTACCTGGAGTATTAGAGATAAGACTGTATAAACCCATTACACCATCAGGATGCCTTTTTAACTCCTTTAATTTAACCATTCACTGAAGACAATAGTTCCAATCTATAGTCATGAATATGTGCCATAAGAAACATGTTCTTTATCCTAGCAGATGGTAGCTTAAAGCAGGCTGAAGGTAAAGCAGAATGTGCCTTAAGGCATATTCCGCTTTACTTTCAACCTGCTTTAAGTGGTCACCTATTTTCATAATTGTAAATAACCTATTGGTTAATGGGTTAATTAACACAGTTTTCACCACATAAATCAAGGCTTACCTTGACGTGGATAGCTGAAGAGTCTTCATCTACGGCAAGATTGGTTAGCTTGAATGACCTTGACCTCTCCACACTGCCGCGACCTGAACGACGACCTTTCCTCACGGAATCTGGTGTTCCCATTTCATCATATCTCTCCAGTCTTTTACTCTTCACTAGATTGAGAAATCATAATGAGCTTATTCTAAATTATAGTTAAAACATATTAAGCAAAAGAGTTATCTATACCGCTTGCAGAAACCAGGCGACTTTGAAAAACAACAAAATTCTTAATAATTACCCGTAAGTGCCGTACTTAATAGAGTGCAAAAGGCAGTTTGATTATTTTAAAATGTAGGTTATATTCTAAATGGTGTTCACCTATTACCCCTTAAATATTCTTTTTCATATCTTTAAATTTATTTCTGCAATGAAGAAAATATTTCCTTTATTTTCTTTATACAGTCACAAATATGCACCACAAGAAATATTTTATATATTCTAGCAGATTGTATCTTAAAACAGGCTGAAAGTAAAGCATGACACATTCTGCTCTACTTTCAACCTGCTCCAAGTGGTCTACAATTTTCAATATTAGAAATAGGCTATGGGGTAATGGGTTAAGTGGTCACCTATCTTTAATACTAGAAACAGGCTATGGGGGTAATGGTTTAATTATGTTGGTATTGTCTTTGACAATCACATTTTCATCTGTTCACAACACAGGTTGAAACCGCTAGACGTAAGTGAAATTATGTAGCAATGTGAACAGATGAAAATATTAACAAAATAATGAGCTTACTGTAACAATACTGTATATACCACACAGAACATAATAATCTAGACAGTGGAAAAGTATACTTACAATTTGAAACAAAATAATGCAACAAACTGTAGAAAATTATATTTTTGAAAATGTTGAAATACAGGTATACATGTATTTGAAAATGTTGATATACAGGTATATCTAAAAATGTTGAAATACAGGTATATTTGAAACTGTTGAAATACAGGTATATTTGAAACTGTTGAAATACAGGTATATTTGAAACTGTTGAAATACAGGTGTATTTGAAACTGTTGAAACACAGTTATTCTTGAAACTGTTGAAATAAAGGTATATTAAACTTAACTCATTCAAACCTGACACTTCAAATAGACAATTCCAGTCTCCAATTAAGTGTAGTCCATTGTTGTATATATAGGGTGGAATTTAATTACAATAATGCAAAATGTCAAACAGGACAGACCCTAAGCAGAAGGCTCTTTAACCTCTGGTTTACCCTGTTTTCACATGACAAATATACTCTTTCCTAGTACACTGTTTACAAATGATGAGTACACTTGTACCTAGGGTTGAATTGGTTAACCCATTACCCCATAAATACACCTTTAATTTATTCCTCCACTGAGGAAAGAAGTTCCAATTTAAACAGTCATGAATATGCTCAATAAGAAAAATATTCTATATTCTAGCAGATGGTAGCTTAAAACAGGCTGAAAGTAAAGCAGAATGCACCTTAAGGCACATTCTGCTTTACTAAGATCATCTGTTTTCAAAACTAAAACAGGCAATGGGGTAATGGGTTAATTTAAACAAGAGCCCCATGGGGCATATGTCGCTCACCTGAGAATAGCTGTACATCACAATGGAGATTTATGTCCAGGACGGGGTCATTTTTTACCCGAGGGGCATAATTTGAACAATCTTGATAGAGGACCTGTAGATGATGCTATGTTCCAAATATCTAAGATCATGGTACTAGGGTTCTAGACAAGAAAATCTATTTTTAGCTCCTGTGACCTACATATGCAACAGACTGGAACCATTTGAACAAAATAGATAAAGGACATCTAGAAGTAACACCATGCCGAATATCAAAGCTCTGGCTATATTAGCTTCAGAAAAGAAGACTTTTGAAAACTGTGACCCCCGGGGTGGGGCTAATTTTGACCCCAGGGGCATAATTTGTACAAACTTGATAGAGGACCTGTAGATGATATGCAATCGACCAGAACCATTTGAACCTTATTGGTATAGGACATCTAAAAGTGTCACCATGCCAGATATCAAAGCTCTGGCCATATTAGTTTCAGAGGAGAAGACGTTTGAAAATTTCACTATATAAAACTGTGGACCCCCCCCCAAGATTTCCTTATTTTTTCACTTGGTTGCCGTGGCAACCAGAGTTCTACATTTTTTTTAATTCTTTGAACAATTTTGAAAGAAATTGACCCAAGGAACATTCCTGTAAAGTTTGGTTGAAATCTTTCCAGCTGTATATGAGGAGATGTCATTTGAAGCAATTGTTAAAGACAACAATGACTGTATAAAGTGAAATTATTTTCTTCTGTGGAAGAATAAATTAAAGACATAAAAAGGAATATGTATGGGTTAATATCATTATTTACATTTTCTAAATATAAGAAACTATAATTTTTATGTAAATGAGTGGCAAATAGTTTGGATCCAGATTAGATGCAGCATTATGTGGCATCTGACCTGGATCCATACTGTTTATGGCCAAGAATTAATCGTGGACTGATAGACAGAAAGATAAACAAACAAACAAAAAACAAACAAACAAACAGACAGACCAAAAGCAATATGCCTCGAACTAAGTTGTACTTGAGCATAAAATAGCAGACATCATAATTTCTGTTACATGTATGTATCTCAGTGACCTGAGTTCAGAGCTAGCTATGGGTCAATTATGCAATAACAGACAGTCTCTCAGAGAAATTGCTATTATCATGCTGAACTGTTGTCTGCTCCAAATGTTTGTATGTGAAATATGTAAAAAATAATAACTTATATTTTCTAAATATAAGAAAATATGTAAATGAGTGGCAAATAGTTTAGATCCAGATTAGATGCAGCATTATTTGGCATCTGACCTGGATCCAAACTGTTTGCAAAAATGTTGCATTTAGTATAAGGGTAGCTTCTTAGCCTGGAAGATACAATGGGTCTGTGTAAAAACGGATCATTAGAGAGTTTTTACTGTCAGACCTGCATCAAATTGCACTGATATGACAAGGGTTGAGTCAAATTTGAACCTAGGGTTTTGATTTTTTACAATTTTGAAAGTGATTTAGTAGAAGATACTATTCATGCAATATCTAAGGTGTGGGAACAGTGGTTTTTTACAAAAAACTTGTTTAAAGTTTTCCACTTTTTTTTAATAAATTTCAATTAGTAGTCCACATTTGAGTTTTATTTTAACAATTTCTGTAGATAAGCATCCAAGGAACACCGTCAGCATGTTAGTTTCTCCCTCAAACTCGCGGTTTCAGAGGAGATGTCGCTTGAAGTAAATTTGAACGGACGGACAGACGGACAGATGGACAGACGGGCGATCACAACAGCTCACCTTGAGCCTTCGGCTCAGGTGAGCTAAAAAGCAGGGCTCCAGATAAGGGGAGTATAGTAAATTTTCAAAAACTAAAACCTATATTTCTGTTTAAAATCCTATGGTGTCACTGCTCATTAGAATCGTCTCTAACACCATAGGATTTCATGTTAAAATAATCAAGAAAAATGTTGGATTTGTGCAGTTTACTCCCTCTTATCTGGAGCCCTGAAAAAGCTGACTCAAGTTACCAAATTTCAACTTATGAAAAACTGATAAGCTTGACTTAACCCACTATTCCAAAAATACATCTTTTATGCCTTTAATTTATTTCTCAACTTAATAAAATAGATATACATTCATGAATATGCACCATAAGAAATATATTCTATGTTCTAGTAGAATAGAAGCTTAATGCAGGCTTTAGGAGCTTTCTGTTTTACGGTCAACTTGCTTTAAGCTCTCAAATTTTCCAAACTAGCTGATTTCATGATTGCCATAGCAAGCATTCATGCATAAAGAAAATACATTTTATAAAAAATTTGAAAATCTATCACCAAAGAAACAATCCTATATATGAAGTTTGTTTGAAATTTGAGGTAAAGTAACCCCTTACCCCATTACTACACTTTTGATTTATTCTTCCACTGTAGAAACTAGTGCAACTTTATATAGTCATGAATATGTTTCATAAGAAATATTTGCTATATCCTAGCAGATAATAGGTTAAAGCAGATTGAAAGTAAAGCAGAATGCGCCTTAAGGCACATTGTGCTTTACTTTCAACCTGCTTTAAGTGGTCAACTGTATTCAATACTAGAAACAGGCTATGGGGTAATGGGTTAAGACTTTGCTGATTCAACAATAATAGGATGTAAAGCAATGGAAAACTATTTCTGCTAGAATTAAGTACACACAACAGTATTAAGCAAACCAGAGAAATGTGGATGTAGGAAAAATAAATGTGAGGGTATTTTTCTGATTACACCATGCATGTTTACACACAGCAAGCACCTGTCAATGTGATATTAGCAGTAACAACATTATATATCCAACAGCTCCAGACAAGAAATTTTGTCTCCTCCATTTACCCTTTCCCTCATAGAATATAGCGAATATAAGTTATTTCTCCTTTAAGGTAAAAAGTTATAAATTGTACAGTAATCAACAAAATGTACCAGAAGAAATATTTTCTAAATCCCAGCAGATGATAGCTTAAAGCAGACTGAAAGTAAGCAGAATGTGCCTTAAGGCACATTCTGCTTTACTTTCAACCTGCTTTAAGTGGTAACCAGTCTTCAAAACCAGAAAAAGGCTATGGGTTAAAACCAAGTGAAGATTCTAACGAGTAGCCACAGTCTGCATTTTTTTTTGGGGGGGGGGGGGGGGGTCAATTTTGTAAGTACAATTTTCACCCTATATTTTGTAAAAAATTCGATTGAATAGTCACAATCTATGTTTCAAGGGAGAAAATGGAGATAATGCTGAGATATTTTAGTCTATTTCTCTCATCTGGAGTCGTGATATTGTCCTGTTTACAATGTTTACCAGACTAGTTTACCTGATTCACAAGATGAAACATGACTTTTATTACTTTGTGCACTCCCAGCTGTAAAAATAATTTACAAAGCTCAAAACCCAACTGATGTACAGTGGAGAAAACATTATTCTTTCTCAATAAATTTGTTTACGCTAAAACTATTATTTCCATTGTAAACAGTTTGGAGCCAGATCAGAAGTCTGGTAACCTGCATGGAATGGTCTTTAACAGTCAATAAACACATGTGTAACGAATATGAAAACAATACCTCAAGGGACATAGGAATTAAAGCATTTTTCAAAACCTAAATGTGGGTCCTAATTTCCAGGTCACTGGAATCAAATTTTTTTGTGTGCATGGAAAGGTCTTGTCCATAAACATAAACAAAATCACCTCTTGAGGGATATAGCATAAACTTGTCTTGTACTTTGTACAGGCAAGCTAAAAATGTAGAAAATAACAACAGTTTTTTCTGAATTCCTTAAAAAAAAAAAATTTGAGATGCAAACAGTTTGGAGCCTGATCAGATGCTGGGTCACTACCCGGGGTATGATCAGGCTCTGAATGGTTTGCAAAGCAATGGACATGACTGTTTTAGTGTAAATGCAATTTTTTTGGAAAAACTTTTGTCTTCTCCACCGTAGCGCACCAGCAATTTGAAACGGATAACATGAAATTTATTCTGTAAAAACAAACAAGCTAAACACATAGGCAGAGAATCTCTGAAAACATGTTGTTTCCTTCACCAGTGTTAATACAGTGAAATTCTGAGTTATATAGAAGCTTTCTGCATTACAGTAAAACCTTTCTATTATGGCCACTAAATTGTGGTATTCATTAGATGTTTTTAGACAGGTGACTGTTTAAAGCAAGATGACGGTAAAACTGAAATCTCCTTTAGGAGCTTTCTGTTTTACTGTCACCTTGCTTTAAGCTGTCACCTTTCTTTTATACAATCAATTATTCTTTGAATTAATGGTCGTTATTGAGAGGTTTTACTGTAGTTTATTCTACATTTAGAAGTCACCTGTTGTAAATGATATATACAGGTGGTTGCTTTAATGCAAATTATTAATACTGCACAAATGAAATGCATACATATTGCATTTGCTAAAACAAAGTTTTCTAATGAAATTCTCAAATTGACTTTTCTAAAATCATATATTTACAACAGTGAAATTATAGGGAAAAACAGTTTGGATCCTGGTCAGGCCTGATCCAGATCTTAATTCATTTCAGGTCTTCAATTTTGATTAACAATGCTAAAATGGTTAAGATTATTAGTTTTCTTGTCACAGCCCTTCCACCTCCTGAAAGTAATTCAAATAAGGCAGACAACCTCCACCAGCTTACATTTATTAGTCAAGGGAGACAACCTCCACCAGCTTGACTTTATTAGTCAAGGGAGACAACCTCCACCAACTTACATTTATTTGACAAGGGAGACAACCTTCACCAGCTTACATTTATTCATCAAGGGGGACAACCTCCACCAGCTTACATTCATTTGACAAGGGACACAATCAAGACAAAACACATTTACATATAATCCTACCCTCAGCAAACTTGGCGGCATTGGGAGTAAGAATCAACATTGAGGGAGAGATTACTGAAAACAAAACCCAGTACATGTGGAATATTATACAGTTACTACATTAGACCCATTTCTTTCCACTTTAAAAATGATGTTCATTTCATATATAGGTCATACTCTGACAGGCTAAAGTTTGTTTTTTCGCTAATTTTCTAACTCAGATAACAGACATTTGGCGGAATTTCGGAATAACTAAGGTGCTTTAACTAGAAGAATGATTAAAAATTGTAATCTTTTATAAACATGATTTATCTTGTCTGACTTGTTTTTTATTTTACATCGCTTTCAACAGTATTTCAGTCATATCACGACGTCCAGCTAATCACAGGTGGAGGAAGACCCCAGAAGTCCTTTAAGCACTGTTTTAGGCACAAATAGGCAACCGGGTAGAACCACCGGTCTTCAGCAAACCAGCTAGAAGGCTTCCTCACATGAAAAATCCAAACGACCCTACTGGGATTCGAACTCACAGCAGTGAGGAGCTTAGTGATGTAATTCACAGTGTTTATACCACTAAGCCACGGAGGCCCCCCATGATTTATCTGTATTTATGTCAAAACTGATTAATATTTTATCTTATATTAAAGAGGAAATCAAATCAGAATGATTTTTTTTGGACATTCTGCATTTCCATTGCCCATTTCACAAACTTTTCAAGGTTGCTGCCAACTTTAAAACTTTACTTAACCTTTAACTCCATAGATATGCTTTTTACTCATTGAATCCGTCCCTCCACTGAAGAAAAACAGTTCCAATTTATACAGTCATGAATATGTAACATAAGAATTATTTTCTATATACATGTACTAGCAGATGGTAGCTTAAAGCAGGCTGAAAGTAAAGCAGAATGTGCCTTAAGGCACATTCTGCTTTACTTACAACCTGTTTTAAGTGGTCACCTGTCTTCAAAACTAAAACAGGCTATGTAGTAAAAGGCTGAGAGCTAGCTACAGTTCTAGAAGTTCGAATGCACATTGCTAATACTTACGTTTGTAGGCTGCAGGGGTTCCTGGCTTGTGTTTGGGTATTTTACCGTCCATGGATGTCTCGGACAAGTTGGTCGGGGAGCGGTGTGTGTCACCCACCATGGAACTCTGTAGTGACATTCCCATTGTCTCTGGTCTCTCCGATGAGGTACTGTCTTCCCATACAGACTTTGAATTATAGGCAAGTCAATAAATTAGTAATATAGATTGAAATCTGGACTAAAGAGATTTTGAAATTTAGCTTAGTACAGTAAAAACCTCTTAAGAAAAAGGTGAATTGATTGTATACAATACAGTTGAAGTTGGCAGCTAAAGAAAGATGAAAGTAAAACTTTTTGCATTCCTTTCATCTTGACTATTTAAGCAATATCTTGCTTTAAACATAGTTGCCTATGGAAGATTTGTACCTTTGACTATGCAGGAAAGCTTAACTCTTTCCTCCCTGAAGCTTTAAATGAAAAATTCCATTTTCCATTTTAGTCTAGTCCATTTCTGACTTTTAAGGGTTGTTTTTGTCAATGTTTGGCATTATGACAAACAGTGAAGACCCTGATCAGAGGGCTCCTTTCGGAGCCCTCTGATCTGGGTCTTCACTGTTTGCACAGGACAAGTGTACTATTCACATGTACACTGTTTGAAAAGGACGCCTATAAGCGGGACTAGGGTTCAAAGGGTTAAACTCTCAAACAGTTACATTTGATTTGTATTCCTGTCATCTTGACGGATAGGAAGAAGACAATTCATTCAGTACAAATTCTAAAGAACCAAGTGTGAAATTATATCTCCCAAAACATGTTGTAATTAGATGCAGAAAAACTTCTTTGGCTATGACAGCCGCTATGTAATTCATTACAAATGAAATTAAGAAAGCTTCTATGGTCACTTTATGCATCTATCAAAATAATAAAATACAGAATGCAGTGTTTTTTTTAAAAATCTGTCTGTAAAAGTCCATTGGTTTTTGTGGATTTTTTTAGTTTATTTACATCTATTTACATATCTTATTAGCCAATGTAATAGTTCATGATACCAGTAGATGGTTAGACTGGGTGGAGTTTGTTTTATAATTTAGATAATTGTAGTTATTGTCTTTTCTCGACGGCCTGCATTGGGCGCTCATCTATTGTTTCTATCAGTCGGCAATCATTAGCCGGTCGGTTCATTGCTGATTGATGGGGGTAATGTGATCGCCGTTTGGGGGCTGTCTTTTGTATGTTTATTCATGTTTATCTAAGATCTAATTGTAGTTATAGTCATTTCTCGGCGGCCTGCTTTGGGCGCTCTACTATTATTTCTATCAGTCGGCAATCATTAGCCGGTCGGTTCATTGCTGATTGATGGGAGTAATGTGATCGCCGTTTTGTGGGGCTGTCTTTTGTATGTTTATTCATGTTTATTTTAGATCTAATTGTAGTTATTTTGTCCTTTCTCGCTTTGTAGGTACTTTTGTGTAATCTTATGTGAAGCGCTTTTGAACGCACTACCCCTGTGTGAAAAGAGCGCTATATAAATCTGGTATAATAATAAATAATAATAATAATAATAATATGCATATCTAGTAGATGAAGGGTTAAAGAAACAAAGTTAGTTCACATTAATCATACCAGTAGTTAATTAAGCTGTAAATAACCATATAGTTAATTAACACATTACTCCATAGATAAATAGAGAATAATCAATTCCTTCGGATTGATATGAAAAATATATCACGAGAATGGGTTGTTATCTGGTTAAAAAACAAGTCCGCAAGACGAGTTTTTTTTACCAGATAACAACCCATTCGAGTGATATATTTTTCATATCTATTCAAAGGAATTGATTATTCTATTTATTATATACATTTTAATGACTTTTTTACAGAAATCACACAAAATTAATTGTTTATGCGCAAGGGCACTAAACATATTGTGACCTGGCTCCGAGGTTATAAAGCGTTTGAGCTGAGTCTGAGTGTGTTCCCAAGCATTTGATTGGTCAGATTTGAGCCTAGGCTCAAATCTGACCAATCAAATGCTTGGGAATGAGTTTAGACTCAAGACAAAAGCTTTATAACCTCGGAGCCTGATGTCACAAAAAACTGATATCATCACTAGTGATGATCTGTGACGATATGAAATTTATATAACTGAGAAATCTCTATAAATCATTGATAGGTATATAATATAAACATTTTTACGCCTTTAATTTATTTCTCCACTGAAGAAAGTAGTTCTAAGTTAACTCTTTCCTCCCTAAAACTTTAAATGGACAATTCCAGTTTCCATTTAAGTCTAGTCCATTTCTGACTTTTAAGGGTTGTTTTTGTCAATGTTTGGCATTATGACAAACAGTGAAGACCCTGATCAGAGGGCTCCTTTCGGAGCCCTCTGATCTGGGTCTTCACTGTTTGCATAGGACAAGTGTACTATTCACATGTACACTGTTTGAAAAGGACGCCTATATGCGGGACTAGGGTTCAAAGAGTTAAACAGTCAAGAATATGTATAATGAGAAATATTTTCTATACTCTAGCAGATGATAGCTTAAAGTAGGTTGGAAGTAAAGCAGAATGCACCTGCTTTACATTCAACCTGCTTAAAGTAGTAATTTGTCTTCAACATTTTCCTCACTGGAAAGTATACACTCATGCTAAGTTTTAGTTTAACCCATTACTCAATAGTTACACCTTTTTTATGCCTTTTATTCATTCCTCCACTGAAGAAAGTAGTTCCACTTTATAGCCTAAAAAAGGCTTAAAGTAAAGCTGTCAATGCTCCTTAACCCTTTCCTCCCTGAAACCTCAAATGGACAAGTCTAGTTTACAATTCAGTCTAGTCCATTTTTGACTTTTTAAGGTTGATTTTTACAATATGTGTCAAATGACAAACATTGTAGACCCTGATTAGAGGGCTCCCATTAAGCCATACGGACTCATTTTGACTCATTGCGCAATAGCCTCATACTAACTCATTTTGACACACTTTAATCTACTACCTTATATTGAGATAAGCATTGATAAGTGTTAATCGCTTATGAGTTAATGGGTTAAGGAGCCCTCTGATCAGGGTCAACACTGTTTGCATAGGACAAGTGTACTCCTCACATGTACACTGTTTGCAAAGAGTGGTTCAAAGAGTTAAGGAGCATTCTGCTTTTCTTTCAGCCTGCTTCAAGCAACCATTCTGTTTTCAACACTGAAAACAAGCTATGGTGGAAGATGTTTAAGTTCATTATTTTACATCGATTATGAAACAAATTAAGTTGAACAAATCACTCTTAATGGCTCCAATGGTGGCGTAGGAGGTAAATCTTGAGATGAAAACTGGGTACTCGGAGAAAACCCCCATGTCTAGACAGGCTACCATAATGTGCCCTCTCACATACTTGGATCAAATTCAGAACTGCAAAGGGTCAGCTCTTTCAACACCTGGACCTGTTTAAAATATACTCATAACATTTGCAAACAGTGTAGACCCAGATCAGAGGGCTCCTATAGGGGCCCTCTGATCTGGGTCTACACTGTTTGCTTATTCAGAGCAGTATTTATTACTTAAACTACACAGAATTCCTTGTAGACTGGTCCATGTCTTGGTAACTAAAAAGATCCACAAGGGAACATTTTGAATTTCCGTGTTTCCATGTAACTCCATAATGTACCATGTTTATTGTGAATGTAGTTATTTGTCTTTTCTCGCTTTGTAGGTAAATTTATATAATTTTATGTAAAGCGCTTTTGAATGCACAACTCCTTTGTGAAAAGAGCGCTTTATAAATCGAGTATAATAAATAATAAACATAATAACCCACAAGAGTTACTTAGTGTTAAAGGAGTTAAAGCCAGTATTTACCTACTGTTATAGGTTTTAGATTTCAAAAGTCATATCAACCCACTCTCATGTTAGTCACACGTCAAACCACACAGAATACCTTCTTCTTTTTGTCAAGGTTCTGATTATTGGTTCTTATCATTTTCTTAACATTCTCAACAGGAGTAATCTCATCTCTGTCACGTGACACAGCTCTATCTCTGGACAAGGACCGATCTTTAGACTTTCGCCCTGCCCGAGAATGCACAGTGGGCTTGGGCTTAGGGCTAGTGCTCCGCCCCTTTTTAATGTACTTTTTGACGGGTGATTCAATAAAGCTTTCAATGGACACTGATGAGACAGAGGAAATGACTTCAGATCTTGGTTCAGATCTCGGAGTAGGAGTTGGAGTGTCCTCCCATTTTGCCACACGAAATTCCAGTGGCTGGGTTTTCGTAATTTGCTGTTTACAAAAATGAATAAATTTGCTGTTTACAAAAATGAATAAATTTGCTGTTTACAAAAATGTATACATTAAGAGATTGATATGAATTGACATAAAATGGGAAGGGCTCCAGATAAGAGTGTACACTTCTAAATCCCAGCATTTTATCTTT
This sequence comes from Gari tellinella, assembly GCA_922989275.2. Lineage (NCBI taxonomy): Eukaryota > Metazoa > Mollusca > Bivalvia > Cardiida > Psammobiidae > Gari > Gari tellinella. The sequence continues at coordinate 25,962,245 of OV277873.1, forward strand.
TATCATATCGAGGGCTTGGTGCAAAACTATTGTAACTCCCTCACAATTGTGAGGGAGTTACAATAGTTTTGCACCAAGCCCTCGATATGCCTCCACCAAACCATATGTTGTGACTACTCATGAAAATTATACAATACCCAACCCTCTCCCCTCCCTTTCTAGGATGACACCCAATGGGATACACATATTGTGTGTGTTGTTTGGAGGAAGTGTTTATAGGGAGGGAAAATTAAGACAATTCTAGTGAATATAGTCACAAATAGTTTGGTTGAGGCATAAAGAATTTAGTTTCCCTTACTTGGAGCCCTGAGTGTGGTAATTACTCATTGCATTATTAATTGTGACTTGGGCACTGACTGCAAAAATGTAAGCAAGCTCCAAAAGAAAATGATCATTGCATACAAAACTCAAGATTACAATTTTGACAAGATGCAGAATTGTGAAAGCCCTGAAAAATAAAAATCCTCTTAAACATTTCACATTTAAATATGCAACAACCCAAAAACAAGCCTTATGCAATTATATTTACCAAAAACTTAACTAATTACTCCATAAATATGAATTTTTATGCTTTGATTGAATCGTACACTGAAGAAAAATAGTTCTACTTTACACAGTCATGAATATATACAAATGGATGCATTCTGCTTTACTTTTAATCTGCATTAACCCCTTTACCTGATAGCCTATTTCTAGTACTGAAGATAGGTGACTACTTAAAGCAGGTTGAAAGTAAAGCAGAATGCGCCTAAAGGCGCATTCTGCTTTACTTTCAGCCTGCTTTAAGCTATCATGTGCTATAATATAGAAAATATTCCCTATTATACATATTCATTACAGATTAAATTGGAACTATTTTCTTCAGCGGATGAATAAATCATATCCGCTAAAAGGCGCTTCCATGGGGGAAAGGGTTAAGAGGTCTCCTGTCTTCAATACAAAAAACAGGCTATGGAGTAAAAGGTTAAGCAGACAAAGTAGACCCAGATGAGTTGTTGGCTGGTTGCAAATAGCAACTATAGGGATGATGTTACAGTGGAGAATCTGTTATTCTTTCCCGTTTAAACGCAAACGTACTCAAACGCAAAGCACTGAACCGTAGAAAGGAACAACTTTTGGACAATTCTGATAATTCTTGTTTATCTTGGTGGCAAACAGTTTGGAGCCTGATCAGACGCCGGGTTACCCGGCGTCTGATCTGGCTCCAAACTGTTTGCACTGCAAATAATAGTTTTAGCGTAAACGCGTTTATTGGGAAAGAATAACGTTTTCTCCACTGTAATACTTTACATACTGGCCACAAAATTGAGCTTACCTTTGCAAACAGTTTGGATCCAGATGACATCACAAGTAACTCAGCATCTGATCTGGATCCAAACTGTTGGCCAATCAGACTCTATTTGGAAGAAAACAAACTACAATGTATAATGATTTCTGGGTAGATCTACTTACTGCAATGGTTGTGTCCTTCTGGTCATCTTGACCCCACCAGGATGGAAGATGGTCTGGATTCACCTGTGGTACCTGTAAGAACACAAATAAATCTTAGCAACATAGACTAGAATACAGTCAAGCTTTCATACAGTGGAGAATCTGTTATTCTTTCCCGTTTAAACGCAAACATACGCAAACGCAAAGCACTAACACGTAAAAAAGAACAACTTTTGGACAATTCTGATATTTCATGTTTATCTTGGTGGCAAACAGTTTGGAGCCTGATCAGACGCCGGGTTAACCGGCGTCTGATCTGGCTCCAAACTGTTTGCAGTGAAAATAATAGTTTTAGCGTAAACGCGTTTATTGGGAAAGAATAACAGATTCTCCACTGTAACTTGAACTCCCATAACTCATTATCCCCTGAAAATTCCAATGAACAATTCCAGTTTACAATAAAGACTGGTCCATTTTAGATTATTTAGGGGTTGGTTTTTTTACCAAAATGACAAACAGTGAAGTCCCTGATTAGAGGGCTCCTGCAAGAGGACTAATCAAGGACTTCACTGTTTGCATATGACAATTGTACTCTTCACAGGTTCACTTTTGGTAAAGGATGCATATATGCGTCACTAGGGCTCAGTGAGTTAAGTCAAACATACCCGTTTTTTCAAAGTTGAAATACGGCTATGATTGAAAAAAGGCAATACAGCTATTATATCAACCATTGAAACAAATGGTATATTTGACACAAACCTGTTTGAGTTATACAGTGGAGAATCTGTTATTCTTTCCCAATAAACGCGTTTACGCTAAAACTATTATTTGCAGTGCAAACAGTTTGGAGCCAGATCAGACGCCGGGTAACCCGGCGTCTGATCAGGCTCCAAACTGTTTGCCACCAAGATAAACATGACATATCAGAATTGTCCAAAAATTGTACTTTTCTACGTTTTAGTGCTTTGCGTTTGCGTACGTTTGCGTTTAAATGGGAAAGAATAACAGATTCTCCACTGTATATACTGTAGCTGTTTTATCTGCCAACAAGAATAATATTTTATAGCTTCAGTTATGAAGTTTGTTTTGAATACTTGAATCCTAAAGTCTCCAAACCATATGATGTGACTACTCATTTGAATTGCCACTATGTGACATTCTAATGAGGAGTCACAACTTAGTCTACTTAAGACATGAACAAGAAAATTCAATTTCATGTTTCCTATATGCATTATCTGGATTAAAACTGTATATTTAAACTATCTTTAAAACATTAATGAGGTTTCATAAGCTAGGTTGTAAAGGCTAAAGTGAATTGTATATTCTAACACACCTCGCCCACTCCCCTATATAAGCGAAGAAGGACCGTCTCAGTGTACGAATTTTCAGTAGAACACTCACGCGCTAAACGTTCTAACGTGACGTCATTTGGCTTCGAAAATGCGTACGCCAAGAAATGTAGTGCCGTTTCTTCGGTGCAAATTAAGGTTAAATTATGTGTTAGAATCGAAATAATAAATTAATACCAGTGTTCTATCGTGCAATCGAACACTGGTAGTCGTTGAGATGCTTGTAATTAAACCACTCGGCCTAAAGGCCTCGTGATTAAATTACTACGCATCTCAACTCCTACCAGTGTTCGATTGCACGATAGAACACTGGTATGAATTTATTATTTCTTAAAGATAAGCACTACAGTATAGTTAAAGCTCTGTATAATAGGCACTCAAAAGAAAATGAATTTTCTGTCCTTCACATGGACTGCACCTTATTGCAGAGCAATGCTTATGCAGAAAGCTCTGATAAGAGTTTTCTGCATTAATTTTGCATTAATCTTGTCCAGCATTAAGAATCAATCAGCCTTAAAAGATCATGTTTCTTTATTTAATTGCCGCTATACACCGGTTTTCATCCCGTTACATACCGGCTTCAGTTTGAAAGGTCTTTCCACTCTGCGGAGGACATCTTCCGTCTTTGGAGGTTTCAGCTTGCGTCGTATAACAGAGTTGGGAATATAGCCTAGAATAAACAGAAATTCTGGTCAGGGTTCCAGATAAAGGGAGTATTTGGCTATACGGGGGTTAAACATGTCACTGTCCTGAATGACTCTTCCCTTCTTTTTTTTTTTCAGGACAAAAACTGTATGTCTTTTGGTTTGGTTTCATTGTCAAATTTCAGAATGTTTTACCCCTTCTATAGCACAGGCCCGTTTTACTAAACAACTTATATAATGTAAAATTTTGCGTAAGTCAAAATTGTTTAACTCTTATTTTTCGATCATAATTGTTTGCAAACAGCAAATAGCCAGATCAGAGGACGCGCTAAAAGCTATTTGCTGTTTGTAGCAAGTGATAATAAAAAATATAAATTAAAATTTAACATTTTGACTTACGCAAAAGTTTTGCGTAAGTAGTTTAGTAAAACGGGCCCAAGGAAACAGCCTTCCAGCCATACCAGGACTTTTACTCCTTAAATAAATGGTACTGATAAACAGACTCGTTCCAAATTGCCTTTTTTCCCAATTGTAGTTAATGAAAATCTCATTCGAAGAATTTAGATCTAAAGGAATTTGACTAACAGTGATGCATTTTCCCCTCAAAATTTGACTAAAAACAACACCATTTTTTCCAAATTGGCATGGACTCGGACTCATTCCCAATTACAGTCGAACTTCAGTATCTCGATGGTCTCTGGACGATCGAAATAGCATCGAGATAAGCATGGGCTCGAGATAACCAAACTGGTAAAAAAATTCAAAACTTACAGAAAGTAAGCCTGTGAACAATAAAACCGCTGTACGTATGTACTTTCGCGTGTTTGTGAAATGCCGTAACGTTTTTAACACGTTATATGCCGATTTCGATGTTACACGTTTATTGTATGTTTGTACACAAAACACGGACGATAAAGACAATCAATAACTCACCTTTTATTTAGTACTTGACCAGGGAGATTATATTGAATAGCTGCGAACGTAATATATTTATTTTGCAAACACCGAACATGAAATATACATGGGTTGTTTTGGTTATTACAGTCGAATACGGTAAGTCTGCGCGTCCGGTAAAGCTGCGCATCAACAAACCGGTTTACTTCCGGCTGACAAATACTCACGAAAACCTCGTTTTACTTAGGAAATCACAGTGAAATTCATTGGAGCTGGTGAAAAACCACCCTAGGTTAAGAAAAAGTAATTGCGAAAATCATAATTCGTAAAAAATCCTTATATTTAGTATTTAAGACACGTGGGTAAATTGTGTACATTTCATGCATTTGACCTCATTGAATATTCATGAGACATTGACCTGGATTCCGCAAGACATCTCGGTCGATTCGGCTGAATATTTATTTGTCGGACGGTTCATAACAATATAACATACGCTATGTATAGCTTTTTATTACCACTCTGTTTTATTTATCGCGGAATTTCGTGTATTATTCGTATTTTTCTTCCTGCTCCGCGGTACTATTTTCCTCAACATCCGTTTTATTAAGGGGCGCTACTCTTGATGAATTGAATCAACACCGATAATGACGGTTATTAGGAGACTGATTTTAAGGATGCGACGACCAAACTTTAAGCGATAATTTACTGTTGATTGACAATTATCACCTAACACCCATTCAGCCAACGTGTAAAACTACCGATAGTTCCGGTTAATGATTTTACCTGTGATTTCCACAGTCCGATACTCGCGATCAAAGTCGGCGAGCGTATCGATGCATTAAAACTTACAGTCGTCGAGATACTAGGTGTTAATTGAGAACAATTAAATGAATATGGCCAAAATCTATAGTCGAAATACCGGGGGTAATCGAGATTAGCCATAGTCGAAATAGGGCAGGTAAGATTACATAAGAATAAGAACAAATATTTCCGGGACTTGAGACAATCGTCGAGATAGGCATTGCAATCGAGATTCTGACGTTCGAGATACTGGTGCTCGACTGTATCTGAAGAAAACCCTTGCTTACCATAATTTGGGGTGAAGTGATTAAAAAACTTTTGATTTTATTCGATTTCTGATAATACGATTTGCTTATTTTTTATTTGATTTGATTTAATATTGCAATGAATTAATGCACAAAGTAGCTTTCAAAACAATATGCATGAACATTTATATACAGGTGAAAAAATCACAGAAATTGCAAGAAATCTTATCGTATATCTTAAAAAATTTATCGTGGATTTATAGAGGTACATTCTATTTCAGTACTTATCATTCAGAAGCAAGTTTTTCAGCAATTGAATCGTATTGAAAATGGTAACTGCAGATTAGAATTGAATGGGATTGAATCGTGGCCATAAAATAAAGATTCAATGCAGATCATGATTAATTGTTTCACCCTTACTTACCATCAGGGGCTATGATAGGGTCCTTTTTCAGAAGTTCCTTTTCTTTAAGAAGCTTCATTTCGTCAGGTCCTGGGACTTTATTGCTGTCTAGGGCTCTAAGGGCTCTGCCTACAGCTGAGGGGTAGATCTCTATCAGACCCTTGGAGTCAAAGAACTCCCTGTCTGAGTCCCTCTGCTCTGTCAGTACTTTGGTCTGGTTAGTCCTGGCATCTGAAATAATATGGCAGCTTTAAACCTTCCCCCCACAGAAGCGCCTTTTAGCGCATATGTTTTATTCCTCCGCTGAAGAAAGTAGTTCCAATTTAATCAGTCATGAATATATAGTATAGGGAATATTTTCTATATTCTAGCACATGGAAGCTTAAAGCAGGCTGAAAGTAAAGCAGAATGCGCCTTAAGGCACATTCTGCTTTACTTTCAACCTGCTTTAAGTGGTCACATATCTTCAATATTAGAAATAAGCTATCAGGTAAAGGGTTAAACAATCTTGACAGAATAAACATTAAGACAAGTGACAAACAGTTTGAATCCAGGCCCATCCATGCTCCGTTCTTTATTGGTATTAATTTTCCCTCCCTATAACAACTCCCTCCGAACAACAAACACAACCTGTGTCTCCCATTGGGTGTTGTTGTAGAGGGGCAACATAAGCCAATTCATGCTCAGTACTCTGTTGGTATTAATCTTCCCTTCCTAAAACAGCTCCCTCCAAAAACCAACACAATCTGTGTCTTCCATAATTGGGCGTAGTTGTAAAGAGTAAGCACTGTATTAGCATGGGAAGGATAACAACTGAATCTGTGAGTTTGAGCTGATACAGTTGAAAATGTATTAATCTTTCTCAATTACCCTTTCCCTCATAGAAGTGCCTTTTAGCACATTTGATGTATTCCTCCACTGCAGAAAATAGTTCCTATTTATACAGCCTTGAAAATGAGCCACAAGAACAATTTCTAAATTCTAGCAGATGATAGCTTAAAGCAGGCTGAAAGTAAAGCAGAATGTGCCTTAAGGCACATTCTGCTTTACTTTCATCCTTCTTTAAGTAGTCACCTAACTCCAATACAAGAAACAGGCTATGGGGTAATGGGTTAATTAATACATTTGGGCTAAAATAATAAAACAACTACTGTAAATCAAGTGCAAATAGTTTGGCATCTGATCTTGCTCTATACATTTTGCTACTCAGATACAAAGGACTTCAATATCATCAGGCTGTCATTTTTCTACATGTTATTGCCTAACATTTGTTTTCATTCCATTTAACCCATTACCCAATAAATACGCCTTTTAAGCCTCTAAATATTCATCCACTGAAGAAATAAGTTCAATGTTATATAGTCATGAAAATATTCCACAAGAAATATTTTCTATATCCTAGTAGATAGTAACTTAAAGCAGGCTGAAAGTAAAGCAGAATGTGCCTTAAGGCACATTCTGCTTTACTTTCAACCTGCTTTAAGTAATCCCCCATTTACAAAACTAGAAACAGGCTATGGGATAATGGGTTAAACACAACAGAATATCTAACAAACAAATTGATACAAATTTAACACAATACCTTTAAAGCTTTTCTTTGAGCTTTGGACTTGATCAGATATTGTTTCTTCTTCGTCTTCTGAAAATTAGAAAAACAAGCTATAAATTGGTTTGGACAAATTGTTCTTCCCCAACTTGCAATACATTCACCTTGTTTGAAACAGTCACCTATAATAACCACATACTTATTAACACAATTAAGTGATTGTAATAGAGAGGTTTTACTGTATAATGCTATTGTGCTCCAAGACATGAACATCCATTGCAAACAGTTTGGAGCCATGCAGTTCAGTGACTGAATAACTCTGCATCTGATATGGTTAAAAACTACAGACAAACCTCTCTATTATGACCACTAAACTATATTAGTTATCCAGGGTTTAAGGTAGGTAACTGTTAAAAGCAAGGTGGACACGAAACAAAAGCATCTTGCTTTAAACCATTCCCCCATAAATACGCCCTTTTTAAAGCCTATAATTTATTCCTCTACTGAAGAAAACAGTTTTCTTTTATACAGTCATGAATATGTATCATAGGAAATATCTTCTATATCCTAGCAGATAATAGCTTAAAGCTGGCTGAAAGTAAAGCAGAAAGCACCTTAAGGCACATTCTAATTTACTCTCAACCTGCTTTAAGTGATAATCTTTCTTTAAAACTAGAAACAGGCTATGGGGTAATGTGTTAAACTGTCACTTGTCTTTTATGCAGTCAATTAGCCTTCATTTTAATGGTTGTATAGAGATGTTCTGTTCATATAGCACCTTAACTCTTTCCTCCCTGAAACTTTAAATTGACAATTCCAGTTTCCATTTGAGTCTAGTCCATTTCTGACTTTTTAAAGATAGTTATTGTCAATGTTTGGCCTTATGACAAACAGTGAAGACCCTGATCAGAGGGCTCGTTTTGGAGCCCTCTGATCTGGGTCTTCACTGTTTGCACAGGACAAGTGTACTATTCACATGTACACTGTTTGAAAAGGACGCCTATATGCGGGACTAGGGTTCAAAGGGTTAAACTGAAGAATAAAATTTTACCCAAGTTGGGCAATGCTCAAAGGTTTTCTGGATACAAACCTTGGCAGGCAATAATTAGCAGATGCTAGTTTCCATATACCATATTTTCCTGTTCATACAATAGTAATAAATATATAGCAGTACATTTTTCTAATTAGTCATTTTTGATAGTATCATTATCTCTCTAAATAGATCTAAATGATTAACTATTAAACCTATTCAAATCGATTCTCCATTAACTTACCTGTAAAGGACACAATCAAAATTATTATATGCTTACAAATCCTATACACATCTGTCACTGTTGCTCTCTCCTCCCAGTGACTTTTCCTAGACTATAAACACTTATCATGCTAAGCACGACTTGTCTAATATTTGCAAACCATTTGGCTCGAGATCAGACGGCGCATTACGAAAATTGTTTTTCACTTGTATTCAATTTTTCTACTAGTGTTTCAAATGCATGAAACCTAATTCTTAGATTTCAAGCAGACTATGTATTTGAAGTAGACAACAGTTCAGCATGATAAGAGTTACCGGTACCACAGTAACTCTATGCAAGGTAACAGCAAAACCGCTGATTACCATTGAAAACAGCTTGGATACAGATGAGACACAACCTTACTTGGTGCCTTATCAGAATCTCAACTGTTTGACATTTTGAGTTAATTTCTTAAAAAGAAATTTTTTTAACATTCTAATTTTAGATTAGAAGCTGACGACAACTTATGCAGACGAAACATTAACTAATGGAATTCAAAGAGTTGATTACATACAATCTCACCTGCATTCATCAACCAATCAAAAGACTCGATTTATACAGTCTTTAACACATAAAAGCTTAATGCAGAACAAAAGTAATGCAGAAAGCTCCCAAAGGGAGCTTTCTGCATTACTTTTGTTCTGTATTAAGCAGTCACCTGCCTTTTCTAGATCCCCACAGAGTGTCAATGAATGGTTGCTAGGCGCAAGTATGTCTGTACCAATCAGGTGACAGTGATGAGATTTCCAATACACACAGGTATAGCATCAGTTATCTCTGGAATAACCTATAGATAGATCTGCAGCCTTTAACTTTGATGTCTGCTGTGACAAAATGTTCATGACCAGGCTCCAAGGTTATTAAGCTTTTGAGTAGAGTCTGGAGAATTTCTCAAGCATTTGATTGCTCAGATTTGAGCATAAGCTCAAATCTGACCTATCAAATACTTGAGAATGATATCAGACTCAGCTCAAAAGCTTTATAACCTTGGACCCTGAGCTACAGATAAGTGGGCCGGGGTATTTCAAAAACTAAAATCTTTTTTTAAGCATTAAACCCTATGGTGTCACTACTTATTAGAATCGTTTTTTCGAGATTATTCTAATGGGTAGTGACACCATAGGATTTAGTGATGAAATAAGTGAGAAAATATTGGATTTGTTCAGTTTACTCCATCTTATCTGGAGCCCTGATGACACTATTTTATTGTGCAATTATTGAGTGCATCAAGGTCTGGCACATGTTATTGCTCTGTTTCATTGTCAACGGCTACTGAACTGGCTTTTGAAAACTGAATTGGACATAACCTATTCACAGAATTATATACACTGACGGAATTGAAACCTCGCGCTACATCGCAAATCTCATGCGGCGCATACGAGACTCGCGAGACTTAATAAGAGAATTTCTATCGGTAGTTTATTTGATAAATGTCTGTTTCGAAGCATTGTTCACGGGTTTATATTCCCGTGAATTGATAGGAATGTCCACCAAGTCATTTAAATTCTATAAAATGTCAATAAAAACACTAGAGTCGGTAAATATTCACCCCAGAAATGACGGACAAAGAGGCAAAAAGTGAAGATGTTGTCACGTGACACATAATCTCGCAAAATTTAACCGCCGCGAGAGCTCAGATGCTCGCCTATTCAACGCTGAGTTGCTATTCCGTTTTGTATAATTCCGTGACCTATTACTCCATAATTATGCCTTTTTTACATCTTTAATTATTTCCTACATAGAAGTGAATGGTTCCACTTTATACAGTCATGAATATGTATCATAAGAAATATTTTGTTTATCCTTACAGATGGTAGCTAGCTTAAAGCATGCTAAAAGCAAAGTAGAATGCCTCTTTGGGTGCATTCTGCTTTACTTTCAACTTTGCTTTAACCCTTTACCCCATGACCTGTTTCTAGTTTTTAAAAATATGTGACTACTTAAAGCAGGTTGAAAGTAAAACAGACTGCGCCTTAACCCTTTACCCAATCACCCGTTTATAACATTAGATACAGGTAATCACTTAAAGCAGGTTAAAAGTAAAGCAGAATGTGCCTTAAGGCACATTCTGCTTTACTTTCAGCCTGCTTTAAACTATAATCTGCTAGGCTATATTAAAATATTTGTTATTGTAATTGTTCATGAGTGTATAAACTGGAACTATTTTCTTCAGCGGAGGAATAAATTAAATACGCTAAAAGTCGCTTCTATGGGGGAAAGGGTTAAGGTGCATTCTGCTTTACTTTCAGTCTGCTTTAAGCTATCATCTGCCAGAATAAAGAAAATGTTCCTTATGATACATATTCATGACTATATAATTTGAAACTATTTGTTTCCGTGGAGAAATGAATTAGAGGTGTAAAAAGGGAACAGGTTAAGTGACACCTGTCAAAACTAGAAACAAGATATGGGAAAAATGGTTATGTTAAATTTGAATGCACACTCTAATCAAGCTGGCTTAGTCAAGTTTTAAATGTCCAACTTGTTACAGTCCAATCATTTACTCACCAGTTATAGCGTTGCTATCTTTAGATCTGAAGCCCAGCTTCAGTTTGTTCTTGCCCTTGGCCCAGGTAAGTAATCTATCTGCAAAGTCTTTCCGGATGACTTTAGTGGTAGCGCCGTCCACAAAGATCACAAACTTGGCGGTTGTATCTTTCTCTGTAGCTTGTTTGAGCCTTTCAACGACTTCTTCTTCCAAACGTTGGCGACGACGCTCGAAAATATCGAGAGAGTATTTGCTGAGCACGCTTAAGTCCAGCCTGAAAGAAAGTGATATTCAAATGAACTTTGATAACACATACTTATTTGTTTGTATTTACTTTATATTTTTTCAGATACAGTAAAACTTCTGTATTATGACCATTAAATTATTTTAAGGATAAATCCCTTTTGAATGAGTCAAAAGTTAGCTGTTCATTATTTATAGAAAATGGAAATTTTGAATGTAAGCTGAGTTTAACCCTTTACCCAATAACCTGTTTTTAACATTAAATACAGGTGATCACTTAAAGCAGGTTGAAAGTAAAGCAGTATGTGCCTTTAGGCACATTCTGCTTTACTTTCAGCCTGCTTTAAACTACCATCTGCTAGGCTATATAAAATGTTTGCTATGGTAATTTTTCATGAGGGTATAAACTGGAACTATTTTCTTCAGCGGAGGAATAAATTAAAAACGCTATATTTCAATGACAATCTCTAATCACCTACCAGGGCTCACACTTATGGTCAAACTGTACAGGCAGCTCCCTAGTGGCATCCTGCAATAAACAAATTACAAGTTCCAACAATATATGTTAACTCATTACCCCCAAGCCTGTTTCTTGTTTTGAAGATATGTGACCACTTAAAGCAGGTTGAAAGTAAAGCAGAATGCGCCTAAAGGCGCATTCTGCTTTACTTTCAGCCTGCTTTAAGCTATTATCTGGTAGAATATGTATATATAAAATATTTCATATGATTTTTATTTATAACAGTATAAATTTGAACTATTTTCTTCAGTAGAGGAATTAAAGGTGTAAAAAGGCGTATTTATGGGTTAATGGGCTAATATAGCCCCATCCTGCAACATCAAAACATTCCAAAATTTATATCAATATACATGTAAAGTATAATTGTGAAAATATTAGGTGTTTATGAAAGGTGATTGCTAAAAGCAAAGTGACATACAGAAAGTTCCTTTGGGAGCTTACTGTTTTACCGTCACCTTGCTTTAAGCTGTCACCTGGTGTCTCTTTTACGCTCAACTTTACAGATTCTGATAACTTTTATACTTGTTTTGGTCCTGTATGCTCTGCAGGCTACACCCAACAAATTATCAAACTGCAAAATTTCTGAGATTTTACGGAAATGTTAAGATCAGTTGAGTTCTATATTGTAATGTTCTTATAGATGTTATTCGTTGATGAAAATAATGTTTTACCTTTCAATGCTGCTATGATGATTTACAATTCAATAATGAAAATAATTAAACATTGTAAGCCTTTCAATGTTTAATTATTCTCATTATTGAATTGTAAATCATCTTAGCAGCAGCTTGTTAACTTAAAAACACAATTTGTAAATTTTGTAGTTTTCTGTGAAAAAAACGATATTTTAACTTTTATTACCAGTGTACCTTCATGGGACATTAACATTTACATGGGTAAATCACATTATAGAACCTGTAGAATGGACCTCTAGCTACAACTCCTGAAAATTTTGTTGAAATTAAACAAAACTGTGGAAAGTTATAAAGTGAGAAAGTGAAAGGGTTGATGCAGGGCTCCAGATAAGAGGGAGTAAACTGCACAAATCCAACATTTTCTCACTTATTTTAGCACCAAATCCTATGATGTTACTACTCATTAGAATCGTCTCGAAGAGACGATTCTAATGAGTAGTGACACCATAGGGTTTATTGCAGAAATAAAGATTTTAATTTTTGAAATACCCCCCTTATCTGGAGCCCTGTTGATGCATTGGTTTCTATGCAGGTTATGCCTTTGGTGCTTAGCAAACTTTAACCTATTACCCCATAACCGGTTTCTAGTTTTAAAGAAAGATGATTCCTTAAAGCAGGCTGAAAGTAAAGCAGAATGCGCCTTAAGGCGCATTCTGCTTTACTTTCAGCCTACTTTAAGCTATTATCTGCTAGGATATAGAAAATATTTCTTATGATACATATTCATCACTGTATAAAAATGAACTATTTTTATCAGTGGAGGAATACATTAGAGGCATAAAATGGTGTATTTATAGGGGAATGGGTTAAATGAGTACAATAATTTTTATTATGATTACAGCCCCAAATTTTGCAATATCACGTATGTTCCAAAAAATATTTTAATGTTCAGCTGACAAGCTACTGCTTTCAACTACTGGGGGAAAAGTATAATGCAGAAAGATGTTCAACACCATTGATCTACTGTAGGAGCTTTCAACATCATTTTTTGGTGCAGAAGAGACTCAAACTAGCAACCCCTGTGTTACAAATAAACCACAAATCTGGGGCCCGTTTCATAAAACTTTGTACGACAAATATTGTCGTAAGTCAGATTATAAAAGTCTCAATTATTTTTTGTTTCTCCATCTAATCCTGTCTTGTGACATATCTTTAGAATCGTCTTGAAAAGAAGATTCCAAAAAGATGTCACAAGACAGTATTAGATAGAGAACTCAGAAATTAAATGTAATTTAAAGTTTTGACTTACGATCGTTTTTGTCGTACAAAATTTAATAAAACAGGCCCCTGCCCTGGTTCCAAGTTTTGATGGCTATAAAGTTCTGAGATATAACAACACAGATTTAGCTTGTGTCTGATTTTCACATTTTTGTATAAAACATAAAATTTAAATACTTAACTCTTTGCATGCTAGTGGCAGAGCGGGCGGATATAACCGCCTCTATTGCAAACACTTTGGATTCAGATGAGACACAGCATCACGTCTCATCAGGATCCAATATGTTTGACACTCTGACCATGTTTTGAAAAGAAATTAAGAAAATTCTGTTTTTAGAACAATACAATAGCAGATGACAAATATTGCAGACGAAAAAAATAAATACCCAGCATGCAAAGAGTTCAAAGTTTGTTCATTCACATTTGGTTGTTCAAAACTCACATTTAGCTATACAAACACTCACGTTTAGTTTTAACTTTGCTGTCTGTGCAACATAGCGGAGCTGACTCAAAGGGAGGTAATTCACCACCGACACCGAACTGAAATATAAACATCAACATCAATAAAACAGCGCTCCTCATAAGATGGGGTAAACTAACTATTTTCAACTTTTCTCCTTTATGTTTAGCTCTTTGCATGCTAGCGGCAAATATATCTGCCACAGTGATAACCTGGTCAAACAGTTTGGAACCAGATGAGACGCCGCATAATGCCGCGTCTCATCAGTATCCAAACAATTTGACACTCTGACCCTGTTTTGAAAATTAATTTTAGAAAATTCTATTTTAGGAAAAAATAGCAGACAACCCAGCATGCAAAGAATTAAACCATAACCTTTGGTGTGAGTCGACATACAACTCGTTAAAACCGTTTCTTCCAGTCAATTCTAATGAGTAGTCACACTATAACGTTTTGAGCAGCTAAAACATTTTAGTTTTCATAATACTCCCCTTATCTTGAGACCTGATAAAATTTAACATATTCAAACCTAGCAACAAGTATACTTATCATTTATAAACAAGGGCCACTATGGCCCTATATCGCTCACCTTAGGTACTGTGGTACACCATGTAAAACTTTACCTATAGTGACCTAGATTTTGATCCAACATGACCAATATGTTCACTAAGGCAAACATTTTGACCATGTTTCATCAAGATCAAATGAGAAATGTAGCTTCTAGAGTGTAAACAATGTATTTTCATGATTTGACCTAGTGACCTAGTTTTTGACCAGACATTACCCACATTCATACTTGACCTAGATATCAATAAGTCAAACAATGTGATCAAGTTGCATGAAGATCTAATGAGATTTGTAGCATCTAGAGTGTTAACAAGGTTTTTCTATGATTTGACCTAGTGACCTAGTTTTTGACCAGACATGACCCACATTCGAACTTGACCTAGATATCAATGAGTAAACATTTTGACCAAGTTTCATGAAGATCTAATGAGATCTGTAGCCTCTAGAGTGTTAACAAGGTTTTCTATGATTTGACCTAGTGACCTAGTTTTTGACCGGCCATGACCCACATTCAAACTTGACCTAGATATCAATGAGGCGAACATTTTGACCACGTATTATGAAGATCAAATGAAATTTGTAGCCTCTAGAGTGTTAACAAGGTTTTTCTATAATTTGACCTAGTGACCTAGTTTTTAACCGGACTTGACCCACATTCAAACTTGACCTAGATTTCATCATGACAAACATTTTGACAAATTTTCATGAAGATTTAATGAGATTTGTAGTCTCTAGAGTGTTAACAAGGTTTTTCTATTATTTGACCTAGTGACCTAGTTTTTGACCAGACTTGACCCACATTTAAACTTGACCTAGATATCAATGAGGCAAAGATTTAGACCAAGTTTCATGAAGATCAAATGAGATTTGTAGCCTCTAGAGTGTTAACAAGGGTTTTCTATGATTTGACGTAGTGACCTAGTCTTTGACCGGACTTGACCCACATTTTATCATGACAAAATTTTGACCAACTTTTATGAAGATCTAATAAAATTTGAAGTCTCTAGAGTGTTAACAAGGTTTTTCTATGATTTGACCTAGTGACCTAGTTTTTGACCGGACATGACCCACATTCGAACTTGACCTAGATTTCATCAAGACAAACATTGTCATCAAGTTTTATGAAGATCCAATGAAATTTGTAGCCACTAGAGTGTTAACGAACAATTGTGAACGGACGACGGACATCCAGCAATCCTAATAGCTCACCTTGGCACTTCGTGCCAGGTGAGCTAAAAAAGGCACCTGTGAATGGTACACTTGTCCAATGCAAACAATGTAGATCTAGATAGGAGAGCTCATGAAGGTGCCCTATGAATAGGGTCTGCACAGTATGTCATTTTGCAATAAACTGAAATAACCAACTACAGTGCTTCCTCCCTTCAACGATTCCCTCCTTACAACAGCGCTTGCCACTCTTTCCCCAAACAAGACAAATATGTCCAACCTTTTCAGGCCTGAAATGTCATCTCCTTAAAATTGTTGTCTGCTGTTTTTGTCAGTTACATAACAGGCATTTTGACCGACAAAAACTTAATAATGAGTGACAAAAAGCTTGAATCCAGATCAGACGCCGTGTAACGCGGCATCTCACTCTGACCTGGATTCAAGCTGTTTGCAAAATTAATGTAAGCCAATTTCCCTCCCTATAAGGACTCCCTACGAACAACACACATAAATTTTGTCTCCCAGTGGGTGTCGTTGTAGAGAGGGAGCACTGTACTTAAAATAGTCAAAAAAATACTAGAATTTTTTATTGGAAAAACTGGCACTGTCGATTTGAAGCTTCAGAAACTCTGAATTTAAAACTTTTCTTTTCATATATATCTCAATGAGTCCTTTACTTTCAACCTGTCTTAAACACTAAAACACTAGTATAAAACATAATTAATTTTCCTCTATGAAAGGGCATATATAACTGACTCTGTAGTATCATATTAAGTTACAAATATTCACCATTCTCTTACATGTTGCAATGAATCCACAATATTGCTCAACACAGAAGATCACGGAGATGAAGTTATGGTCTTCTTCGAAATCGAAGGACGAACTATTACATGTGGCAATAAAAAATCCACACAACTGTGAAAAATCAGATTTACTACAGTGGAGAATCTGTTATTCTTTCCCGTTTAAACGCAAACGTACGCAAACGCAAAGCACTAAAACGTAGAAAAGAACAACTTTTGGACAATTCTGATAATTCTTGTTTATCATGGTGGCAAACAGTTTGGAGCCTGATCAGACGCCGGGTTACCCGGCGTCTGATCTGGCTCCAAACTGTTTGCACTGTAAATAATAGTTTTAGCGTAAACGCGTTTATTGGGAAAGAATAACAGATTCTCCACTGTAGTGTTTGAAGTAAGGCAGTTTACATATACATACTTCCAAAGTATAAGTGTTTTCTTCTGACTTGGCCGAGTTCTAAAATTTTAAAACGGATAAATACCGTACTCGTTGATATCCGTACAGTCAGCCAGGGATACGGAAAGCTAAAAATTGAGTGTATTCATTGTGTGTAATGTACAGTAGAGAAGACATTATTATTTCCCCAATAAACGCAAACACAATGCACTAAACTGTAGAAAATTTTAATCTGGGTGGCATACAGGTTGGAGCCTGATCAGATGCCGGGTTACCAGGCATCTGATCTGGCTCAAACCTGTTTGCAATGGATATAATAGTTTTAGCATCAACATGTTTATTGAGAATGAATACATATCAGTAAAATTAGCACAGCTGTCTTGTGCTGCACGAGGATCATGCTTATCTCAAGTTGGAAAGTGTACGACTATAAATATCCCATGTTACCCTGTTATCTATTTCACATTATGTTCTAAAAATAACTCGGACAAGTCAGAAAAATCGGATAATAACACTTCCAGCATAGATAACTTAAGTCCAAATGTAATTTTCCTTAATTCTTTATCCATATAAATTAATTACTTGAAACAATACCCACAAGTGTAACACATGCACAGTTGATCACCTGACTAATATCAAAGACAAAGGTCACATACCAATTAACACGTCTCAAACTGAACAAAACAGTTCACCTTTTAAACTGCTTGTGAAAAAAATCATGATTTGACTAAAACTCTTGCACTTTAACCTTTTCATCTACAGTGCCCCTCCCTAAAAGGACTCCCTCCTTAAAACGACCCTTGCCGCAGTTCCCTAAACAGGAAAATTATGTCTAACATTTTACTGCTGCAATATCGTCTGCTTAAAATTGTCATCTGCTGTTTTTTCTCAAAGTGACATATTGGACATTTTGACAGAAAAAATTTTACGACGAGAGTCTGATCTGAATTCAAGCTGTTTGCAAATATAAGCCAATTATAAGCCAAATAAAAATCCCTCTGAACAATGTACACACTTTTTGTCTCCCATTGGGTGTTGTTGTTGAGAGGGAGTCACTCACGCAGCTGTATATACAGATGGTTGCATGAGCATTAAGCTTTTGAGATATGTTGCATCGCCCATGGGCGTTAAAATGGGACATATAGTCAGAACTTATAATAACCTAATCAAAACATAACAGTGGGTACCTCAATATTTCAAACTGAAACATGTTGTAGCCGTACTTGGTACTTTCCCAATTAAGTTTTAATCATTAAATATTCACATCAATAATGCAGTCAATAGATATAATAGGCCCTTTGTTTATGCTAATATTTGGTCAGTGGCCAAGCCAGTGACTATTGTTTATTTCCTGGCTTAACTCTTGGTGGTGAATTTTACAAAATTGTTGATAACTTTTTCAAACAGGTTTGGATCCAGATCAGGCCCCACGTAATGTGGGGCCTGATCTGGATCCAAACTGTTTGACACCCGGATTCGGTTTCTGCAAAATTGAGGTTAAAAACGATCCATTTACTAAAATTTAACAGCTGACAAAGTAAGATGTGAAAAGTCTCTAGCCGACACAGAGTTAAGGTTATGGCAGATTTTCACACGCTAGCAGTCAGTGATTTGGTTCTTTGTAATCAAAATTAAATCTATAATGCATTTAGCAGCTGTTTGTCTGTAGAATGTCATGATTCCTCAATCGTCAACCCTTTCCACCCATAGATACTTCTTTACCTATTCCTCATACATACATTTTAGTGTTTCTTTTAGTGTTTTCTTCTGACTTGGCCGAGTTATTTTTAGATTGGAACATTCTAAACTTTTAAAAGGGATGAGTACTGTACTCGATGATTTCCGTACAGTCTGCTAGAGATACGGATAGCTGTATTTATTTGCGAAATGTACAGTAGAGAATACACTTTTCTTTCTCGTTTAAATGCAAACGCAATGCACTTAACTGTGGAAATTCACTTTTAGAAATTTTAACTATATTTTTTATCTGAGTAGCAAACAGGTTGGAGCCTGATCAGACGCCAACCTGTTTGCAATGGAAATAATAGTTTTAGTATATAAATGCGTTTAATGGAAAAGAATAAAATATCAGTAAAGTTAGCGCGGCGGTCTCCTGCTGCACGAGGACCATACTTATCTCAAGTAGGAAAGTGTACGATTATAAATATTCGATGTTATCTTGCTATCCTATTTACCATTATTAACTATTCTATTCTAAAAATAACTCGGACAAGTCAGAAAAATCGGATAATATCATGCCCTAATTGGAAACATTATTTGCATTTGAATTGGTGGATGCAGAAAACAGGCTTAAAGGTAAAGTAGAAAGCTCCAGAAGGTGCTTTCTGCTTTACTTTCAGCCTGCTTCAAGCAACCACCTGTCTTAATTTAACACTGAAAGCAAGCTATTGGGGGTTGGGGTGGGGAAGGTTAAAGAGTGTCAGATTCAGTATTAATTAAGAATGAGGATATTAAAAAACTTTTTAAAAACTAACAACTTTTTCATGCGTTTTATTTTACATCGCTTAATTGTACAGTATTTCAGCTTATTATAATTGTGGAGGAAGACCCCAAAAGCCCTTTATGCAGTGTTTAACATACTACCTATAAATACCCCTTTAATATATTCCTGCATTGAAGAGAAAAGTTCAAATTTATACAGTTTGGAATATGTATCAGAAGAAATAGTTTGTATATTTAAGCTCATGGTGGCTTAAAGCAAGCTGAAAGTAAAGCAGAATGTGCTTTCAACCTGCTTTAAGTGGTCACCTATTTTCCAAATTAGAAACAGGCTATGGGATAATGGGTTAAGGCACAATTGGCAACAGAGTAGAACCACCGCCCTTCTACACGCCAGCTCATTTGTTAAAATACAATAGTAAGGACGGTCAAGAAAATGTTATGAAATGATGGATGCTTGCATTAACAAAAATATCTAAGCAGTTCTAGCTATAACAAAATATAACATTAAAATGAATTTTTGCATTGATATCATTCTTATTTCATTTATAACATTTCAAAAAGATGTTTATTAACTTAACCCATTACCCCATAAATACACCTTTAATTTATTTTTTCCATGGCATATAAAAGTTCAATGATTTGCAAGTTTGGCTCTGATGTTTAGTGAGTCAGTGATCACTGATGGTTTGAAGAACAGATCTTTTTTTAGAAATAAATTATAAACACGAAGAAAGAAATCTCACAAACCTTCAAAGATATTATCCATTGTATCAGTTTCCTTATCTCTATATCAATATTCCAACCATACAGTTGAAACCGCCAATAGTAACTGTTTCAACAACTTTACCCTTTCACTGCCGTTTAACTCTCTAACCATAGCCTGTTTCTAGATTTAAAAATAGGTGAAAAATAGGAGTCAAACAGTTTGGATCCTGATGAGATGTCACATTATGTGGCATCTCAACAGCAGGGCTCCAGAGAGGGAGTAAACTGAACAAATACAACTTTTTCTCTCTTTTTTCCTATCTCGATGAGACGATTCTACTGAGTAGTCACACCATAGGGTTTAATGTAAAATAAAAAATTTAGTTTTTGAAATACTCCTCTTATCTGAAGCCCTGTCATCGGAATCAGCATTGTTTGCAATGGTTATTACGATTCCGCAGCTCAGAGTGCTAAGAGTTAAGGCTAATTAAACTCTTTGCATGATGGGAAATTTTTTTATCTGCAACAATTGTCGTCTGCTTCTGTTCTAAATTTACAATTTTTCAAAACTTCTTTTAAATTCAGTGTCAGATTGAAAAACAGTTTGGATCCAGATGAGACGCCGCGTTACGCGGCGTCTCATCTGGATCCAAGCTGTTTGCAAAGATTATGCCTGTAGCAGCTATATCCGCCGCTAGCGTGCAGAGAGTTAAAGTTTATAATATCGTCTCGTATTTGTTCTCACCAATTTTAAACACTACAATACTGTTGTTGAACCATTAATTGCTATTTGCACAGCCGGCATCAAGTGTTGCTCTCGGCCAAACCCAAATCAAACTTCCTCTACATTGATACAATAGCATAGCTGTTTAATCTTTAACTCTTTCAACACTTAGTAACTCTTGTGGGTTATTAGGTTCCCTTGAGCATTGTTTTAGTTACCAAAACATGAACCAGTCTGCCTGGATTTCTGGGTTATTTAAAAAAATGTGCCAGTCTAAATTAGCAAACAGTGTAGCCACAGATGTAATAAGTATACTTTAAATAGGTCCATCCATGGTATTGATAGAGTAAAACACCTTTTCTGCATTTTTTAGTTATATGCATTGAAGAAGTTTAGAGCAGCACCCGTGGTTGGAATAGAACAATTGACCTTGAAAATGACACAATTCATATGAGTTATTAGGAGAGCCAATTTGGTAACTCATGCCCAATGAAGCAACCCACTCATTCCAAGTAGGACAACAGAATCGGTCTGAAAATATCCAGGTTTAA
This sequence comes from Gari tellinella, assembly GCA_922989275.2. Taxonomy (NCBI): domain Eukaryota; kingdom Metazoa; phylum Mollusca; class Bivalvia; order Cardiida; family Psammobiidae; genus Gari; species Gari tellinella. The sequence goes on from OV277873.1 coordinate 25,983,845, forward strand.
ATGGTTAACGACAGAATCCTTTCTTCAATTCTTTGAACTCTGAATAAAACATCTTTTCCTAAAACGTAATCTGCTATAATTCTGTTATCAAATCTTTCTCTATCCTCATCCTCTATTATCCCTTTCCCCAATAGAAGCGCCTTTTAGTGCATTATGTTTATTCCTTCACTGAAGAAAATAGTTCCAATTTATACAGTTATTAATATGTATCATACAAAATATTTTCTATATTCTAGCAGATGATAGCTTAAAGCAGGCTGAAAGTAAAGCAGAATGCGCTTAAAGCGCATTCTACTTTACTTTCAACCTGCTTTAAGAGGACATCTATATTCAATACTAGAAATAGGCTATGTGGGAAAGGGTTATTCAATCTGAGTTGCATACAGTTTGGTTCCTGCAATGACCCAATGGCAAGGTAGTCTGTCTGATCTGAGTCTAAACTGTTTGCAAATCAGATCGAAGCATGATTAGTTACTTGGAAAGGGTTATTTAACCCATTACCAGATAGCCTGTTTCTAGTTTTGAAAATAGATGACTACTTATATGGCGCATTCTGCTTTACTTTCAGCCTGCTTTAAGCTATTACCTGCTAGAATAAGAAAAGTATTAAATATGACACATATTCATTACGGTATAATTTGGAACTATTTTCTACAGCGGAAGAATAGAATGATTGTGCTAAAAGTCGCTTCCATAAGGGAAAGGGTTAAGGGGACATCAATGATACCAAAATCCCTTAAAGTGCTAGAAGTTCCAAATACTTTCATTGTAAAAGTGTAGACTCACTAGATCAATGGGTTCCTCGAAGGAGCTCTCTGATCTGGTTCTGCACTGTTTGTCATACATGAAGACATTTTTGGAATAAATCCGTCAATAATCAATATTAACTAGCCATTTCTCAGAAAATTTGAAGTTTGAAAATTATTAGCATTGTAAGTATTATAGTCCGGCAGAGAAATCAGGATTTGGAGGTCCACCTAGAAATTGCGTCCTAAGTTTTTTTCTTGATTGATATTGATAGTTCAAAGCATTGACATTCAGAATTGACCGGGTGCCACCTTGGCACCCTTGAGCATTTTGATATATTTCCGGTTTACCCCACCCACCCTTTTTTCACTCATTTTCAAGAAATGGGAAATTGTATGCTATACCCTGGCAGCGAATACCGGGTAAATACCTTGGAAGTTTAAGTATTATATCAATGAAACTTAAACCATAGATGCACATTAATGAGAGTAGCATGTTGCATTGCAGTTTGGTACCCTTGACCTTTGCCCTTGACCTCTGTGGCATTTGTAAATTGTTTTGCATTTAATAGGTCAATTTTGGACTAAGTACTTCAGTTACGGTCACATAACTTCACATGTATGTGCACTTCAACGAGTAAAACTAGTTACAATAATAAATTACAAACATTGACCTTTAACCATGACCTCTGTGGCCTAGATAATTTTTCTTTTTAGGTCAGTGTTAGACTATAATTACAAGCAGCTAGGGTCACGCAACTTAACATGCTTTTGTGCGTCAAAACATTTCATTCTTAGCATATAGGCTTGATGGCACTAGTTGCTGATGATGGTAGTTTGATGATAGAACGTGGATTAGCCTATATATTTGCTGATGCCTTGAAAAAGTGTAGTGAATAGTGAAATGCTGCCTTAAAGTTCCGATTCAGGTCTTGTTAACTAACAATGACAAATGTGGCATGGCTTACCTGACAGAAATGGAGGCTCTCCGAAGAGCAGTGCTCAGAATATGTTTGAAAACTAATATTTGATGAGGCATGGACGAGGTATATAAAACGGCATATGTCATATGTTCATTAAAATCCCCTGTATGTGTCAAGGGCATGTGGCCGATTGCATAATTAAGATTTCGATAAAGCAGAAATACTCATAGGCTAAAGACATTCACATGTAAAATAAGCTGCAAGCAAACTTGGATAATTATCATGTAGGCTCTCAGGGATGATCCTGAAACTGAATTTGAGGGGCACAAGGAAGACGGAAAATAGAAAGCAATGCAAAGGACATGGGAGGCATGGTAAGACAAGAGGACCATGGTGACTACAAAATCTCTCACCTGAATTTATTGAATCTGGTAGTTTTATCTTTAAATTTCATCAATAATCAAAACCATCCTAAAACTTAAAGCCTTGATTAACTTGTGAACGTTCGGGAAAAAAATATTTAAATTTGTAGACACTAGAGTGCAAACATTGTTAAAGTATTGCCTTTTCGATCTGAGTGCATCAAGGACTCTTGACAAAGGGGTTCTATTGCACCCAAACTTCATCTAATGGAAGAACTTACAGTTATATACACTGTGAGCAAGTCAGTTTAAAGTACATCTAAAATTGTAGTTGCTAGAGAGTAAAAAATTGATAAAGATGGCGTTTTCAACATTGTTACTGAAGAAATGGAATCAAATGATGTGCATAACAGCTTGAAACCAGGCTTGGGACAGCTAAAGGAATTGGACAAACAAGATTCCAGAGAACAAATCACCGTAACCAAATGAATGTGATGGTTGGTCAAATCATGTGAAATCTACTCAATAGTCTTGGAAAGTCTTCAAGCTAGCAGCCATGAGGTTGATATCGGAGATGTTCTGTCACATGAATTGACAACTTTTCCAACAGCACTGTTTTGTGATCATAATGATATGACAGTAACGAAAATTGATAAAGCAACCGAGGAAGACAGTTCCAGATAGGAGTTTCTGACAGAGAAATAGGGCCAGTAGACAGTAACCATAGACGGATTGATATTGTTATTATGGGTTATGACATACCCCACAAAAGGCTCTGTGCAGAACTACATCTCCAACATTTAAGTTGGAGGAAAGCAATAATTCCCACCGATATATGTATGTAGCCGGTTGAGTTTATGATTAAATGGTGAAAGATTTGTGTAAGCGGCCCGGTGGTTCAGTCCGTAGAACACTTGGCCTGTAAGCAAAGGGTTCCGGGTTCAAGCCTCGGTCCGGCTGAATATTATTCCCACCATGTTACATATACAGCATCGAAATTTATATAAGTGTACGAGAACAAATCGGTTACTATCAGTTGCATGCATACAGCACATTACCAAAAAGTTGTATCTTACCGTCACTGTAAAAGTAGTTAATGAAGCTGATAATCACTTACATTCTAGATCCTGAGAGTTTTCAGATTGAGCACACACAAATTAACAAACTAGTGATAATAGGTAAAAATGAAACACAAGCTAAAACAAGCCGAGGTAAAATGTCAGAAAGAAAATATTTGAAATCAGCACATTAAGAGGTAGACAGTATTCTGTAGGAGGTATTCTCATGCACAAGAAATTATTCGAATCCTAAGCTGTAAGTCATATTATAAAACAAGAAGGGCGAATAAAATATTAATCAAATCTATTATTGATATTGCATTGGACAAACATATGGGCATTGTTGAGGACATTCTTCCTGCACATACCCTCTCGGAATGAAACACGGTTGCAGACAGCTTTGGAATGGGAACGTGAACTGCTGCAAAGAAATAATTGTGGTCCAACTGTGTGTTTTCACTTATCGGTTGTCATGATTTTTCAATTGAAACTTACATTTCACAAGCGATAGTATTTCCTCAAGTTCATATCTGAATCACGCGTTCAGGTATAGACCACACATCTTAGCGATGAACATCAGCAAAACTTTGCTACTTTGATTTAGGCATTTATTAGAGGAAATAATCTACCTGATTTTGACCCAGCAGAGTTTGGCTGGAGGAAGAAAAAACGGATAACATCATCACAGCCAGCGATTTGGACCGAAAACCTTGTCATAACAATAGAGTTTATTCTTAAACTGAGCAATGTGTAACTGTCAGAGTAGCATGCGCTGTAGAACGTAAATATTGATATGTAAAAGCATGGATGGACGAGTTGGGTTTTAGGGTACTGCAACACAGAATAGGTCATATAGAGCCAATAAATGATGAGTGGTGATGAGATGAGATGATGATGATGATTTCAGAAAGATGATTTCGACTAGTCTCATTCGTTGCGAACCAGCGTATGGGATCAAAACCACCGACCTGTCTTCCTTTTAGTTCTTGGCAGCGGGCATTATCTTGGTCAAATAAACAGAAACCTTCCTATGACAATTAAGCCCCAGAACCACGATCAGGTAGGAAGGTCTCTTTGGATAAATGTAAAAGCGCTCTTGTGAACAAATACCATGTGCTAAATTAGAACCGGTCAAGAAACAACTGTTTATTCTGACTTTTGAACATTTTAAATATTTTAAGCATTTCTATCGTAATTTTGGCGCTCTCTTGGATACACGAAAATGCTCGATGGTGAAAAGGTGTCACCCGCAATATTTCAATAATGAGTATCATTCTGTCAATAATAAGTATCATTCTGGTAAGGTCAAACAATTCAAGAATAAGAAATACTGAATGTTGTTGTTTGGACTTATTTTGCTTTAAAGCATTTCGGTCAACGCTTTGGTCGCCATCTCGAATATATGGAAATGCTCAAGCGTGACAAGATGTCCCCCACGTACAGTTCCAAACCAAGTATCATGTTTTCAATAATAAGCATCACCATCTTAAATATACGGGAATACTCAAAGATGAAAAGATGTAGCCCGTTACATTTCATCAATAAGTATCATGGTTTAATATTAAGTATAATTACGTTGATATCGAGTAAGTTAAGAATAAAAAAATGTATGATTGTTGATTTTTTGACGTTTTTTGCTACACAAAATTTCCGTCACCATTTTTGCCGCCATCTTGAATATACGGAAACGCTCAATGATAAAAAGATGTCAACCATAATATTTCAATAATAAATATGGCCATTTCAATAACGAATATCATAATGGTGACATCAAATAAATAGAAATTATGAATGCTGATTTGTTGACCATTTTGTTTTAAATATTTCGGTAGCCATTTGAGCCGCCATTTTGAATACTCAGAGATGCTCAAGGGTGACAAGACGTCATCCGTAATAGTACAATAATATCTTTCATGATGGTTGGTTCAAATTAGGTTAGAAAAACAAACTACTGGTTCTAATTAGGTTAGAAAAACAAACTATGAATGCTGAAGTTAGGAGTAGTTTTTAACCCATTTGGATAGCCATTTTAGCCGCCATTGTGAACAAACGCAAATGCTGAAGGGTGATAAGATGTCACCCGTAACATTTTTTAAACATGAATTGTCCTTTAAATAATAACTCTCATTATGGTGAGGTCAAATCAGTTAAAAAAAGAAACAATGAATGCTGCTTTTAGGACTATTTTGTTTAAAAGCATTCCGGTAGCCATTTTGGCCGCCATCTTGAATATACAGAAATGCTCAAGGGTGACAAGATGTCATCCGTAACAGTTCAATACTACGTATCATTATTTCAGTAATATCTATCGTTATGGTGTGGTCAAATAAGAAAACCAAACCATGAATGCATAAGTTTAGAGTAGTTTGTTTCAACGCATTTAGGCAGCCATTTTAGCCGCCATTTTGAATATAGTGAAATGCTCAAGAGTGACAAGATTCCACCCGTAACATTTTAAAAACAGACAAACGTCTTTTTAATTATATCTATCATTATGGTGAGGTCAAATCAGTTAAAAAAGTACAAAGTAATGCTGATTTTTGGACTATTTTGTTTAAAAAGCCTTTCGGCAGCCATTTTGACCGCCATCTTGAATATACGAAAATGCTCAAGGATGAGAAAGTGGCACCCGGTGGTTTTTCAATCAGTAACATATGCTGAAGCAGAATCAGTCGAGAAAAAAACTTAGGACGGCATTTCCAGGTCAAGTCAGCCCTCTGCCGGACTATTAGCTCTTATATATAGTGCAAAGCAGGATTTTGGCTAATTATAACAGGGCTCCAGATAAGAGGTAGTTTTTTCAACAAATTCCACATTTTCTCACTATTTTTAGCCCCGAATCCTATGATGTTACTACTCATTAGAATCGTCTCGAAGAGACGATTCTAATGAGTAGTGACACCATAGGGTTTAATTCAGAAATAAAGATTTTAGATTTTGAAAAACTACCCTTATCTGGTGCTCTGTTATAATACACATTGTATTTGCAAGCACTTTTGATTCAGATAAGACGCTGTGTCATGTGGTGTCTGATCTGGATCCAAACTGTGTCCCACCCCAAACTGTGTCCCACCCCCCAAACTGTGTCCCACCCCAAACTGTTTACAGAAAGGGAAAAAAAACTGCTTACAAATTTTACCACCAACGATTATAATGGTAGCAGATGACAATTCAGCATGCTAAGGGTTGTACAGTGGAGAATCTGTTATTCTTTCCCAATAAACGCGTTTACGCTAAAACTATTATTTGCAGTGCAAACAGTTTGGAGCCAGATCAGACGCCGGGTTACCCGGCGTCTGTTCAGGCTCCAAACTGTTTGCCACCAAGATAAACAAGAATTATCAGAATTGTCCAAAAGTTGTTATTTTCTACGTTTTAGCGGTTTGCGTACGTTTGCGTTTAAACGGGAAAGAATAACAGATTCTCCACTGTAACATGCATTGGAAAGTTCAACAAACTATCTTCTTTAATCTCTCTGTAATTACTGCTATCTATGGAGTCCAGGGTCATCATTTATTTACTACAACACTCCTGTTTGTCTTGGAGACAGGAATTGCTACTGCATGAAACAGAACCTGGCAAGGGATCAACCCATGGTCACCTAAGGCACAATTACATGGATAACCCCTAAATGTATGGTGATAATTTTACCTGTGCATCCCCAGTCCTATACTCATTAAATTGGCCAGGAACTCATTATTTAAAAAGATGCGAGTCCCATGGACCCATAGCTTTTCTGGCCTTTATTAACCTATATTTAGTAGCAATTAGTAGCTTAAAGCAGGTTGAAAGTAAAGCAGAATGTGCCTTAAGGCACATTCTGCTTTACTTTCAACCTGCTTTAAGTGGTCACCTGTCTTCAAAACTAAAAATAAGTTGTGGATATTGAATTAATTTTTCACCTCAAGGACTCAATGTTTGTCTCAAGGACTCATTATACTACAGAATGTGCATCCCAAGGACTCATTCATCTGATTTCTAAAATTATCACTGAATGTATGATTGTTCAATCCATTACTCCATAGATGCCACCACATTTTTACACTTTTAACTTACCAGTATTCCTCCACTAAACAAATTAGTTTCAATTTAAAATTATACAGTCATGAATGTGTGTGATAAGAAATATTTTCTATATTCTAGCAGATGGTAGTTTAAAGCAGGCTGTCAGTAAATCAGAATGTGCCTTAAGGCACATTCTGCATTACTTTTAACCTGCATTAACCGGTCACTTGTATTCAATACTAGAAAATGCTTTTCTAATCTGTAGGATATGCCCTAATGTCTATTGCAAATAGTTTGGAGCCATTATGCAGACTCCAATAACCTGTTGTCTGATCTGGCTCAAAATTGTTTGCCATTCCCATTAAAAAACAAATTTACATTTTCAAAAAGTTATTATTTTATTGTCTTGTGTTTACCTTTAGTTTGATTTAAACAGGAAAGAAAAGCGTCTTCTCCACAATACTAGCTTAAATGTAAAATAAAATCTTTGTAGAAATACCTTAGACTTCAACTTTTCACCTGCTGAAATGCTTAAAGAGACAATTCTTACAAATCCTGAGAAGTAAAAAATGATTTACCCGTGACAAATCGGACTGCCGGAATTTAACGATAAGACACGATTGACTACGATTTTTGGGGAGCCCTACGGGAAAAACGGCGATTTGTGATAATCCACTGCAGTGGATTACCGAGTGATAATCCACTGCTATTTTCCGGTAATCCACCGAAAAGCATAAATAAATTTCAGTATTAAGAATACTCTGCTTATCTAGTGCTATGACAGGGCTCCAGATAAGAGGTAGTTATTTCAACAAATCAAACATTTTCTCACTCATTTCAGCACCAAAACCTATGGTGTTACTACTCATTAGAATCGTCTCTTCGAGACGATTCTAACGAGTAGTGACACCATAGGGTTTAATTCAGAAATAAAGATTTTAGTTTTTGAAAAACTACCCTTATCTGGTGCTCTGTATGAGCTAGGGGTGTAACAATACAGCAATATATTGTTATATTACAATACGTCTCTTGGCAATACGTATTGCAATACGGTTTTTCTGTATTGCAATATTCTATACATGTACATGTATATCATTTGAACACATACGAGAGGGTTGCCTTGTTATTTTGAATGTTATTCTGTGACAATTATAACATTCAAAGTAAATGTCTGCTTTAATTTGGACTCTCCCTTGTATTTAAAGCACTCTTTTTATTCTTTCAATGCTTTAAACATGTTTTCAATGCTAATTTCTATCCAATTTTTGTACTTAAAAGTTGCCACAATATATTGCAATACAGTTCCTCTGTATTGCAATATATTGCAATACGGTTTTCCTCGTATTGTTACACCCTTAGTATGAGCTAAGTTTATCTTTATATCTTATCACTTTGCTTGCTTAGTAATTTTTTTCGGAAACAACTGTCATCTGCTTGTGACTGTTATAAAAATAGATTTTTTGAAATTTCTTTTCAAAACAGAGTCAGAGTGCCGACAACAGCTATGATCTAGATGATTTGCCATGTCAAGCGTTGTCTCGTTAGGATCAAAACTGTTTGCAAAGGCCACCATTGTTTCAACGCTAGCATTGTTAGAGCTGAACTTGACAAAACCTTCATGTCAATTACTATTTATAATACCATAAATTACATGTAAATTGCTTTCCTCTGATTTAAGTAAACTAGTTTCAGAGCTCCAGATAAGAGGGAGTAAACTGCACAAATCCATTATTATCTCCCTTATTTTAGTATAAAATCCTATGGTGTTACTACTCATTAGAATCGTCTCTTTGAGACGATTCTAATGAGTAGTGACACCATAGGGTTTAAAGCAGAAATAAAGATTTTAGTTTTTGAAATACTCCCCTTATCTGGAGCCCTGTAGTTTGTATCTCTTTGCATGCTGGGTATTTTTTTCATCTGCAACAATTGTCTTCAGTTATTGTTTCTAAGAATAGATTTCTCTAAAAAAAATAATCAAAACATGGTCAGAGTGTTGAACAGTTTGGATCCTGATAAGAGGCAGTGTTATGTCACATCTCATCTGGATCCAAACTGTTTGCAAAGGTAATCACTGTGGGGCATATCCGCCGCTAGCATGGAAAAGTTACAAGATTGAAAAATCACTGCACAAGAACAAATAACTTGAAGTGAAACAAACTTGTGATGTTTGCCCACATAATTTATTCGTTTTTTAAACACAGTGAAACCTCTCTATTACGACCACTAAAATGAGGGCTAGTTAATTGTTTAAAGACAGGTGACAACTTAAAGCAAGATGACAGTAAAACAGAAAGCTCCTATAGGAGCTTTCTGTTTTACTGTCAATTTGCTTTAAGCAGTCACCTGTCTGAAATACATAATAATTAACACAATTTAGTGGTCGTAAAAGAGAGGTTTTACTGTATATACATGTACAGTGGAGAAGACGAGATTATTTTCTGTTTAAATTTTAAAAGAAACTACATACAAACATAACACAATGAAATGTAGAAAATTATAGCTTTTTTCAAAAATATTATCTGAGTAGCAAACAGTTTGTAATTAATCCAAACTATTTCCCTTTTATCCAAACCCCTTTTATGACCCTTTCATTTCCAAAGTCTCTTTAACCCATTACTTTATAAATATGATTTTTAATGCCTTTAATTTATTCCTTGACAGAAACAAATATTTTCACTACATTCAGTCATGAATATGTACCAGATGAAATGTTTTCTGTATCCTAGCACAGGGTTCCAATAAGGAGGTTATTTCAAAATTTAAAACCTTTGTTTCTGCATGAAACCCTATGGTGTCACTACTCATTAGAATCATCTCTTCGAGACAATTTGAATGAGTAGTAACATCATAGGGTTGGTGCTGATTGATGAGAAAACATTTAATTTGTTCAGATTACTCCCTCTTATCTGAGCCCTGCAGCTGGTAACTTGAAAGCAATCTGTAAGTAAAGGTAACCTGCTTTACTTTTCCAACTGCTTTAAGTGATCACCTGTCTTCAAAACTAGAAACAGGCTATGAGGTAATGGGTGGAACCATATAGTATGACTACTCATTAGAATTGTCTCGAAGAGCCAATTCTAATGAGTAGTCACACTATAGGGCTTGCTGCAGTCATAAACATTTCAAAAATTAAAATACTCTCCTTATTATCTCGAGCTATATCTATTTCAGCCTACAGCCACACTATAGGGCTTGATGCAGACCTAAATATTTCAAAAATTAAAATACTCTCCTTATTATCTTGAGCTATATCTATTTCAGCCTACAGTCACACTATAGGGCTTGATGCAGACATAAATATTTCAAAATTTACAATACTCTCCTTATCTTGAGCTATATCTATTTCAGCCAACCTTAAAGAAAGAAGAGACAGTTCTAATGAGTAGTCACACCATAGGGCTTGATGCAGACATAAACATTTCAAAATTAAAATACTCTCTTTATCTTGAGCTATATCTATTTCAGCCTACAGTCACACTATAGGGCTTGAGGCAGACATAAATATTTCAAAATTTACAATACTCTCCTTATCTTGAGCTATATCTATATCAGCCTACCTTAAAGAAAGAAGAGACAATTCTAATGAGTAGTCACACTTTAGGGCTTGCTGCAGTCATAAACAGTTCAAAAATTATATTACTCTCCTTATCTTGAGCTATATCTAGTTCAGCCTACAGCCACACTATAGGGCTTGATGCAGTCATAAACAGTTCAAAAATTAAAATACTCTCCTTATCTTGAGCTATATCTATTTCAGCCTACAGTCACACTATAGGGCTTGATGCAGACATAAATATTTCAAAATTTACAATACTCTCCTTATCTTGAGCTATATCTATATCAGCCTATAGTCATACTATAGGGCTTGAGGCAGACATAAACATTTCAAAATTTACAATACTCTCCTTATCTTGAGCTACATCTATTTCAGCCTACCTTAAAGAAAGAAGAGACAATTCTAATGAGTAGTCACACTTTAGGGCTTGATGCAGACATAAACATTTCAAAATTAAAATACTCTCCTTATCTTGAGCTATGTCTATTTCAGCCTTATGTAACAGTCACACTATAGGGCTTGATGCAGACATAAATATTTCAAAATTTACAATACTCTCCTTATCTTGAGCTATATCTATTTCAGCCTACAGTCACACTATAGGGCTTGATGCAGACATAAATATTTCAAAATTTACAATACTCTCCTTATCTTGAGCTATATCTATTTCAGCCTACAGTCACACTATAGGGCTTGAGGCAGACATAAACATTTCAAAATCTACAATACTCTCCTTATCTTGAGCTATATCTATATCAGCCTACCTTAGAGAGTTTATCACTGCTTTTATCCAATACTTATTATCACTACCAGTGAGTGTAGTGTCCACTGTCTCGGAGAAGAACTTTAAACTGACGAACAAGGGGCTTGGTCCTCATAAAAAATGGACGAGTACCCGAGCTATAGCTGATGTGACGAAGATATCAAATGAATATCTAATATATCTACCATGTTAAACAAAGGCTAATGCAGAGACCGTAGGAAAGGCGACACTAATCAATGACAATCCACCATGCAACCCTTACAATACTAAAAATATCAAATAGACTAAATCTGTTTTCTCGTATAAAATACCAGTTTATTATATATTTACTTAACCCTTTGAACCCTAGTCCCGCATATAGGCGTCCTTTTTAAACAGTGTACATGTGAAAAGTACACTTGTCCTGTGCAAACAGTGAAGACCCAGATCAGAGGGCTCCGAAAGGAGCCCTCTGATCAGGGTCTTCACTGTTTGTCATAATGCCAAACATTGACAAAAACAACCCTTAAAAGTCAGAAATGGACTAGACTCAAATGGAAACTGGACTTGTCCATTTAAAGTTTCAGGGAGGAAAGAGTTAAATGGTTTGTCATTGAAAATATTAAACAGGATGACAAACAGTAGAGGGCTCAGTGAGGAGCCCTCTGATCAGGGTCTACACTGTTTATAAATGATGCATGTCCTTGGTCCACACACTAAGGATTCATGTTTACTATTACAGGGACTGTTCTAACAAGTATTATTCAAAACGTGCACATTTGTATTAAGTAAATATAGACAATATTTTATTATTATAAAGGTAAAATTCTAAAAACATTTTGTTTACTTTTAACCACTTTTAATCAATTACTCCATATATAAACTTATATAAATGTCATCTATTAATTCTCCACTGAAGAAAATATAGTTCCACTTTATACAGTCATGAATATGTATCAGAAGAAAATGTTTTCTATATCCTAGCAGATAGTAGATTAAAGCAGGCTGAAAGTAAAGTAGAATGTGCCTTAATTAACGCTTTCCCCTATAGAAGGGCCTTGAATTTATTCATCCACTGCAGAAAATAGTTCCAATTTTTATAGCTATGAAAATGAATAATAAGAAATATTTTGTAAATACTAGCAGATGATAGCTTAAAGCAGGCTGAAAGTAAAGCAGACTGCGCCTTAAGGTGCATTCTGCTTTACTTTAGCCTGCTGTAAGTGGCCACCTATCTTCAAAAGTAGAAATAGGCTATGGGGTAAAGGGTTAAGTCACAACCTGCTTTACTTTCATTTTGCTTTAAGTGGTCACCTGTTTTCGAAACTAAAAACAGGCTATGTTGGGTTAAAGGTAATTCTGCTTTACTTTCTTCCTTATTTTTTATTGCAGCTACTGATCTTGCTTGATGCAGTACAGTACTGAAAGAAGCAATTTGAGAGAAAGATTTATACAATTATGTAAGTTTCTTAGTGGAAATCTATAAAGCAGAAATAAAATAAGGGCCACCATGACCCTAAATCGCTCACCTGGTACACCATGTAAAATGTAAAATAACCTATAGTGAACTAGATTATGACAGGACATGACTCACAATCAACCTTTAGAGTGTTAACAAGATTTTTCTATAATTTGACCTAGTGACCTAGTTTTTGACCAGACACAATCCACATTTGATTTTGACCTAGATTTGATGTAGGCAAACATTCTGAAAATATTTCATTCAGATCTAAACAGATTTGTAGCCTCTAGAGGGTTAACACTGTTTTTCTTTGATTTAACCTAGTGACCTATTTTTTTACCCTATATGACCCATATTCAAACTTGACCTAGATATCAATTGGGCAAACATTCTAACCAAATTGCATTAAAATCCAATAAGATTTGTAGCCTCTAGAGTGTTAACAAGGTTTTTCTATGATTTGACCTAGTGACCTAGTTTTTGACCGGACATGACCCACATTCAAACTTGACCTAGATATCAATAAGGCAAACATTCTGACCAAGTTTCATTAAGATCCATTGAGATTTGTAGCCTCTAGAGTGTTAACAAGGTTTTTCTATTATTTGACCTAGTGACCTAGTTTTTTAACCGGACATGACCCACATTCATCCTTGACCTAGAATTCATCAAGACAAACATTGTCATGAAGTTTCATGAAGATCGGATGAAATTTGTAGGCGCTAGAGTGTTAACGAACAATTGTGGACGGACGGACAGACGACGGACATTCAGCGATCCTAAAAGCTCACCTTGGCACTTCGTGCCAGGTGAGCTAAAAAACTACGGCTTCGATTGATTTAATCGATAGGTGTTTAAAAGTGTTATGTGATAAATAGAATCTCACATTCGTGCTCATTATTTATCTTTTTTAATAAACTTGTTGACTAAAATTAATGACGCTTGTGTCATATTATTTTAGTCAACTGATAAATAATGAGCCCGAATGTAAGATCCTCTAATATGTTGCATTACTCAGTTCGTATATAAATATAAACCATAATCAATCAACCTGCTTAGAAAGAAAGCGACCCACAGTTAAAACAAACAACTTGTTAATACCTATTGATTAGTTCATAATTTTCATAAGCGTGCAGACTAAACAGACTTTAATACTTTCAATGCCAAGTTATTTTTTCATCTGAGACAATTGTCGTCTGCTACTATTCTAAAATTACAATTTTAAAAAAAGAAAAGTTGTCCAAATAAAAAAATTCAAAGAGTTTGCATTTTTAAGAGACACTGAAACACTTGCTTTGGCATGACTAAACTAATGTTGTATAAATATTTTAACTGTTTGCATGCCGGCAGGGCTCCAGATAAGGGGGGTATTCCAAAAACTAAAATCTTTATTTCTCAATTAAACCCTATGGTGTTACTACTCATTAGAATCGTCTCGAAGAGACGATTCTAATGAGTAGTAACACCATAGGATTTGGTGGTAAAATGAGAGAGAAGGTGTTGGATTAGTTCAATTTACCCCCTCTTATCTGGAGCCCTGATGCCGGGTAATCTTTTCGTCTGCAACGATTGTTGTCTGCTACTGTTCTATAAATATAATATCCTTAATTTTTCAAAACAGGGTAAGAGTGCCAAACAGTTTGGATCCTGATGAGTGAGAGGCCGCGTTATAACGCGGCGTCTCATCTTAATCCAAACTGTTTGCAAAGGTACTCACTGTGAGACATACCAACCGTTAGCATGCAAAGAGTTGTCTTCAGAAGCATTTTGTTTTACTTTCAACCTGCTTTAATCTACAATCTACTAGTATATAGGAAATATTTTGATGTATAGTCATGACTGTATAAAATTGAAATTTTTTCTTCATGGGAGGTTTAAATTTAAAGGCAAAAACTATGTATTTATGGAGGAATGGGTTAAATGATGTGGTTTACGTGGCAACACAGTAAAACCTCTCTATTACTACCACTAAATTGTCTTAATCATCAGGGGCCCGTTTCATAAAACTTCGTACGACAAATGTTGTCGTAAATCAGATTATAAAAGTATCAATTATTATTTATTTCTCAATCTAATCCTGTTTTGTGACATCTTTTTGGAATATCGTCTTGAAAAGACGATTCCAAAAAGATGTCACAAGACAAGATTAGATGGAGAAATAAATAATAATTCAGACTTTTATGATCTGACTTACGACAACATTTTTCGTACAAAGTTTGAAGAAACGGGCCCCTGGTATTTAAGGTAGGTGACTGCTTAATTTATAAAGCAAGGTGAACGTAAAACATAAAGCTTCTCCTTTAGGAGATTTCTGTTTTATGTTCACCTTGTTTTAAGCTGTCACATGTCTTTTATGCAATCAATAATTCTTTTTTGTGGTCGAAACAGAGAGGTTTTACTGTACTATATAAAATTGAAATATCAGTCACAAAAACTGTCATAATACCTCCTGCAAGCAATGGAGAAATAACACCTTCACTTTTTCAACATAGATATTATGCCTGTTCAGAATCCAATATTTCTACACTTATTTTAAACCACACACCCCAAACTTTTCACCAGGTGTGATAAAACAATCTCTCCGATCTCCTCATGTCATCAAATGAGTCTCTTGACCCTTATCAAACCCAGGTTAACTCATTTGACCCTGAATCTTTTAATGGACAATTCCAATTTAAAAAAAAAGTCGAGTCCATGTTTGACTATTTAGGGTTGATTTTAACAATATAATTTAAAATGACAAACAGTGTAGACCCTGATCACAGGACTCCTTACACTGTTTGCATAGGACAAGTGTACTCTTCACAGGTACAGTGTTTGTAAATGACGAATATACTCGTCGCTAAGGTTGAATGTGTTAAGTATGTTACATAGCAAATTGCAGTTTACAATTTATCCCTTTGAACCCTAGTCCCGCATATAGGCGTCTTTTCAAACAGTGTACATGTGAATAGTACACTTGTCCTGTGCAAACAGTGAAGGCCCAGATCAGAGGGCTCCAAAAGGAGCCCTCTGATCAGGGTATTCACTGTTTGTCAGCAATGCCAAAATGGACAAAAATAACTCTTAAAAGTCAAAAATGGCCTAGACAAAAATCAAAACTGGAATTGTCCATTTAAAGTTTCAGGGAGGAAAGAGTTAACTCATTACTCCATAGGTACGCATTTTAACGCAGTTAATTTATTCATCCACTGAAGAAAATAGGCCACTTATCTTCAATACTTAAGGCAGGCTATTGGGTAATGGGTTAACTCTTTCCTCCCTGAAACTTTAAATGGAAAATTCCAGTTTCCATTATAGTCAAGTCCATTTCTGACTTTTAAGGGTTGTTTTTGTCACTGTTTGGAATTATGACAAACAGTGATGACCCAGATCAGAGGGCTCCTTTCGGAGCCCTCTGCTCTGGGTCTTCACTGTTTGCATAGGACATGTGTACTATTCACACGTACATTGTTTGAAAAGCACGCCTATATGCGGGACTAGGGTTCAAAGGGTTAAGGAGCCGCCTGACCAGTGTCTACACTGTTTGTCATACTCCTGATTATTTCTGGGGACATATTATTATTATTATTATTATTATACCCGATTTATATAGCGCTCTTTTCACACAGGAGATGTGCGTTCAAAAGCGCTTCACATGATATTATATAAATGTACCTACAAAGCGAGAAAGACAAATAACTACATTCACATATACTCCTTGAAAGATGTAAAGTAACAGTAAACTATTCTTTGTATATCAGAAAACTTCATCATTGGACAGAATTAAGAGAAGCCTTTTAAAGTTTATTTTTCCCCAATAAACGCATTTGTCCTTGAACTTATTTTCACTGCAAACAAATAACGTTTTCTCCACTGTATCAGAAAATCAGAAATTTCTTTCAAAAATTAAGCATTGTAAGTGTTATAGGGTTTCAGTGGAAACGGGGGTATTGTCCGCCCACAAATACAGTAGATAATTCCTTTCAGTAAGGGCTCCCCGCCACTCTATGGGACAATAAGATGTGAAGAGTTTCATTAAATATTGGCTACACTTTCCCTTTTCAGCTATCTAGACCCAAGCAATAATACTTCCACACTGCATGATTAAGATAAACCCTTAGACTGTTGAATCTTTAAAATAACTTGTCTGTTTTTCTGAAAAAGGACCTGTTTAAATTGGTTTTCAAAGGGTAAGTACCCCAAATATTGAAATGTGACAAACAGTGAAGACCCTGATCAGAGGGCTCCTTCAGATGACCTCTGATCTGGGTCTACAGTGTTATATGTTCGGAACGCTTAATGTTGTGTGACATCATAGTGCCACCACCACCAAGATGTAGCGCATCCTACATACCTCACATCGTGCGTGACGTATAGAAAACAAGATAGAGTAAAGGAAGAGTATATGAATAAAGCAGTATAGAAGTTTCATTTATTGTTCAACCAACATTAGCAAATGTTGAATATTTAACCAGTTCGAGTAGTTTAAAGGTTAAGACAGCCCAATGTAGAATAGTCAGAGAGAAGTATTGCAAATAGATCTCACACAGAATACATAATTATTTACTAATCCACCATCTGACATAGAACAAAGTTTACACAACACCAGATAGGACAATAGAATTTATGACTAACATCATCCGCTAAAATCTAGGCAAATTGCAAGGTGAAAGTTTTGGATAATGTAAATAAATCATAGATACAGTAATACTTAACGTTTTAACTTTGAAATAGGGATATGTTCAAACTAAGACAAATTCGAAGTATCCAGTTTCGACTGTACATCTAATTTCTGACTTCCCCATCTAATACAATCTTGTGAAATCTCTTTGGAGTTTTAGAAAAGTTTTTTTTCAAGACGATTCCAAAGAGATGTCACAAGAAATATATTTAGAAATGAATAATAATTGCAAATTTTTGAATCTGACTTACAACAATATGTATCGTACAAAGTTTTTGTAAGACGCGCTCTTTTGCAACAGCTTATTTACAAACATATGAAAATTGCAAATCATAAAAAAAAAAATTTGCATGAAAAATCTAGAACAAGAGCCGTATACGGCCCTAAATCGCTCACCTGGGACTGTTGATGTAAATGTAACATATCTTGGAAAGCTGACAAATTATGACAATATGATTGAGCTAATTGCTGATTGGATAATGCAGAGTGCAGAATAGCTAAGCTTAAGGTACTGTAGTTAAAGAGAAGATTTTTTTTTAAGTTTTTTTTCTTAAAATAGCTAAGCTCAGGGTACTGTGGTTTCAGAGAAGAAGATTTTTTAAGTTTTTATTGAAAACATCTATTTTTAGCTCCTGTGACCTAGATATGCAACGGACCGGAACCATTTGAACAATATTGGTAAAGTATACCTCTAGAAGTTACACCATGCCAAATATCAAAGCTCTAGCTATATTAATTTCAGAGAAGAAGAGGTTTGAAGATTCCACTTTATAACTCTATGTAAATTTGTGACCCTTGGGGAGGGGTCATTTTTTACCCCAGGGGCATAATTTGAACAATCTTAATAGAGGAACTGAAGATGATGCTTTGTGCAAAATATCTAAGCTCAGGGTACTGTGGTTTCAGAGAAGAAGATTTTTTAAGTTTTTATTGGAAAAAAAATCTATTTTTAGCTCCTGTGACCTAGATATGCAACGGACCGGAACCATTTGAACAATATTGGTAAAGTACCTCTAGAAGTTACACTATGCCAAATATCAAAGCTCTAGCTATATCAATTTCAGAGAAGAAGAGGTTTGAAGATTTCACTATATAACTCTATGTAAATTTGTGACCCCCGGGGTGGGGTCATTCTTGACCCCAGGGACATAATTTGAACAATCTTGATAGAGGAACTGAAGATGATGCTTTGTGCAAAATATCTAAGCTCAGGGTACTGTGGTTTCAGAGAAGAAGATTTTTAAGTTTTTATTGAAAAAATCTATTTTTAGCTCCTGTGACCTAGATATGCAATGGACCGGAACCATTTGAACTGTATTGGTAAAGTACCTCTAGAAGTTACACCATGCCAAATATCAAAGCTCTAGCTATATTAATATCAGAGAAGAAGAGGTTTGAAGATTTCACTATATAACTCTATGTAAATGTGTGACCCCCGGGGTGGGGTCATTTTTTACCCCGGGGACATTATTTGAACAATCTTGATAGAGGACCTGTAGATGATGCTTTGTGCAAAATATATAAGCTCAGGGTACTGTGGTTTTAGAGAAGAAGATTTTTTAAGTTTTTATTGAAACGATCTATTTTTAGCTCCTGTGACCTAGATATGCAATGGACCGGAACCATTTGAACAACTTTTAAAGAGGACCATATAAAGATCATTCCTGCCAAGTTTGGTTAAAATCCATTCAGTAGTTTAGGAGAAGATGTCGTTTAAAGAAATTGTTGACGACGGACGACGAACGAACGACGGACACAGGACGATCAAAATAGCTCACCTTGGCACTTTGTGCCAGGTGAGCTAAAAAGAAAAGAAAATCACAACCTTTTCTACAATTCAAAGTGTTCTTGAAAAATCTCACTATTTACCATGTCCATGCAATTTCCAAATAATATAGGATGACATACAAAGTTTGGTAGAAATTCAACCACAAATTATGCAAACTATTGTGCAGAAAATCAGAAGAAAAAAACTATTTTAAAAAAAAAATTAATCAAGAACCCATAACCCTTGCATAATTATAATGAACCTTTACAAAATCTTAGTTTCATAAAGCCACATACACGTCAAGTTATTGTATGCATGGAAAGCAAACATGGACAGCATGTCATTCTGATTCCTTAAAAGGGCATTCACATTTCAATGCAGGCCTAAATTATTTAACAAAGCAAACTATCTTGCAACCAAAGATGAGATTAAAACAAGACAGTGACCCTGAAATCTTCCGTGAGTCTGATAATGAAACTGATTTCACCAAAACATCTCTGACACACGTAATGTCAGTCCAAAACAAAACTGCAAAAAATTGCAACATTTTCTCCATCTCCTTGAACCCTTAACTCTTTGCATGCTGGGTAATAATATTTTCGTCTGCAACAATTGTTGTGTGCTCTTGTTCTAAAAAAGATTTCTTCTTCTAAATTTCTTTCTGAAACAGGCTCAAGGTGTCAAACAGTTTTGGATCCTAATGAGACGCCGCGTTACGCGGCGTCTCATCAGGATCCAAACTGTTTGCAAAGGCAATCACAGTGGGATATTATACCCGCCACTAGCAGGCAGAGATGATTAATTATAACACCTTCGATATAACAAATTGCTAAAACTCTTAAATAAATCTTTTTTATGCTTTTTACTTCTTCTATTTCTTCAAAGTGACAAACAGTTTGGATCCTGATCAGATGCAGAGTGACCAAGTTACTTGTCATCTGATCTGGATAAGTACCGTTTTTCAATGCTGATACAATCACCGATAGCAATCAATGGGCCAATCTAAGAAAGTCTTAATTAAGCTTCAAAGCATACCAAGGGGTTTAATAATTCATGGTTAATTTGTCAGGCCTTCATGCAACTCATTTACTAAATGTTTCATGGGTGTTAAATGGAAAACACAGTGCTCCCTCTCTACAACGACACACAATGGGAGACAAGGATTGTGTGTGTTGTTCGAAGGGAGTCTTTATAGGGAGGGACATTGGCTTACATTTGCAAACAGCTTGAATCCAGATCAGACGCTGCATCACGCATCAAGCTGTTTGTCACTCGAGATCGTCATTAAGGTTTTTTTTTTCTGTCAAAGAAACAGCAGACGACAATTTTAAGAAGGCGACATTGAATCTTTGGATGGGTTGGACATAACTGTCTTGTTTTGGGGAAGCGTGGCAAGCATTGTTGTAAGGAGGAAATCGTTGTTGGGAGGGCCATTGTAGGGAGGGAGCACTGTATAGGCTGCTCTCTTCTCCATCCAAATCTTAACCCTTCTCACGCTAGTAGCATTTATCGACACTTTTTGAAAACAGTGTCGACCAAGATCAGACTTCTCCTGAAGAAGCTGTCTGATCAGGGCCTGTACTGTTCTCCTTTAGGATAAGTCTGATACATGGCTCCAGATAAAAGGAAGTAAACTCAACAAATCAGATGCTAGCTTAAAGCAGGCTGAAAGTAAAGCAGAATGTGCCTTACTTTCAAACTGCTTTAAGTGGCCACCTGTCTTCAAAACTAGAAACAGGCTATGGGGTAACAGATCAAGAGAGTGTCTGGTCAGGGTCTACACTGTTTGCAATAGGTTTGTGTCAACGCTGTTGCAAATGATTATACCTGAATTTCAGAACAGAAAAGGGTAAAAACGGAGCAAAAATACCAATAATTAATATCATCAATAAAAATTCCAACAATATCTTCTATTGTTCATTGTTACCGATATGAAACCAAATCAAATCGGATAAATTACTTTGTAGGTTTCATGTAGTTAAAAATGTATGCTTGATACTACACATATCTTCAATTAACTCATAATGACCATCTCAATGCATTAATTTTACCGAGTACACACCCTAAGCTGCAACATCATAAAATGATAAAATAATGATAGAATATACTAAGCATTCATGCCTTATCTGGATGTAAATATCTGTTAATTCTAACAGTAATAACTCTTCAGGTTAAAGGTAAACTAAGTTGATTTAACACAATATGGCAATTTATAAGATACAATGACATGAATGTTGGACCACGTGTGTCATATTAAACGGTACACAAGCTATATTTGTCCTATCTTAAGTTAAACAGCAACCCTTTGGAAACAAATATTCATCTCTAAAGATAAGCCACAGCTAAATGAAGAACAAAAGTAGAGCAGAAAGCTCCTTTAGGAGCTTTCAGCTTTACTTTTATTCTGAATTTAAACTTCAATAACCTGGTTTTCTGCCGTACAGAATGATAATTTATTGGTAATTTAAGTGGGTGCTTCAGACAAGCTAGACTGTATACGTATTGTATCATCCGATCTGTTCATACAATAGACTAGGGTCTTCACTCCATTACAAATGTATACTTATTAACCCTTAGCCCGCCAAATAAATTGTCGTCTGCTATATTTCTCGTCTGCTTCAAGTTTCAAAGTGCTTCAAAGTTGCTAAAAATTGCTGAAAATGTTGTCCGAGTGTCAAACAGCTTGGATCCGGATGAGACGCCGAGTTACTCGGCGTCTCATCCGGATCCAAGCCGTTTGCCTATTGAGCTATAGTCGTGAGTGGCAGGCTAAGGGTTAACCCTTGTCCTGCTATTTTGATATATCCACACATCTTAAAAACAGTGTCTTCAAGGAACTGTCTGATCTGGGTCTGCACTGTTTTCTTAAAGAATCTTTATGACATAAGTCTGCAATTAAGTGTCCTTATTTTAGTAGCAAATGTAATAGTTCAGAAAATTATATTTAGATAATCATATTTTATGAATTTCAATAGAAGAAGGATTGATATTAACAAGGCTCCAGATAAGAGGGAGTAAACTGAGCAAATCAAACATTGTCTCACTCATTTTAGGACCAAATCCTATGGTGTTACTACTCATTAAAATCGTCTCTTCGAGACGATTCTAATGAGTAGTGACACCATAGGGTTTAAAGCAGAAATAAAGATTTTAGTTTTTGAAATACTCCCCTTATCTGGAGCCATGTATTAAACATGCTACAGGAAAATTTGTGGTAACTATTCAAATGTTCAAATCAATTGTATATACAGTGCTTCCTCCCTACAAAGGCCCTCCTTACAACGACCCTTGCCACAGTTCCCTAAACTGGACAATTATATCTAATGCTCTTACTGCTGCAATATTGTCTGCTTAAAATTGTCGTCTGCTGTTTTTCTCAAAGAAACATAATGGAAATTTTGACAGTAAAAATTAAATGACAAGTGACAAACAGCTTGAATCCAGATCAGATGCCGCGTTACGCGGCGTCTGATCTGGATTCAAGCTGTTTGCAATGTAAGCTAATATCCCTCCCTATAACGACTCCCTCCGAACAATACACACATATTGTGTCTCACATTTGGTGTTTTTGTAGAGAGGGGACACTGTAGATGCCAATGTTATAAACTACAAGCTATAAGCCAATAAATGGTAATTACCAGAGCACCAGATAAGGGTAGTTTTTCAAAAACTAAAATCTTTATTTCTGAATTAAACCCTATGGTGTCACTACTCATTTGAATCGTCTCTTCGAGAGGATTCAAATGAGTAGTAACACCATAGGATTTGGTGCTAAAAAGAGTGAGAAAATGTTGGATTTGTTGAAATAACTACCTATTATCTGGAGCCCTGAATTACCTTTTTAAAACAATTTGGATTCAGATAAGACCCCGCATTACGGTATGCAGTGTCTCATCAGGATTCAAATTATTTGACACCGACGTTATTTTAGAAAGATTCTTTTTTTCTTATTCTATTTTCAGAACAGTAGCAGACGAAAATGTAATACCTAGCATTCAAACAGTTAGTATTTGTCAAGGTTTGATTTTTATAGAAATGATAGAATAATAAGAGCAGCCATGAGTTCAGAAACAAAATTGTTCCACGGTCGTCGTTGGCCATCAATTGCGAGTTGGCTATCTGCTATGTGTTCACTTGCCACGTACTGTTTGTGGTTCAGGTTAGCTGTTTTTGCCCCATGTGCAACTTGCAGAGTATAACCAGCTTGCAATTAATGGCCATCAACAGCCATCGATTTCTTTACTGAACTCATTGCTGGTCTGGAATTTCTTATGGCTGCATATTGATAACTGTTTAACCCTTTACCTGATAGCCTATTTCTATTACTTAAGATAGGTGACTACTTAAAGTAGGTTGAAAGTAAAGCAGAATGCGCCTTAGGGCGCATTCTGCTTTACTTTCAGCCTGCTTTAAGCTATCATGTGCTATAATATAGAAAATATTCCCTATAATACATATTCATTACTGATTAAATTGGAACTATTTTCTTCAGCGGATGAATAAATCATATCCGCTAAAAGGCGCTTCTATTGGGGAAAGGGTTAAATTGGAACTACAGTACTCCCTCTCTACAACGGCCCTCCGAACAACGATTCCCTCCTTACAACGACGTTTATCGCAGTTCCCTAACAGGACAATTATGTCTAACGCTTTTACTGCTGTTGTCGTCTGCTGTTTTTCTAAAAATTACATATTCGACATTTTGACAGAAAAATACTTAATGGTGAGTGACAAACAGCTTGAATCCAGATCAGACACCGCGTAACGCGGCGTCTGGTCTGGATTCAAACTGTTTGCAAATGTAAGTCAATTTCCCTCTCTACAAAGACTCCCTCCGAACAACACACACAATCTGTGTCTCCCATTGGATGTCGTTGTAGAGAGGGAGCACTGTATTTTCTTCAGTGAAGGAATAACTGAAAAGGCGTATTTATGGGGTAATGGGTTAATTAATTTTGGAAATACTCCTTGAACCTGTACTCTGGAACTCTGAATAATGAATTTTTTTACCCATAAGCATGAGAAGTGTTATTAAATAGACACGATAATCAATTCCTTTAGATTGATATGAAAAATATATCACAAGAATTGGTTGTTATCTGGTTAAAAAAATGGGTCCGCAGGATGAGTTTTGTACCAGATAACAACCCATTCAGGTGCTATATTTTTCATATCCATCCAAAGGAAATCATTATTCTATTTATTATATACATTTTAATGATGTTTTTACAGTGAAAACACACAAAATAACTGTTAACGCACAATGTCACAAAATGTATTGTGAAGGGACGTCACAAAAATGATATCGTCACTCAGCAAAAGTGATATCATCACTAGTGATGATATCAACTGTGATGCATATGAAATTTATCTAACTGAGAAATCTCTATAAATCATCGATAAGTATATAATAAGGAGTGATATCTCACCAGATATGGGTTCCGTAACCAACGAGAATGTCCCCTCTATCATTGGCAAAGCATGAAGCGTAGATGGGCGTCAGAAAGTTCATCTCTCGCAGCAACTCATTGTGAACATTCCAAATCTAAAAGCAAGACAAAATATCCACATTAACTCATTACTCCATAAATACGCATTTTTACTAGGGCTTCGGCACTATATGACCTTTTTGTGTCGCATTGACGTTAAACTCAACTAACTCATTCACTTTTACTAGGGCTGTGCATAGGCAGTTATTTCATTCACGATATGTATCCTGATATTTCATTTTCAGAATGATACATATCACGATACGTAATTCCTGTCAGAATAAAAGGCGATGTGTATTGCAATATTTAAGTCACAATGCAGTACGTATCAGGAATGCTGACATTTGAACATAAACAAAACAGACTGTTAGTTTGCAACCACCCTGCTTTAGTTTCAAACTACTTTAAGTGCAGAAGTAACCTGTTTTCAGAACTAGAAATATACTTTAGGAGCATTTTTCTTTACTTTCAACCTTCTTTAAGTGGTCATTTTATCTTCAAAACTAGTAACAGGCTATGGAGTTGATGCATTTATAAAGCATTTAGATCCTTATATACAGTGGAGAATCTGTTATTCTTTCCCGTTTAAACGCAAACGCAAAGCACTAAAATGTAGAAAAGAACAATTTTTGGACAATTCTGATAATTCTTGTTTATCTTGGTGGCAAACAGTTTGGAGCCTGATCAGACGCCAGGTTACCCGGCGTCTGATCTGGCTCCAAACTGTTTGCACTGCAAATAATAGTTTTAGCGTAAACGCGTTTATTGGGAAAGAATAACAGACTCTCCACTGTAGATCCTTATATACTCTTGACAACCTCATCACAAAGGTTTTAACCCATTTTCACCCTGTGGATTCTTCAATGCCTATATATTGGATTAGTCCAAATTTTTTCTACGGGATGCCTGGTCTAAATTTTCATTTTCATTTTGCTTTATAATGAAATTCCTATCAGCAAACAGTGTAGATTCTGATCAGATGCTGCATCATGTGGCGTCTGATCAGAGTCTACACTGTTTGCCTATGTCTCTTTTACTGGACACTAGGCACAAATGGATTAATAAATTTGTATAAAAGTGTACAGGTAGATAAGCATGACCAATTTAAAAACAGATCTGACAAGAGTTAATGTTCTAAACTACGTACACATTGGGAGTAGAAATGTTCAGGACAAAACTGTTTGCAAATCTAAGTCAAGATGTAAATGGCCTTTGAACCTTAGTCACACATTAACCCATTACCCCATAGCTTGTTTCTAGTTTTGAAAACAGGTGACCACTTAACTCTTTGCAGTCCGATCCCGCCAATAGGCGTGATAAAAATATAGGCGTGTAAGTCGGGTCACGCCTGTGCGTGTGGTCTAGGCGTGATGTTAACATGCTACTTTTAAGTGTTTATTTAGTTATAAAAAAAAGTGATTTACAGCCTTTTTGTTTAATATCCATTTAAATTATACTTAATAATATTCA
Source organism: Gari tellinella (assembly GCA_922989275.2). Classification (NCBI taxonomy): domain Eukaryota; kingdom Metazoa; phylum Mollusca; class Bivalvia; order Cardiida; family Psammobiidae; genus Gari; species Gari tellinella. The sequence goes on from OV277873.1 coordinate 26,010,092, forward strand.
ATTCTGAAAAAAGATTTCCGAAATTTTGCTTTATAAACATGTAATTCACGTTTCAAAACTGCATGTTACAATATTTGTGCGTAGACAATTGCGACAATTGTGGTAAATGATTCAACGCCGATCAGGAATGAATTTGGAGAAATGAGCTACCAAAAAGCAATTAAATATAAAGAATATTATTAGAACTTGAATAATAATTTGTTTCTTACCCCGAAAATAGCTATTCCGGTGATGATTTATGGTTAAAAGGGTTGAAAAGTCGTTCCCAATCCAACCCTCCATTACGAAAGAACGGGTGGGGGAAATTATGTTGTATAAACTCTGGCGTATTATAATCGTAAATTTCTGCGAAAATATCCGTGTAATGAACATTTTTTATGAATGTAGATCGACAGTTAACTTCTTGAATTGTTTTCCCAACGATACACTATGAAAAATCCCATAAGAAAACAAAGAGATATGCCGAAATTGCGAAGCAGAATTTCTATGCACATTTCAACTAGCCCTATATGCCGATGCGACTATTCGCGTTTTGGCATAAAATTATGTGTATTACGTGTGTTACAAGTAAAAGAGATGGTTCTTAAGCGGGGTTTTTTTTCGTCGGTTTTAACAAAGTATTATATTCTTTCTCTACTTTGTAAGACTGTGTTTTTAATAGGAGATATTGACATATAAAACGACGTTAAAAATAGCGCTGTCATATTTTGAAATTGACTCGGAACAAAATGGCGGCGCGACAATGGTGGACATTATAGATGCGATACTAAATGTGGATACTTCGGGAAAGATTTACGTGTGAGAGAGACAACAAAGACAAACAAGAGCCCCATGGGGCATATGTCGCTCACCTGAGAATAGCTGTACATCAAAATGGAGATAATGATTTAAGTCCAGGACGGGGTCATTTTTTACCCGAGGGGCATAATTTGAACAATCTTGATAGAGGACCTGTAGATGATGCTATGTTCCAAATATCTAAGATCAGGGTACTAGGGTTCTAGACAAGAAGATTTTTTTTAAGTTTCCATTGAAAAAATCTATTTTTAGCTCCTGTGACCTACATATGCAACAGACTGGAACCATTTGAACAAAATAGATAAAGGACATCTAGAAGTAACACCATGCCGAATATCAAAGCTCTGGCTATATTAGCTTCAGAAAAGAAGACGTATGAAAACTGTGACCCCCGGAGTGGGGCTAATTTTGACCCCAGGGGCATAATTTGTACAAACTTGATAGAGGACCTGTAGATGATATGCAATCGACCAGAACCATTTGAACCTTATTGGTATAGGACATCTAAAAGTGTCACCAAGCCAGATATCAAAGCTCTGGCCATATTAGTTTCAGAGGAGAAGACATTTGAAAATTTCACTATATAAATCTTTGTTAAACTGTGACCCCCTGGGCGGGGCCAATTTTGACCCCAGGGGCATAGTTTGTAGTTTGATAGAGGACCTGTAGATGATGCTATGTGACAAATGTCTAAGATCTGGCCCTTGTAGTTTCAGACAATAATTTTTTTTAAGATTTCCTTATTTTTTCACTTGGTTGCCATGGCAACCAGAGTTCTACATTGTTTTTAATTCTTTGAACAATTTTGAAAGAACTTGACCCAAGGAACATTCGTGTAAAGTTTGGTTGAAATCTTTTCAGCGGTATATGAGGAGATGTCATTTGAAGCAATTGTTAAAGACAACAATGACTGTATAAAGTGAAATATTTTCTTCTGTGGAAGAATAAATTAAAGACATAAAAAAGAATATGTATGGGTTAATAGGTTAATAAATATCATTATTTACATTTTCTAAATATAAGAAACTATATGTAAATGAGTGGCAAATAGTTTGGATCCAGATTAGAAGCAGCATTATGTGGCATCTGACCTGGATCCATACTGTTTATGGCCAAGAATTAATTGTGGACTGATAGACAGAAAGATAAACAAACAAACAAAACACAAACAAACAAACAAACAGACAGACCAAAAGTAACATGCCTCGAACTAAGTTGTGCTTGAGCATAAAATAGCAGACATCACTTTCATTTCTGTTATGTATCTCAGTGACCTGAGTTCAGAGCTAGCTATGGGTCAGTTATGCAATTGGAGACGGTCTCAGAGAGAAATGACTATTATTATGCTGAACTGTTGTCTGCTCCAAATGTTTGTATGTGAAATATGTAAAAAATAATAACTTATATTTTCTAAATATAAGAAAATATGTAAATGAGTGGCAAATAGTTTAGATCCAGATTAGATGCAGCATTATGTGGCATCTGACCTGGATCCAAACTGTTTGCAAAAATGTTGCATTTAGTATAAGGGTAGCTTCTTAGCCTGGAAGATACAATGCGTCTGTATAAAACGGATCATTAGAGAGTTTTTACTGTCAGACCTGCATCAAAAAGCACTGATATGGCCAGGGTTGAGTCAAATTTGATCCTAGGGTTTTGATTTTTTACAATTTTGAAAGTGATTTAGTAGAAGATACTATTCATGCAATATCTAAGGTGTGGGAACAGTGGTTTTTTACAAAAAACTTGTTTAAAGTTTTTCACTTTTTTTAATAAATTTCAATAAGTAGTCCACTTTAAAGTTTCATTTTAACAATTTCTGTAGAGAAGCATCCAAGGAACACCGTGAGCAAATTAGTTTTTTCCTCAGACTCGCGGTTTCAGAGGAGTTGTCGCTTGAAGTAAATTTGAACGGACGGACAGACGGACAGATGGACAGACGGACAGACGGACAGACGGACGACGGACGGCGGGCGATCACAACAGCTCACCTTGAGCCTTCGGCTCAGGTGAGCTAAAAACAACTAACACACGCCGGGATCGAATTCTTACTTCATAAGACGCGATTCTGAATATGAATTATACTGTAAATAGACTGAGAAAACGATCCAAAATTGGACACTTGTTTATCAGATACATCGGATTTGAAGGAAATTTTGAACTTTTTCGTCGAACCTGTTGCTGAATAAAATCTCTTAAAACACCAGACCAACGGATATTTCAGGTGATTGATTGGATCTTTTATAGAATTTGATCATTTGGGAATGAATAGTCAACAAGTTATGTAAGTATTTGTCATAATAGCAATGCATCCAAATCTGTCTGCTACTAGTATCTGCTACCCCCGCTATCGGCTATACGTACGGTCTCGACTTCAAGCCATAAACTTAGTTTAAGGAGCAAAGAGTTAAAGCAGGTTGAAAGTAAAGCAGAATGTGCCTTAAGGCGCATTCTGCTTTACTTTCAGCCTGCTTTAAGCTATCATCTGATAGGATAAAGAAATATTTTCTAATAGTACACAATCATAATTTAATAAATTGGAACTACAGTAGAACTTCCATGTGTCGAACTTCGAAGAGTCGAGTTTCTCGGTGTGTCGATCTTTTTTTAAAGTCCCAACTTTTCTCCCTATATAACCTTATTCAAAACCTACGTATGACTCGAGTTTTTATAAGTCGAGTTTTTCGCTATATCGACTTTTTTTCTCGGGCCGTACATACTGTTTCACTCAAAATTCACTACACATGTGCCGATGTTCGACTGTACGAAGGACCGGAATTTGACGTGTCGAGTTTGTCACACCTCCGTGACCATCTTTACTCGATTGATTGTCGTGAATCAGAATGACCTGACTACCCAATTATCCAGGACAAACAGGCCAACACCTTCTGAATGTGTCAAAGGCCCCATGTATTCCTTGATTTATCCACTCTTTTCCATATTTTATTCATCAGGGACTTAATCATAGCGCCCTTATTCCGTTTAGTGTAAAGTCAATATAAACCCAACCATAAAACATATGCGTAGTTCGGTCAATGTTTTTTTATACCAAAAGAGAAATTTGTGTGTAAAAGACAAAGAACAACTCACGCGGAACCGACATCCCGAAACATGTAGCATCAATAGTTATGCAATTACCCTTATCCCTCTAAGGAGATATTGCTACTATTTTAAGAAAAGGGTTTCCCCTGAATCTGGTTCCAGCGTTTCGAGAGAATGTATATGCTAGAATGGGTAAAAGAATCGGTGTGCAGATAAAAAGCGACTTCCGTCCATAACGTTGTGTTATTTTCTCAAAATCGTGTTACGGCAAACGTATTTTCGCCTAACGTACATCTTTAAGATTCGTATTAGTAAAATGAGTAAATATGCATCCTGTTTGGGTGCGATTCGAGCATGAAATCATTGCGTTTGAATGTTTTTAATTTGAAATAATTGATATCAACAAGTAACATATGGACATGTTGGCTTTACGGAGATCGAGTATATTTGAAAAAAAATCGAGGGAACACTATCAGGTAAAAACATGAGTTGAGGCTTCGATGTGTTGAGTTTTTCTGATGGTCCCTTCAACATCGACACATCGAAGTTCTACTGTATTTCTTCCGTGGAGGAATAAATTAGGTGTAAAAAGGCGTCTTTATGAAGGAACCGGTTAATGCATCTTTTGCATCTAGAGACAGGAGAAAGGGTCAACGTAAAAAAGAAAAGACTGCACGCAAAAAACGCTTACGCTGCCAATGCATTTTTGCCAATATATTCAGAATCATTTCTAAGTCCAAATTAGGTCAAAGTCAAGGTCAAATCAAGGTTGGGTGATATGATTGTATTTGGAATGGGCCATGGCAACAACTAAATCAGTATAAACACATTTTTGTATACATAAAGCTGTGTTGATGGCAGGCAAAATATACTGTAAAATATAGGTAACCAAGAAATTTATTATTATTATTATACCAGATTTATATTTATTGAGGGGAATTTACAATATTCTAAGTCCAAAAGCAGTCAAGGTCAAATTGAGGTTAGGTGATATGTGACGGTTGAGAATGGTTCAAAGCAACAACTGTATAAGTATTAACCCATTTCATGCGGGATACACTTTTAGGTGTACCTCTAGGTAAACAGTTTTGATCTCAGATCAGGCCCCACATTGTGGGGCCTGATCTGAGATCAAAACTGTTTGCAGCTACAGTCCACACTCGTTAATCCGAATTTCATGGAACCAAGAAAAATAATTCGGATTAACGGGAGTACGAATTAAGCGATTGGATCGATTACAGTCATCTTGTATCAACTTTGTCATCTCCGGTCATCGTTTTTTGATAGGGTGTCCTTCCCGTAATATTTCTTTTCAGTTAATGCATATACGTAAAAAGGGTATTTTTTTTGTTTTGGTTTAATACTTATGCAATAATAATGATGTGCTTTAAATTTGATAAGTTTGTTTAATCCCATAATCCAGTTAATGAAACCAACTAAACACAAGCCTCTGTTTACTCTGCTACTTACGGTCATATGCGTCGGTACCCATATGTGTATTCATAAAGACATTACACACATGCATACACAAACAAAGTGGCACGTTTTACGACAATGATAATGATAATACAAATCATGAAATACATTATAATTTATCTAATACATTTATGTCATAAATATTAAATCTTAACAAAAGCTTGAAACTTCGAAAAACGGCGATAATACTTTTTTCGCATTTGTAAACGATTTACATACGTACATGTACATACAACGTTCAATGTGAAGTAGTGATCTCAATATCGCAAAGAAGAATATGGTTACAAACATTTGAGCAACGTATGTCAACACCTTCCGCTTGTGTTTTTAAAGATCTCTACAGTTACTATTGGATACAAATGTGTTTAATTGGCCAATACTGCAAACATTGTGTACAGTCTTTAGGCGGTGTAATTAGTTTTCGCGAGTGTTTGGCGTGGGTATGGTCTCCTGTAATTATGACCAGTCTGACACCCGATCGAGGTGTGAAAATTGCACTTCGGATTAAGCGTGTCAATTTGAGGGTAAGTCTTTTCAAAGGGACCAGATTAATACTTCGGATTAACGGAAAATTCGGATAAACGAAATTTGGATAAAGCGGAGTTGATTTATATAGAATAAGAAGGGGAAAAATCGGGACCGGAAGAAAAATTTGGTTTAACGAGAATTTCGGTTTAAGCGAGTTTGGATTAACGAGTTTGGACTGTAATTCAATATTCTATTAGAAACTGCTAAAATATTTTGCAAATATTTGAGTTATACCCGCTGCAGATGAAATTTTAAAATGGCCGCCAAATATTACCCAGCATACAATGGGTTAAAGCAAAGCATTCTAGTAAGTGGTGCTGATGCTTGAAGAGGCAGTAAAATCTGGCAAACCTCGTACACATGGACGGCTGGACAGGACAATCACTATATGTCTCCGCATCTTTCAATGCCCAGTACATATAAAACAGGTAAGGGGGTTTATACCTTAACAAATCCATCTTTCCCCGCGGTCAGTACGACTTTCATGATAGTGCATTTGTCCAGTGCTGTCAGCTGAAATAGAAAACAGGTCTAAAGTAAAACCTCTCCATTAGAACCACTTAACCCTTTGTACCCTAGTCCCGCATATAGGCGTCCTTTTCAAACAGTGTACATGTGAATAGTACAATTGTCCTATGCAAACAGTGAAGACCCAGATCAGAGGGCTCCAAAAGGAGCCCTCTGATCAGGGTCTTCACTGTTTGTCATAATGCCAAACATTGAAAAAACAACCCTTTAAAGTCAGAAATGGACTAGACTAAAATGGAAACTGGAATCGTCCATTTAAAGTTTCTGGAAGGAAAGAGTTTAAGAATTTATGTTCAATTTATGGATAAACTGACAGTAGGAGGTACAGTGAAGAAACGTTATTCTTTCCCAATAAACGCATTTACGCTAAAACTATTATTTGCAGTGCAAACAGTTTGGAGCCAGATCAGACGCCGGGTAACCCGGCGTCTGATCAGGCTCCAAACTGTTTGCCACCAAGATAAACATGAAATTTCAGAATTATCCAAAAGTTGTTTTTTTCTACGTTTTAGTGATTTGCGTTTGCGTGCGTTTGCGTACGTTTGCGTTTAAACGGGAAAGAATAACAGATTCTCCACTGTACACTACAAAAAGCTAACATATAAAAAGACAGTCATCGACAAGCCATTCCCTTTTTAAAGCTTTCTGCATTTGGCTTTTAACTCATTACTCCATAAATATGCCTTTTTAATGCCTTTATTCTATTGCCCCATAGCATGTTTCTAGTTTTGAAGATATGTGACCACTTAAAGCAGGTTGAAAGTAAAGCAGAATGCGCCTTAAGGCGCATTCTGCTTTTCTTTCAGCCTGCTTTAAGCTATTATCAGCTAGAATAAAGATAATATTTCCTATTTTTTTAATTTGTGACAGTAAAAATTGAAACAATTTTCTTTAGCGCATGAATTTATTAAAGGCATAAAAATGCATATTTATGTGGTAATGGGATAATACTGCAGCCTCGCTATAGAGCTAGCTTTCAGTGACATGGTAGAGGATTTGTCTAGCATGCAGCAGAACCTGGTTTGATTCAAAGTTGGAGCTCGAATATTTTCAGTTTGTTATATGTACACCAGGTTCAGGGCTCCAAATAAGAGGGAGTTAACTGAACAATTTTAAATAAAACATTTTTGCATCCATTACAGCACCAAATCCTATGATGTTACTTCTCATTAGAATCACCTCAAAGAGACAATTCTAATAAGTAGTTACATCATAGGGTTTAATGCAGAAATAAAGATTTTACGTTTTTGAAATACTAATTCCCTTAACCCTTTACCCCATAGCCTGTTTCTAGTTTTAAAGATAGTTGAACACTTAAAGCAGTTTGAAAGTCAAGCAGAATGTGCCTTAAGGCATATTCTACTTTACTTTCAGCCTGCTTTAAGCTGCCATCTGCTAGGATATAGAAAATATTTCTTATTATACATATTCATAACAGTATAAAATGTTTTTCTTCAGTGGAGGAATGAATTAAAAGGGTAAAAAGGCATATTAATGGGGTAATTGGTTAAATCAGGAGCCATGGGTCATAAAACTATGTTGTCATAAGTCAGATTATAAGTCTCAATTATTATTTATTTCTCCATCTAATCCTGTCTAAAATTGTGACATCTTTTTGGAATTGTCTTGAAAGAGCGATTCCAAAAAGATGTCACAAGACGGTATTAGATAGATAAATCAGAAATTAAATGTATTTTAAAGTTATGACTTACGACAGATTTTGTTGTACAGTAGAACCTCTCTATTACGACCACTATAAAGAAGGCTAATTGTCCGTATAAAGGACAGGTGACAGCTTAAAACAATGTGAAAGTGAAACAGAAAGCTCCTGTAGGAGCTTTCTGTTTCACTTTCACATTGCTTTAAGTAGTCACCTGTCTTAAACAACTAATATTTGACACAACTTTGTGGTCGTAATAGAGAGGTTCTACTGTACCAAGTTTTATGAAGCGGGGCCCCTGTACACCAAGTTTTACACCGTACCTCCATAGTGTGGTCCTCGTCCTCAGAGTGGGAAACCTGTATAGGCATAAAGGCCGCCATGGCTCCCCAACGCCTCTTCATTGGCCTCAACTGGTACATTAACAATCTCCTGAAACAGAGCTCCAGATAAGGGGGAGTAAACTGAACAAATCCAACATTTTCTCACTCATTTCAGCACAAAATCCTATGGTGTTACTACTCATTAGAATCGTCTCTTCGAGAGGATTCTAACGAGTAGTGACACCATAGGGTTTAAAGCAGAAATAAAGATTTTAATTTTTCAAATACTCCCCTTATCTGGAGCCCTGCTGAAATTAACACAATAGCTGCACCTGGCCGAAACTTAGAGGCATGTAAAAAATTAATTCCAGAAATAGTTAAACCTTTCCCCAATAGAAGTGACTTTTAGCGCATTTAATTTATTCTTCCGCTGAAGAAAATAGTTCCAATTTAAACAGTCGTGAATATGCTTCATAAGTAATATTTTCTTTATTTGGGCAGGTGGTAGCTTAAAGCAGGCTGAAAGTAAAGTAGAATGCACCTTAAGGCGCATTCTGCTTTACTTTCAACCTGCTTTAAGAGGTCAACTATTTTCAAAACTAGAAACAAGCTATTGGGTAAAGGGTTAAGGGTGTCCCAAGACTTAGATGAAATGCGGTACTGTTAAACACCTTCACTGGGCTCCAGATAAGAGGGAGCAAACTTGACAAATCCGACATGTTCTTACTTATGTCAGCACCAAATCTATGGTGTTTCTACCCATTAGAATAGTCTCAAAGAGATGATTCTAATGAGTAGTGACACCATAGGGTTTAATGCATAAAAGAAGATTTTATATTTTTAAGCACTCTCCTTTTTTGTGGCCTGATCAACAAATAAATCAGAAAGTGAGTGAGTGAGTGAGTCCTTATCTGGTGCCCTCTGCTTCAGTGAACAAGTGCCTAACATGACCTACATGTTCACCTTGACCAGTTGGAAATGCTTTTCAAATACAGTATAAACTCTCTGTTACGACTACTAAATTATGTTAAAGGCAGAATACTGCTTAACTCTTTCCTCCCTGAAACTTCAAATGGACAATTCCAGTTTCCATTTTAATCTAGTCCATTTCTGACTTTTAAGGGTTGTTTTTGTCAATGGTTGGCATTATGACAAACAGTGAAGACCCTGATCAGAGGGTTCCTTTCGGAGCCCTCTGATCTGGGCCTTCACTGTTTGCATAGCTCAAGTGTTCTATTCACATGTACATTGTTTGAAAAGGACGCCTATATGCGGGACTAGGGTTCAAAGGGTTAAAGCAAGGTGACAAGTAAACAGAAAGCTCCTTTATGAGCTTTCTGTTTTACAGCTACCTTGCATAAAGCTGTTACATTCAACCTACTTTATTATACTACTACAGTAAAGCCTCTCTATGACAGCCACTAAAACAAGGTCTAATTGATTGTATAAATGACAGTTTAAAGCAAGGTGACAGTAAAACAGAAAGCTCCTAAAGAAGCTTTCTGTTTTACTGTCACCATGCTTGATGCAATCACCTGTCGAAAACACCTAATAAATTAGATTGAAACTTTTTGCCATTGGGAACATAAGCCAATAATGGCTATAAAATTGACTGCAAAATTTGAAAAACAAGAGCGTGTCCCAGTTACACGAATGCCCCCGATGATACAGGGAGGGGAATCCAGACTATCAAACGTAAAAGTTAGAGAGCTGAAACTGTAGTGGAGCGCCATTTTGAGGACTTCAAGGGCCATTACTCCAAAGGGCCTAGCATAAATTGGTGCCGCTGGTTATCCAAATTGGTCTCCATTTTATGTCAACAAACATTTTCAGAAAGTTTGGTGATGATCAGATGAAAAGCAATGTGTTTGTGAAACACAAATGCCCCCAGCCAGCATCATGTTCTGTAATGTAATGCTTATTTGCAAAAGTAGGTCAAAAGTCATGGTCGTAGGGTAAATGAAACATTGGCATTGTTGGAGAAGTCTTAACACAAGAAACATATAAAGTATGGAAGCTCTAGGCCTACTGGTTCAAATGTTATAGGTGTATAAAGATTTATACAAATAAAGGTCAAAGGTCAAGGTCACAAGGGCAAAAACGTAGGTATGGTTGGAAAGGTCTTGACACAAGAAATATATAAACAAAATATGAAAGCCGTAGGCCTACTGGTGCAAATGTTATAGCCATTTAAAGATTTCAACATAGGTAGTTCAAATGTCAAGGTCACAAGGTCAAAAAGTTTTGTATGGTTAGAAAGGGAAAACACATGTCAAGTATAAAAGGCCAAGGTGCAAAAATGCAAAAGTTCTATCCAAGGTTAAGGTTTTTGGTTAAAGTTTGATTAAATAGGTCAAAGATCGAGGTCAAGGTCACATGGTCAAAGATGTTGGTATGGTTGGAAATGTCTTGACACAAGAAATATACATACAAAATATTAAAGCCAACTGGTGCAAATGTTATAGCCATTTAAAGATTTTTACAAAAGCAGGTCAAATGTCAAGGTCACAAGGTCAAAAAGTTTTGTATGGTTGGAAAGGTCTTGCCATGAAGAATACACATGCCAAGTATAAAAGGCCCAGGTTCAAAAATGCAAAAGTTATAACCAGAAAGATGAATGGGAACCAGCTAGGACAACATGTAAACATTCCGTTGTCTCAAAAAGAATTTAGTTTTTTCACTGGATTAAAAGGATTTGTGATTTAAATTTTGGATATGAGGATAATGGAACACTGGTAAATACATTTCTATCTACAAACAATTTTGCAATTGCTGCATTTTCGAGAAGTTTGACTATGAAAACTATGTAACCTGCAAACGTATGCATGAACTGGAGATATTATACAGTATAATGAACTAACTATACTAGCTGTACAGTACAGATAGGCTGTTATAACACGCAACTTTCAATAACATACAGTGTATAAAAGCGTGACGCTCGACCGTTTGGAAAGTATACTGTTAAAAAAAGAATGCTCGATACTGAAGACGACATTCAGAAGAAACGCAAACGAAGCGGAAAATCAAGCGTAAGCGATTTAGACTCTAGCAGAGATAGTCCAAATATAAAAAAAGAAAAGAAGAGACAAAAGAAGAAATATAATACGCCACATACAAAGCCTGACAGTATAGAAGAAAACACAGAAGAACAAACCATGGAAAGTATCAACAAAGAGTTAAGAAGTATGAATGATAAAATGGCAAATATGCTTACAAAAGACGACCCAAACTTCAAAGCCTTGATCAAAGAAACATTTAAAGAAATGAAAGAAGACTTTCTTAAGTCAATCTCACACAGGATAGATATGTTAGAGCACAAACTTCTTGAGAAGGAACAAGAAAATGATGTGTTGAGAAACACTATAAAGAAATTAGAGAAAAAGGTAGAGCAAGAAGAAAGTAAACATAGACAGATTATGAAAGAAATTGACAAAAACGAGGTTAAAATGCAAGGAAAGTTCAATGAGCAAGAGCAGTACAGCCGACGAAACAATGTCAGGATAACCGGCTTAGAAGAATCTGAAAACGAAAACAGCGATGAATCATCCAGCAAAGTGGTCGAATTTATAAATAGACATATGAAAGACATACGCCTTAAGAAATGCGACATAGATATCGCCCATAGACTCGGCAAAAAACAAGATGGAAAAAGACAGATTATTGTGAGATTTGTATCACGTTCGCTTAAAGAATCCATCATGAGAAATAGAAAGCTGTTGAAAGGAACAGGGATCTATGTCAACGAGGACCTGACGAAGGCGAATCAGCTAGCATTATCTTGCGTCAAAAAGAAGCTTCCTGACGAAATAGAGAGTGCATGGACACGAGACGGTCGTGTCAAGTATAAGAACAAAGCAGGGAATCTCCATACGTTGAACTTTGACGAGTACCAGGCCTGGTTTGATCTACCTTGGCCTACAAGACGCTAAGATGTGACACCTTAACTTTCATGGACAGTATAGCTATACAATGTGAATAGATATATACAGTGAACATTATTTATTACGACCACTTAGTTATTTATACTTATATAGTTCATGTTTAATACAGATGGCCGCTTGAAGAGGGGTTGAAGTAAAACTGAGGGCTCCTTTCGGAGCTTTCTGTCTTGCTTTCGGTCTGCTTTTGAGATGTCATCTGTCTTTCATACAAAAAGTTAACTTTCCTTTTTGTGGTAGTAATAATAGACAAGTTTTACGGCACAAAAACCGGTTTCAGTACATGTCGGTAAATGGACTGTACACATCACATGACACTGGACACAACTGAAAATATCGCACGTGCAAAATGGACGTAAACAAATGACAACTCTTCAATACACCGTGTTTGATCTTTTGAACAATTAATACGAGATTACAGAAACCTGTTCGTGTGGACATTATTTACCTCAACCACATATCGTTTACCTTTGACTTGCTATGTAATAGTTATTTGAAACCTTGTGGTATATCTATACGGATTTGTTATATACATTTAGCTAAGAATCTCCCTGCCGAATTAATATCATATTGGATCCTGAATTTCTCGGCGTCTGACCACTTGAAACGAGTCGAGATTGAAGCAGAATTTGCATCAAGGCGCGTTCTGCTTTACTTCCGACGTGCTTTCAAGCAACCACCTGCTTTAACGTTACTATCTGCTAGAATAAAGCAAATACGTCTTATGATGTATATTCATGACTGTACGAATTGGAACTACTTTGTTTAGCCCTTTCATGATCAAATTATTCGGGATTTTACCCCTTCACCGCTTAATTGTCGTCTGCTGCATTATTGTTGTCTGCAAGGCACGTCTCAAAGTAAGATTTCAGGTTGTTTGTCTGAATAAATATCGAATAAAGTGTCAAACAGTTTTTGGCCCTGTTCAGACGCCGAGTTACGCGACGTCAGATCAGGACCAAAACTGTTTGCAAACGCGCTTTAAGGCGTCATCGAGAGTGAAATGTTTGAGGAAGGAAAAATACTAAATGGTTTATAATGAGTATCTATGGAGTAAAGGGTTAAAGAAAAGCACTGGTATGTTGTATAGCAAATGAGCTTCAGATACAGATAAAGCAGAAAGCTCATCTTAGAGCTTTATGTTATATCCTTATCCGACACAGACCTTTTTCAACTAGCTTATGTCAGCCGTTTTTACTTATTTCTTTTATTATAAAGCAGAATACTTTGCAATTTTGGTCAATAGAAGTATTGAGGATCCTTTGCGTTGACGTGTCATAATATTTATATTATATAAATGAGTTATGCATATCTGTGATAGGTTAACCCATGGATCCCTGATGATGAGCAGGGGCGTCAATTGCAAACATTTTAATTCTGATGAGTAGCCTATGCAGACAGTGTAGACCAAGATCAAGGAGCATCTAAACGAGTCCTTTGATCAGGACCTGCAAGGCTTGTAATGTTTAAAGATATGGTTAAACAACCCAAAACGTTAAATACGAACTTAAGTAAATATTCGGATTGTTCACCCGATGATCTACAAATTCAATGAGTTAAGTTGACGCAGAGAGCTCGTCTGCGAGCTGTCTCTGTTAACTGTATTCGGTTTTTGGTCTCAGATATATTGAAGCTTAATCTATAATGAAGTAAATACATGTGAATTGAAAAAACTTAACATTTCATTGGAACGAGATGCGTATATCATAATTGGTTTTGACCCTTTCACTGCCATTATTACGAAAGGATTAGTCCAGTGTGTCCACTGCCATCGCACACACATTGCTTTCGACTGCTTTTATTTATATTCTTTTTCAAAATTATATGCTTTTATTTCGGCTTAGGACACACTGGTACAAAGGACAAACTGGATGTATCATGGCTAGAGACGCATTGCACATTGACAGTGAAACGGTTGAAACTAACCACATATTAGAGTCTGAAAGCTGTTTGGTGTATTGTCGTCTGCTTGACGCGGAATGCAAATGACGCTGAGCGTTTCTGCTTGGAGCTTTCTCTCCTCTTCTTGCTGTATTGATTCGGCATTGAACAGGAACGAGACTGGGCTTGTGTCAGATTAATTCATTTTGAAACATAATGAGTACTTATTGACGTATTACAGCAAATGAGATGACATCGGTTTTCTACTATAAACTAAAGTGTCGGTTTTGTACTGAGCGAACATAAGACGACAAGCTAAAGGTTTCTTGAGATATGGATGGTCGTTTAATGTGAAATATAGATAATGTAGAGGACTCGCAACAGAGCTCTTTGCGTTACCTATTTCTGGCTTTTAGTATGGATAATACCTGGCGTTATAAGCTTAACATCTTATAAATCATTGCTAGATATAAACCAGCACGAAGAGCTCTTTTATGAGCTCGCTCCGTATTTGGTTTCTATGTGTTTTACCTTGAACTGACACAGGCCTAGTCGTATATTGGCTTAGTCTATTATAGTAAATGCCAACTGATATGTCAGAGCCAATGAGTTGTCATCAATAGGAAATATATAATGCTGCTTGAGTTAAGACGCCTGTTCGAATGCGAGATATATAGATAACGCGGAGAGCTCGTTTAGGAGCTCTACGCTTTACCTGTATTCAACGCGGAGCAGAGTTCCAGTGGAGGCTATCTGTGATGTTTCCAGTCGGCCTATGGCGATTATAATTCAACTTCAAATAAACAGGGCTGCCATATGTCCGAAATTTTCCGAAATCTTCGGATTTTCTATCCCAGCAGATGCTATCTTAAATCGGACTGAAAGTAAAGCAAGATGCGCTTTAAGGCGCATCCTGCTTTACTTCAACCTGCTTGAAGTAATAGCGTTTTTTTTCTTTTCTCTGGAAATTTTAGGATCTCTCACGATCAACTTATGGCAGCCCTGTATAACTCTTACACTTAAATGAAAAAATTATGTTCCTATAGATTTTGTTAAACGGAAATTAAGCTACTTTCTGTTTTCCTTCTAATTTGGTAGTCAAACTTGTTCTAATGATGATGTATTAATGATGGATGACACTAAAATATGTTGAATGTTAAGAACTTAAGATGAAATAATGAGTTTGACGGTGTTTGCAAGTGCCACTGTTATGAAGTATATTATGATAATGGAAATGGTCATTCCCTGATACATTGGACCCTAATGACGAGTGTATTCATCATTTGCAACCAGTGTACCCATAAAGAATACCTTTGTCGTATGCATGCAGTATAGACCAAAATCAGATACGCCGTACGACAAAACGATTGTAGGTCGAAACTTTGCAATGCATCTATACAATTCTGATTATCAAGCTGATCCTGTCTTGTGGCATCTCTTTGGAATCGTCTTTTCAAGAGGATACCGGGGAGATGTAGCGGGACAGGATAGGATAGAGAACTATATAAAAATGGAGCATTTCAGAATCCGACTTGCGATAGTTTTTGTCGTGCGAGGTTGCTTGAGATGAGCCCTAATTACTACGACTTGTGTCATAGAAAAACTTGCTAAATTGTCTCAGTATAATATGAGTACTCTGTTTGTTCATTTATCCAAATATTAGGAAGTGTGCATGATCTATTTTAGACATACTTACTGATGTTGTTGTTGTTGTTGATGATGATGCTGATTATTATAAATGTACTTAATGATTGGGGTGATGTTGGTAGGAGATGTCGGTGATAATTATTCTTGTAAATACATGTATGTTGAATGTGGCGACGCCGATGAGAATGGTAAATGAGAACGACAACAGTAATGAAGATGATTGACTATAATGGTGTTAAATATGGCTGACGTCATGTATATTATATGTACCGTATCTGAACCTGAAGTTAGCTATACTGCCTTACTTACTTTACATATGTAACATAAAATATATTTTCATTTTCATCATCAGATCAAGCTTGGTTTATAGACGTCAATCAGAATCATACTGTTGTGTGTTTTGAATACATATGTACATATATTTATAGCCTGTCCAGTATAAAAAGCGTTAAGCATTTCAATCGTTTTAACAGATGTTAGCAAATACGCCAGTAGTGACTAAATTTGACTTTAAAGGCGGTTTTGGACCTATACCAGACACTGCGTTACGCGGACTCTGATACCGATCCAAACGGTATGGCACTCATATCTATTTTTTTAAAACGCGTGACGTAATAATATGCACTATAACAATATTTATGTTGAAATGGTAAGTGCTGGTATTTTTAACACGGGACAGGTTATTGTTGATATTGTCTACGTAACACTATCTTTTTGATTTTATAACCTAATACAAAAACACAAAAGGCGTCGTTTTGCTGGTTCGTACAGTCTTGTGCTGCGAACTCACTGCTGAAAATAGTAATAACCCAGCGGGCACGCAGCGTTGTTCCAACGTTGATTCAAACATTGCAACGTTGTTTCGGCATTGGTGCAACGCTGTGCGCCCGAAGGAAACAGCTCTGTACTTGGTCTTGCACGGATGCTGTATATGACCCAAGTTTGTGCATACGTGGATTGATTTGCTTGCCTTTTGGCAATCTCGAAATGTTGTTTTGTGTAATATATATTTTGTTCTTTTCCCTTCTCTCCTTCTCCTCTGTCTTAACAGCTTTTGTTCTTTATAACGTCGTTTTGCTATCTTATGTTCTACTGTTAACAGATCTATGTCATCACTTAGATAACACTACATTACTCAAATATGCCAAATAATTTTACAACTTTAAATGTTCGAGGACTTGGTAAAAAAGAAAAACGAACTAAAGTTTTTTCCTGGCTAAAACAACAGAATCAAAGTTTTTATTTCTTACAGGAGACACATCTAAAATCTACTCAAAAGGAACTCTGGGAAAAAGAATGGGGACAGTCATGTTATTTTAGCGGTACAAGTTCTAACAGTGAAGGGCTTGCGATTTTAATTAACCCAAATTTACAGAATTATAATATTATAGAATACACAGATATACTACCAGGAAGATTACAAGCAGTTGAAATTATATTAGAAAATGTACCTCTTGTGCTTATAAATATATATGGGCCAAACAATGACAGTACCTTTATTTTCGAAATGTTAACAACTTTTCTTTTAAAAAATGTTGAAAAATCATTTATAATAGCGGGTGATTTTAACACAATTCTAGATATTAATGCTGATAAAAAAGGAGGTATCAAAAATACTCACCCTAAGATTAGAAAATATTTACTTAATACAATTGAAGAATTCGATCTAGTAGACATATGGCGTATCCATCATGAAGACAAAAAACAGTATACTTGGCATTCAAGTAAAACGCCTCACATATCATCAAGACTGGATTATTTTCTTATTTCAAGTAACCTTTCTAATCGTGCAAACAACAGTTGTATTAAACCGGGTTATCGAAGTGATCATTCTGCCATACTGCTATCTATGAATTTCAATGTAATAAAAAGAGGACCAGGCGTTTTTAAATTAAATAATAGCTTACTACTTGAGCCAGATTATCAAACCACAATAAGAAATAATATAAAAGAAATTGCAATCTTAAATAAACAGGCCGAACCAAAAACTTTGTGGGAAGTTATAAAAGGATCTATTCGTAATGAAACGATTAAATACGCATCACACAAAAAGAAAGTTGAAAAACAAACTGAAAATAAACTTATTTCAGAAATAGAAGCCATAGAAAATCTTATAGCACACACTCCACTGACAAGCCTTGACGATATTAAACAAGAATTAACTAACAAAAAGACAGAATTAAACAAAATATTAAATAAAAAACTAGATGGAATTATACTTAGGGCGAGAGCAGACTTCATTGAATACAACGAGAAAAACAATAAATACTTTGCGGCCTTAGAAAAAAAGAACGCAAAACGCAAAACTATGTATAAATTAAATGTAAATGATAAAACATTAACAAATCAAACTGAAATTTTAAAAGCTATAAAAACATTCTACAGCAACTTATATCAGCAAAAAGCCTGTAAAGGAACAAAATACAATTTCTTTGATCAAAATATAAAAAAATTAAACGAGACTGAGAAAAATAAATGTGATGGACTATTAACAGAGCATGAATGTGCCGAAGCCTTAAAAGAAATGAAAAACAACAAAAGCCCTGGTTCAGATGGTATAACAACTGAGTTTTACAAGATATTTTGGAATGACATAAAAAAATTCATGATAGATTCTTTAAACAGCTCATATAATAACGGTAGTTTAAGTGAAATTCAATCACAAAGTTTGATTACACTTCTTCCAAAAGGAGATAAAGATGTTACCTTTTTAAAAAATTGGAGACCTATTAGCCTTCTAAACATTGATTATAAAATTGCAACAAAAGCAATCGCAAATAGGATGAAGGCTGTAATTCCATCTATAATAAGCGACGCTCAAACAGGTTTCATGAAAGGTCGATACATTGGCGAAAATGTCCGTATAATAGAAGAAATTTTAGATAATGTCGAATACAATAATACCGAATGTTTGATGTTTTTCTCTGACTTTGAAAAAGCTTTTGATAGTGTAGATCACAAATATTTATTCAATGTTTTAAATCATTTCAACTTTGGAGAATCTCTGATAAAGTGGGTTAATGTTTTCTATTCAAATGCAACAAGCTGTGTTTTAAATAATGGTTTTATGACCGATTTCTTTAATATTGAGCGAGGCGTTAGACAAGGTTGTCCTCTTTCCCCATATCTATTTATTATTTCAATTGAGCTTTTATCGTCTTGTATTTCAAACCACCCAAATATAAAAGGAATTGACATAGATAATATAGAAACCAAGAATACTTTATATGCTGATGACGCAACCTTTATAACAGATGGATCAAAAGAGTCTTTCGAAAATCTTATTGAAGTACTTGATGATTTTGAACAAATATCAGGATTAAAGCTGAACAACTCAAAATGTACTGTACTAAAGGCTGGATCAACAAAAAAGAAAAAAGAAGTATTCCTCGAACATAAACATTTTCAATGGTCATCAGATAAAGCTAGCGCTCTTGGTATCATCTTTACTACTAAAAGAAACCTTACCCTTAAACTTAACTTAGATCCCAAGATAGAAGAATTTAAGACATGTCTGAAGCAATGGCAACACCGGAAACTTACACTTTTAGGCAAAGTAACTGTAATAAAAACTTTTGCTTTACCAAAACTTGTCTACCCATTAACTGTTCTTAAAACTCCCCCGCTACAATTAATACGGCAAATAGATGATACTATGTATGAATTTCTATGGGATAAAAAACCAGCAAAAATAAAAAGAAATGTACTGATACAAAACTACGAAAACGGTGGGATAAAAATGATTGACATTAATAAGTTTATCAATGCTTTGAAGGTCAGTTGGGTTAAACGTATATTCAATTCTAACAATAATAGTACACTTAAAAATATATATGCTGGTAAGCTAGATAAATTTGGTGGGAAAATATTATTTGAATGTAAACTGAAAAAAGGCGACTTAAAGCATTATTTCAAAAATACTGTGTTTTTAAATGATATCCTTAATGCATGGACAGATATATTTTCAAACCAAAATAAAGAAGTCAATGCAAAGTCTATAATTTGGAATAACTCTGTGATAAAAGCTGGAGGCAAACCACTGTTTTATCAAAGCTGGCTTCAAAAAGGTATAAAAAATCTTGAAGATATTTTCGATAAGAGAACAAATTCGTTTTACACTTTCGACTTTATGAAATATCTGTACCATCTACCTGACACTGATTACCTAAAATACCTATCCTTAATCAACAGTATTCCAGTAGATATAAAACAAAGGCTAGCAAATGAAAATGCTGAAATTGCACCATCACCATTGAACGATATCTTAACTTGCCAAAAGCCATCAAAATTTATATATGCATACCAAATTAGTCAAACAATACCTGAAATAAAACAAAAACAAAAATGGGAAGAAAGTCTTGGAAAAAATAATATCGCATGGAACAGAACATATAAATTAGCCATTGATATAACAATAGACAACACACTCAGAAACTTCAATTATAAATATTTGATGAGAATAGTTAAAACAAATAAAGAACTTTTTAAATACAACATAGTAAATTCTACTTTGTGTGATTTCTGTTGCCAAAACACAGAGAACATTTACCATCTTTTCTGGGAATGTAGATACGCACAAGAGATCTGGTCAAACATACTGAATATGTTCAAAGCAAATAATCTATCTATAAATTTAAATTTTGAAACAATTTCATTAGGGCTACCAGAACAAAAAGTATACAAAACACCTGTAAATTATTCCATCTTACTGGCAAAATATTACATTTTTCGATGCAAATGTTTAAAAGAAAGACCAAACTTCAAACTCTTTAAAAAATACATGCAGGACAAAGTTCATACAGAGAGACATATTGCCCAACGAAAAGACAAACTTGCCCTGCATCGTGCAAAATGGGATGGATTTTTTACTGTAGCTTAAAAAACAATAGCTGTTTTCTCACCTCTCCATATATTTTTCTTTCTCTTTTACTGCTTTTCTTTTTTCGTCTTCCTCCTTTTCTTCTCTTTCTTTGTTATCTACTTTTTTTTTCTTCAACTATTCCAAGACTTATGTTATATTGAATAGCACATTTACTTAAGCTTAGATGTTTATGGTCTATTATCTCTCCAGATACGTTTATGTAAGAATACTACACAAAGTATGTGTTTGAGCTGTACGATGCAATATGAGAAATAAAATGATAAAAAAAAAAAAAAAAGTTATAGCCAATGTTAATGTTTTTGGTTAAAGTTTGATTAAATAGGTCAACGGTGAAGGTCAAGGTCACATGGTCAAAGATATTGGTATGGTAGGAAAGGTCTTGACACAAAACATATACATACAAAATATTAAAGCCCTATGCTAACTGGTGCAAATGTTATAGCAATTTAAAGATTTTTACAAAAGAAGGTCAAATGTCAAGGTCAAGGTCAAAAAGTTTTGTATGGTTGGAAAGGTCTTGCCATGAGGAATACACATGCCAAGTATAAAATGCCCAGGTGCAAAAATGCAAAATTTATAGCCAAGGTTAAGGTTTTTGGTTAAAGTTTGATTAAATAGGTCAAAGGTCAAGGTCAAGGTCGCATGGTCAAAGATGTTGGTATGGTTGGAAAGGTCTTGACACAAAAAATATACATACAAAATATGAAAGCCCTGGGCCTACTGGTTCAAATGTTATAGCCATTTAAAGAATTTTACAAAAGTAGGTCAAATTTCAAGGTCAAGGTCACAAGGTCAAAAGTTTAATATGGTTGGAAAGGTCTTGCCATGAGGAATACACATGCAAAGTATAAAAGGCCCAGGTTTAAAAATGCAAAAGTTATAGCCAAGGTTAAGGTTTTTGGTTAAAGTTTGATTAAATAGGTCAAAGGTCAAGGTCAAGGTTGCATGGTCAAAGATGTTGGTATGGTTGGAAAGGTCTTGACACAAGAAATATACATACAAAATATGAAAGCCCTGGGCCTACTGGTTCAAATGTTATAGCCATTTAAAGATTTTCTACAAAAGTAGGTCAAATTTCAAGGTCAAGGTCACAAGGTCAAAAGGTTTTATATGGTTGGAAAGGTCTTGCCATGAGGAATACACATGCAAAGTATAAAAGGCCCAGGTTTAAAAATGCAAAAGTTATAGCCAAGGTTAAGGTTTTTGGTTAAAGTTTGATTAAATAGGTCAAAGGTCAAGGTCAAGGTTGCATGGTCAAAGATGTTGGTATGGTTGGAAAGGTCTTGACACAAGAAATATACATACAAAATATGAAAGCCCTGGGCCTACTGGTTCAAATGTTATAGCCATTTAAAGATTTTCTACAAAAGTAGGTCAAATTTCAAGGTCAAGGTCACAAGGTCAAAAGGTTTTATATGGTTGGAAAGGTCTTGCCATGAGGAATACACATGCAAAGTATAAAAGGCCCAGGTGTAAAAATGCAAAAGTTATAGCCAAGGTTAAGGTTTTTGGTTAAAGTTTGATTAAATAGGTCAAATGTCAAGGTCAAATGGTCAAAGATGTTGGTATGGTTGGAAAGGTCTTGACAAAAGAAATATACATACAAAATATGAAAGCCCTGGGCCTACTGGTGCGAATGTTATAGCCATTTAAAGATTTTTACAAAAGTAGGTCAAATGTCAAGGTCAAGGTCACAAGGTCAAAAAGAATTGTATGGATGGAAAGGTCTTGATACAGGGAAGACACATGCCAAGTATAAAAGGTCCAGGTACAAAAATGCATGAGTTATAGCCAAGGTTAAGGTTTTTGGCACAGACAGACGGACAGACGGACGGACAAACCAACAGACATGACAAAAACTATATGCCCCCGAATCGTAGATTCTGGGGGCATAAAAACCTGTACTGAAATACTCAGACTCTGAATAAGCCATGCTAGGTACCATTGTTTATATGCTTTACAGTGCCCCAGATAAGAAATTGTTAAATAGGGTACTTCACTCCTCTCTTTCAAATTAATAGAGTGAAATGAAAAATAATAGAGTACCTGCTGGTTTTCGTAACTCGCGTCGCTGAAATAAGCTGTTTCAAAGTGAAAATTGTGGTTTCCTTAAGTATTAATTAGCATCCATTAATCTAAAAGGTATGCTGTTTATATATAGAAAAGACATAACTACATGTATACTGAAATACTGTATTGACACTTCTGTCTTCATGTAGTGCTGGTCTTGTAAAAATCAACTGAAGACACAAACCAATGATTTATATTAACTATTTGGTATACATGGTCGCTGCATTAACACACACTGTGATTTGTAACTGATGTTTAACAGTTGTTACTGTCGCTAGTCTAACAGTTTAATACAAGCAGTTATCTGACAATTAATTTTTCAATCGTCAGCATTCATCAGTCCTTGCTGCTGCATTCAGATTGTTAAACTTAAATTTAGTGCAGTTTACACATTATCGTTGATTTCCACGTATATCTAACCAGGGGGAAACGTCTACAATGTCATCTTGCACAGGAATGCTGTACGTAATGTTTAACTCTGAATCTAGTCTGATCGTGATTCTGATTTACCCACCGCCGATTGAACAAATAATAACACTAGCTTTACTATACTGGCTGGGGAAGTCTTCGATTCAGATTGAAAATAACATAAAAAGACGGTTTTAAAAACCAGAATGAACGTTTTACTTACCATTTTGATCGCGGTGCGACGTTTTAACAGAAACCGCGAAAACAAGTGACAATTAGTCTAATTGACCAAGTTATCGAGACGCTTATGGAGATAAAGATCAGCAAGCGTCTAGCAATGGATTGGTAAAATTATCAAAAACAAGCAATCGGAATACTTCAGCTATTTCCGCATTGCCCCTCGCAAAAAGGTGTTGGAAATCAGCCGATAGGAAACGATTTTCGAAGAAAATGAAACTAAAAGCCGTTAGCGAAATCGGCTTAGATTGTAATTGTACGCACCTACGGTAGTATGTTTAGCGTATTGTATAAAAGGCTTGCGTAATTGATACGCACTGAATTGATTTTCAAAGCGTATTTGGCCATTTTTAATGCGTAAAATACGCCGAAACGCAGCTTATCTGGGGCACTGGCTTTACCTCATGCTGCATGTAACCATGCCTGAGATGAAATAAAGTTTTGTTCTGTTCTGTTCTGTACTTACCATCTAGTCCCCAGTTTTGTGCAGGCTTTGATGGCGACACACAGATTGCTGGTAAACATACATACATGACTGGGAATGGCAGGCAGGTAGATCTGACAGAAGATAAGAAGAGGTTCAGGTACAGTCAGTATTTCAACATACTCAGTGGAGACAAATTATATATTATTATCAAATATTTTGCAATGACAATTTATATGGGAATTACAATAGAATGTATTTCTACCAAGCAAAAAATGTCCGAGTACATTCGCTGGCTTGTAGGGAAACTATTGGTCTAATACTCGACCCATTATGAATTGTAGCAAAACATTTGATGCAGTTGGCCCCCAATGAAACTAACATCTGTAAGTTTCCCTCATATTCCTGTAATACGAATACAGTAAAACCTCTCTATAACGACCACTAAATTGAGTGAATTGATGGGTGTCTAAGACAAGTGACTGATTCAAGCAAGATGACAGCAATACAGAAAGCTGCTAAAGGAGCTCTCTGTTTTACTGTTACCTTGCTATTAGCTCACTCACTCACGGTCACCCGACATTCAATCCATTAGCTTTTTGTGGTCCTAATAGAAAGGGAATTTTACTGTACTTTGAAAAGAACTTGAAATTCAGTTTTACTTAATTTTAGAATTACAAAAGGTGTTAATGAGTATCTGATCTGACTCCAAAATGTTTGAAATGCAATTTAAACTCACGCTTGGTAGGATAATGCTTAACATTGATACAGTGGGCAGTTATGAGCCCGATCAGATTTGTTTGCCACTCAGATTTTCACAAATTATCAGAATTTTAGAAATAGATGGGTTCCTTGGTACACGTGTCACCTGCCAGCAAGCAATTCAGTATAACATTCTCTTTCCATGAAAGAAATTTCATTTCAAAATCTTCAGTTAACCAGAAGAAATCTGCATGAAAAGAAAATGTTAAAAAGGGGAATAACTCTCACAATATTGATACAAGAGTTATGACCCTTGTGCAATACACTTCCACTTGTCAAGCTCGCTCCATATATGAAGTTTCATCTTAAAAGCTTCAGTAGAACAGGAGTACTGAGGCATGACACAAAAAGCGTGACGGACAGACGCCGGAAAAGTGATCCCTAAGTGTCACCTCTGCCTACAGCAGGTGACACAAAAAGGGAGGGTTCGGGATAATCGGGAGTAAACTAAAATCCAACATTTTCTTACTAATTTCAGCACCAAATCCTATGGTTTTACTACTAATACTAGAATTGTCTCAGAGATGATTTTAATGAGTAGTAACACCATAAGGTTTGATGCAAAAGTAAATATTTTAGTTTTTTAACTTCTCCCCTTATTTGGAGCTTTAAAAACAGTTGTCATTTTCTACATTTCATAGCATTGGGGTTTTTATTGTTTCTTTAACCCATTACTCCATAAATATGCCTTTTTATGCCTTTAATTATTTCATTCACTGAAGAAAATTGTTCGACCTTATACCATAATATATAAGATAGGAAATGTTTTATTTGCTCAATTATTATA
This sequence comes from Gari tellinella, assembly GCA_922989275.2. Classification (NCBI taxonomy): domain Eukaryota; kingdom Metazoa; phylum Mollusca; class Bivalvia; order Cardiida; family Psammobiidae; genus Gari; species Gari tellinella. Next base: position 26,035,483 of record OV277873.1, read on the forward strand.
GCGGAAAGCAGACTGAAAGTTAGGTAGAATGTGCCTTAACCCTTTGAACCCTAGTCCCGCATATAGGCGTCATTTCAAACAGTGTACATGTGAATAATACACTTATCCTGTGCAAACAGTGAAGGCCCAGATCAGAGGGCTCCGAAAGGAGCCCTCTGATCAGGGTCTTCACTGTTTGTCATAATGCCAAAAATGTTCAAAAACAACCCTTAAAAGACAGAAATGGACTGGACGTAAATCGAAAATGGGATTGTCCATTTAAAGTTTCAGGGAGGAAAGAGTTAAGGCACATCTTGCTTATATTCAACCTGTGTTAAGTGGTCACCTGTCTTCAAAACTAGAAATAAGTAATGGGATATTGGGTTAATTATTTTTCACCCCAAGGACTCAATGTTTGTCTCACGGACTCATTGTTTTACAGAATAAGCATCCCTGGTTCGGAGGTTATAAAGCGTTTTAGTTGAGCCTGAGTGAGTTCCCAAGCATTTGATTGGTCAGATTTGAGCCTAGGCTCAAATCTGACCAATCAAATGCTTGGGAATGAGTTTAGACTCAAGTCAAAAGCTTTATAACCTCCGAACCTGGGACTCATTCATCTGATTTCTAAAATTATCACTACTGTGGGTCTACCTTCAGTAGTGGTGACAAGCTGACTGTTGGTCGTCGATTTGAGGTGCAGATTTTAATAGCCCAAATCTTCACAAATTTATCTGTGCCGCCTGACACAATGGTTTTTGCAGTCTCTTGTACTCCCATACCGCCCCCGCTCATGTTTTGACAACTCTCCAGACAGGTGAACTCTCCCTCGTGGGCCTGGGTAGGGGCCTCCGAGGTACAGATCAGGGCCTCACACAGTCGTATCTGAAACAAGAACAAACATAACCCTTACCCTGTGATAATTTTACCTATGCATCCAGAGTTCAATACTCATTAAATTTGCTACAGACTCATATGCCAATAAGTTAGTCCCATGGACTCTGACCTTTATTCACTTTTCATCTCAAGAAGTTGATGTTTTGATGCAAAGAGTCATTGTGACACACAGAATGTGAAAACCAATTACTCATTCTTCTGATTTCTAATTAATCTCTGCTTCCCCCCCCCCCCCCCCCCCCCCCATAGAACCTCATTTTGACTCATTTATAAACCCATAATTAAAATGTCTTTTAATTCTTTTATAATGTCCCCCGTCTTTCTGCAATAATATTGCCTTGCATTAAGCTTACCACTATCTAAACCCATAAATATGCCTTTAATTTATTCCTCCACTAAAGAAAATAGTTCCAATTTATAGTCATGATTATGTATCATAAGAAATTTTCTCTATATACTAGCAGAAAGCAGCTTAAAGCAGGTTGAAAGTAAAGCAGAATGTGCCTTTAGGCGCATTCTGCTTTACTTTCAACCTGCTTTAAGTGGTCACCTATCTTCAAAACTAGAAACAGACTATAGAGTAATGGGTTAATTAACAACAGCAAATACACTTTCTTTGGAACGGCTTCTAAATTTCCTTAGAGGAACATCTCTCAACATTTTTTTTATAACAATTGCGAAGAGTGAGTTACACAGACTTTTAGAATTTTCTGTATAAATTAATCATGGACTACAGAAAGTGCAAGTGAACTTTACCTGTCCATTTCTCAAACCAGCAAACACCAGATTGTCCATATCAGAGCCATCTTCATACTCAAACTCCTGTAAAGGGAGATAACAAATACAGGGCTCCAGGTAAAGGGAGATAACAAATTCATAATATTGTATATATATGTTGACAAGTAAACGAAAGGAATACCAAATTAACAAACGGAATAACAAACAGACAGACCCTGATAAAACAGTATCCTCTGGGGCATAAATTTGATTGAAAGTTTTAGATTATACAGTACCTCTGTATTATGACCACTAAAAATATAGCAAATTTATTATATAAAATACAGGTGACAGCTTAAAGTAAGATGACAGTAAAACAGAAAGCTCCTTTAGGAGCTTTTTGTTTTACTGTCACTTTTCTTTAAGCAGTCATCTGCCATAAACATATAATAATTGACACAATTTAGTGGTTGTAATAGAGAGATTTCCCGTTTAACTGCATGTATATATAGGATAACATGAGTGTTCATAATTTATTGGATTTATAAAACGAGTCTTTTAGAAGACGAGACTTGCCGAGTTTTTATGTTTTTTTTTAAAAGACAAGTTTTATCAATCCAATAAATTACGAACACAAATGTTAGATTCTATTTATAACATAACCTGGCAATGTTGTTTTTACCATCACGATACTTATTTTTGATTGCTAGCTTCATTATATAAGTCAATAGCTGACACGTGAATAGACGGCCCAGTGAGTATAAACATGCTAAAAGTTTCAATGTTATTTCCGATTTATTCAGAATAAATAAATCATGCTAAAACAAACATTACCTGCCCCTTTCCATCTATAGCAACTCGATCGCCGACACAAATGTTGTTTGACGTCATATTTGTTTACACATTTGGACAGCGTGTAGGAATATACATTTTAGTAAGACAACCTCATTTGCATAGTTAAACCACTAGTTATATACGAGAAATAAACAATGAGTGTTATTCACTGCTCGCACCGTAGGTTATGTTATATATCCCATTTTATGCGGGATACACTTTTAGGTGTACCTCTAGGCAAACAGTTTTGATCTCAGATCAGGCCCCACCATGAGATCAAAACTGTTTGCAGCAAAGTCAATATTCTATCAGAAACTGCTAAAATCTTTTGCAATTATTTGAGTTATACTGGCTGCAGATGACATTTTAAAATGGCCGCCAAATATTACCCAGCATACAATGGGATACAGAAGTTGCTTACCACGGTAACAAAGAGGAGATTATTCACTTGCTCATCCTCACAGCTGGGCACCCACAGCTCCTCTGCCTTACATGGATTTGTGGCCGTGTTGTATACAAGCACTGAAATAGTGACAGGTGTTTAACACATTCAAGATTTTAGTTTTGAAATGTTCCCCTTATCTGGAACCCTGGGTTTACCGCTTTGCACTGTATATAGAAGTTACTTACCATGGTAACAAAAAGGATTTGTTGCCGTGTTGTATACAAGCACTGAAATAGTGACAGGTGTTTAACACATTCACCTTAGCCACGAGTATACTCATCATTTACAAACAGTGTACCTGTGAGGATTGGGCTTGTCCCATGCAAACAGTGAAGACCCTGATCAGAGGGCTCCTTAAGAAGCCCTCTGATCAGGGTCTTCACTGTTTGCATAGGACAAGTTTACTCCTCACAGGTACAGTGTGCAAATGATGCATATATATGCATGACTTGGGTTCAAAGAGTTCAGCAGCTTCCTGTCAGAATGTTGGAAACATTTCCTTTGGCTCTTTTATGAGGAAAAATGGTTAACATTATCCCCAATAGCAGCACTTTTTTTATCGCATTTAATTTATACCTCCACAGGAGAAAATAGTTCCAATTCATATTCATGGACAATTGCACAATAAGAAATATTTTCTAAATCCTAGCATAAATGTATTACAGTCTAATTTGAATATCTCAAACTCGGTTAAGTCGAACATACCTGTATTTCAAAGTATTTGAAATAAGGGCATGTCCGACTTTACCGAGCATGAAATAATGCAGTTCATGTGTCCAAATATTGGATAGTTTGAATTAAGTGTGTTCCATATATCGAAGTTCGACTGTATAACACAAACTAGAGGTTTGGTACCTTGGCCTCCAGACAGTACTGTGTGTAGGTTGTCTTGGTGGATGTCATAGGCAAAGGAAGTCAGAACCTGAAACAAAACAAATAAGTAACATAAAAAAGAAAGGATTCTTAACACATTGAACCCTAACAAAGAGTATACCTGTCATTAACACATCATATACCAGTCATGAGTACACTTGTCCTATGCAAACAGTGTGTATCCTGATCAGAGGGCTACTTCAGGAGCCGTCTGATCAGGGTCTACACCGTTTGACATTTTGTAAAACATTGTTAAAATCCATCCTTAATAGTCAAAAAGAGACTAGACTTATATTGAAATTGGAATTGTCCAGTAAAAGTTTCAGGGGTGAATGAGTTAAATATTAGGGGAGGGGGGAAGCTGACTGATTGCATGAGCTCCTCCTGAACTTGTTACAGTTATGCATTGACAGTTTTATTATTTTCAAATGCTGACAATCATTTCTACTCTTTACAAGCTAGTGGTAAAATAGCTTTTACCTAAATGCAAACAATATAGATCCAGATGAAATGCCTTATTATGCAGCATATAATCAAAATCCAAACAGTTTGATGCTTGGATCCTATTTTGAAAAGGGTTTTTGAAAATTCTAAGTTTAGAACAATAGCAAACAACAAATTTACTTACTCATAACTGAAATCCAAGGAAAATGTAGCACTGAGCTAATTTAGAACACAAAAATAGAGTCATGTTTGCATAAACAAATTGTAAGTAAAACAGACATGTGTACTTTATGCAGGGCTTAAGATAAGAGGGAGTAAACTGAACAAAATCAACGATTTCTCACTCATGTCATCACCAAACCATATGTATACTATACTCATTAAAATCGTCTAATTGAGACCATCCTAATGAGTAGTGACACCATAGGATTTAATGCAGAGAAAAAGATTTCAGTTTTTGAAATACTCCCCTTATCTTGAGCTCTGTTTATGATGAGAATTACCTGGAAGGATGGTCTTGGGTAGATAATGGTCAGTGTAAGCCCAGTCACTGGTGAAAACAGTCGAACACTCCCATCCTGCAAGACAATATAATATGTAAACACACCTGCAAACACCGATAAATAAACAAAGAAGGAATTTAAATGCTCAATAAAACACACTCGTGCTGTAACATCTAAACTTGACGTCATATGGCTTCAAAAATGCGTAGGCAAAGAAATGTAGTGTTGATGCGTCGGTGCAATTTTGGTTAAATCAAAGTGTTAGAATCGAAATAATATATATTAGTTTTCGGTAACTCTTTTTTCTTATCCATGCTTAAAACTTTTGTGTTATAATATGTGTCTGATGATGTATTATGAAAATCATGAAATAAATAGTCTAACCCATTACCCCATAAATTCACCTTTTAATGCCTTTAATTTATTATTCCACAAAACAAAATAGTTCCACATTATACAGTCATGAACATGTAGCATGAGAAATATTTTCAATATTCTACTAATTGGTAGCCTAAAGCAGGCTGCGTGTGAAGCTGAATTTGAAGCAGAATGTGCCTTAAGGCACATTCTGCTTCAAATTCAGCTCATCACACGCAGCCTGCTTTTTAAGGCACATTCTGCTCTACTTTCAGCCTGCTTTAAGCAGTCACTTCTCTTCAAGAGAAACAGTACATGGGGTAATGGGTTAAACTAAAGAACAAGAAAATACTGAAAGTGCAAGGGAATATAGGAAATTAGTTGAGATCCTGCATACCTCTGTTGATCCTAATATTCTGCTGGTCTTCCCATTACCTCTACAGCACAGCAGCTTCTTAGTCTCCGACTCCACCGGTGCAAATAGTTCATAAAACTGCAAATAGAAACATATATACCTCTTTCCTGAGACTCCAGTCTGTGAAATAAATAGTTGCCTGAGGTTTCAAAATGTACTTTAGAATACCAATTTCAGCCAGACGCAAAAACAATGACTAAGACATTATATTGAAACAAGAGTTTTCAGAGAGTCTCAGAGACAACAAAGTTCGAAGGTGGCACATTTTGAAACTTAAAAGCAGTCTGGTCTAGGTCACTGTGGTCAAACTTTTGCATGCATGAAAAGATAGGCATACCAAATATGAAAGCAATACTTCAAAGGACATAGGAGCTATAAGCATTTTTCTAAACCTAAATGCAGATTTCAAAACCTAATTGCAGGCCTTAAGTTCAAGGTCACTGGGAGTCAAACTTTTTTGATGCATGGTGTCTTGTCCATATACATACAGTCGAGCACCAGTATCTCGAACGTCAGAATCTCGATTGCAATGCCTATCTCGACGATTGTCTAAAGTCCCGGAAATATTTGTTCTTATTCTAATGTAATCTTACATGCCCTATTTCGACTATGGCTAATCTCGATTGCCCCCGGTATTTCGACTATAGATTTTGGCCATATCCATTTAATTGTTCTCAATTAACACCTAGTATCTCGACGACTGTAAGTCATCATGCACTGAAACGCTCGCCGACTTTGATCGCGAGCGTTTCGGACTGTGGAAATCACACGTAAAATCATTAACCGGAACTATCGGTAGCTTTACACGTTGGCTGAATGATTGTTAGGTGATAATTGTCGAACAACAGTAAATTATCGCTTAAAGTTTGGTCGCCGTATCCTTAAAATCAGTCTTCTTATAACCGCCATTATCGGTGTTGATTCAACTCATCAAGAGTAACGCCCCTTGATATAACGGATGTTAAGGAAAATAGTACCGCGCAGAAGGAAGGAAAATACGAATAGTACACGAAATTCCGCGATAAACAAAACAGAGTGGTAAAAAGCTATACATAGCTTATGTTTTATTGTTATGACCTGTCCGACAAATAAATATTGAGCCGAATCGACCGAGATGTCTTGCGGAATCCAGGTCAATGTCTCATGAATATTCAATGAGGTCAAATGTGCATGAAATGTACACAATTGACCCACGTGTCTTTAAATACTAAATGTAAGGATTTTTTACGAATCATGCTCATCGCAATTACTTATTCTAAACCTAGGGTTGGTTTTTACCAGCTCTAATGAATTTCACTGTGATGTCCTTAGTAAAAAGAGGTTTTCGTGAGTATTTGACAGCCGGAAGTTAAAAACCGGTCTGTTGATGCGCAGCTTTACCGGGCGCGCAGACTTACCGTACGCGACTGTAATAAACAAAACAACCCATGTATAATTCCATGTTTGGTGTTTGCAAAAAAAACATATTACGTTCGCAGCTATTCAATATAATCTCCCTGGTCAAGTACTAAATAAAATGTGAGTTAATGATTGTCTATCTTTATCGTCCATGTTTTGTGTACAAAAATACAGTAAACGTGTAACATCGAAATTGGCATATAACGTGTTAAAAACGTTACGGCATTTCACAAACACGCGAGAGTACATACGTACAGCGATTTTATTGTTCACAGGCTTACTTCCTGTAAGTTTTGAATTTTTTATCAGTTTGGTTATCTCGAGCCCATGCTTATCTCGACGCTATTTCGATCGTCCCGAGACCGTCGAGATACTGAAGTTCGACTGTATATATACCTGTTGTACTTGTTGTAGTAAGGGAACTTCTTTAGCCCTAGCGGCTAGTCATCCCTCTCATCTTCTTCGTAAAAGGTTCTCCGTGTCCGGTCCTAATTTCAATAGTTAGTAAATGTTTGTAATGTCATAGCGCTGGTTATGCCACCATTTGTCTAAATTTCTCTTAAAAGAGTCCACAGACTTACAACTGACGACGCCTTGTGGTAAACTGTTCCAAACGGAAATCGTACGATGGCCGAAGGAGTTCAATCGAATTGATTTCTTTGATTTTGGCTTAAATAGTTTTAAACTATGCCCCCTTGTTCCACTATTATCTGCGAATCTGAAGAACGTGTTAATGGAGATATTGTCAATTCCATGAACTATTTTAAACACTTTTATCATATCGAATCGTCGTCTTCTGTAGTCTAGGGTTGGTAGGTTCAGTTCTTTAAGTCTTTCAGAATATGTCAATCCATGTAGTTCTGGTACCAATCTAGTTGCTCTTCTCTGCGCATTTTCTATCAATTGTTTACACTTTTTCGTGACTGGGAAGTATACCAGATTTCCATAATCTAGGTGTGAACGCACTAGTGCCTTGTATAAGGTGAGGAATAGATTTTTATCCAAGTAGGTAAATTTCCTTCTTATAAGACCAATAATTTTATTGACTTTATTCACAGTGTTGTTTATATGTTAAATTCAAAGTTCAGATTTCTTGTGAAAAGAGTTCCCAAGTCTTTCTCAGAATCATCTCTGTTCAACTGTTGCAAATTTTGAGAAGCGTCAGTCATATAATACTCGGATTGAAAGGTTTGTGACCCAGAGTTCCAGATAAGGGGGGTATTTCAAAAATTTAAATCTTTATTTCTCTTTTAAACCCTATGGTGTCACTACTCATTAGAATCGTCTCAAAGAGACGATTCTAATGAGTAGTAACACCATAGGATTTAGTGCTGAAATAAGTGAGAAAATGATGGATTTGTTCTGTTTACTCCCCCTTATCTAGAACCCTGGTGACCCATACGACACCACTTTACATTTCTTTGTATTAAATTTCAAGAGCCAGTCATTGCTCCACTGGCACAAACGGTCAATGCCCTCTTGAAGAGATTGTTGATCATTGAGAGAAGTTATAGTTCTATAGATTTTGCAGTCATCTGCGAACATTTTACATACACTTCCAATAACATCTGGCAAGTCATTAATGAAGATAATAAATAACACCGGTCCCAAGATAGAACCCTGAGGGATCCCAGATAATACATCATTCCAGTCCGACTTACTACCCTCAATCACGACCCTTTGTTTTCTGTCATATAAAAAGTTCTGCAGCCAATTCCAAATTTTCCCTGATATACCATAAGCTTTCACTTTCTGCAGTAATCTGTGATGTGGAACACTGTCAAAGGCTTTACTGAAGTCTAAGTAAATTGTATCAACTTGTTGATTATTTCCAAGGGCCTCTGTCCAATCTTCAAGAACGGATAGGAGTTGAATAATGGTGTTTCTATTCTTCATGAATCCAAACTGGCAGTCAGATAACAACTTATGACTAGTTAACCCTTTGAACCCTAGTCCCGCATATAGGCGTCCTTTTCAAACCGTGTACATGTGAACAGTACACTTGTCCTATGCAAACAGTGAAGACCCAGATCAGAGGGCTCCGAAAGGAGCCCTCTGATCAGGGTCTTCACTGTTTGTCATATTGCCAAACATTGACAAAAACAATCCTTAAAAGTCAGAAATGGACTAGACTAAAAAGGAAACTGGAATTGTCCATTTAAAGTTTTAGGGAGGAAAGAGTTAAATGACTAACAATAGACTCTCTGATTATCCTTTCTAAAGAATGCATATCAAATGTGAAAAAAATACTTCAAGGGACATAGGAGTTATAGCATTTCTCGAAACCTAAACCCAAATTTTGATATTAAAAGGCGGGTCCTAAGTTCTTGGTCAAGGTCATGGGGTAAAACGTTTTGTGTGCATGGAAAAGACTTGTCGGTATATGCATATTTAATATAAAAGCCGCTAAAAAAATAAATACCTAAAGGGAGTAATAAGCATTTTTCCAAAGTTAAACACAAATTTCAAAACTTAAATGCAGCGACTGAGGTCAAGGTCACAGGGGTCCAAATGTCACATGGTGAGAAAGGTCTTGCCCCAAGGTATATAAGGTGCAAGTATGAAAGATGTTGAAGAATGGTCAAAAAAGTTGTGAACACTTTCTTGAAACTACTAAAACAAGTGGCAATAGGAAAAGTAATGCAGAGCTCCAGATAAGGGGAGTATTTCAAAAACTAAAATCTTTATGTCTGCTTTAAACCCTATGGTGTCACTACTCATTAGAATCGTCTCAAAGAGACGATTCTAATGAGTAGTAACACAATAGGATTTGGTGTTAAAATGAGTGAGAAAATGTTGGATTTATTTGATTTACTCCCTCTTATCTGGAGCCATGAATAAAGTTGTGAACACTTTCTTGAAACTACTAAAACAAGTGGCAATAGGAAAAGTAATGGCAACAGCAGCTCTCCTTGACATTTGTACAGCGAGCTAAGAAATCGAGAAATACTGACAAATGGCTATTTAACCCTTTCCCCCATAGAAGCGCCTTTTAGCGCATTAAGTTTATTCCTTCACTGAAGAAAATAGTTCCAATTTATACAGTCATAAATATGTATCATACAAAATATTTTCTATATTCAAGCAGATGATAGCTTAAAGCAGGCTGAAAGTAAAGCAGAATGCGCTTAAGGCGCATTCTGTTTTACTTTCAACCTGCTTTAAGTGGACACCTATATTCAATACTAGAGACATGCTATGTGGGAAAGGGTTAAGCAGGTTAAAGTAAGAGAAAGCTTCTAAAGGAGGTTTGCTTTCAGTTTTACTAACAACATGCTTATAGTGAACATCTGTCTTCAAAACCAGAAATAGGCTATGGGGTCACAAGTTAAGTAGCCACCTGTCTTAAACACATAAATAAAAGAATGGCTGTATACCTAACTGGTTTCAGTTTCAATAGGCTATAAGCGTTTTATTCTAGATAATCTAACATGTGACTACAACCTTAAATATAATAATATCTTAAGCAATCAATTAAATTTCAAAATAAAGCAACAATCTTTTTGAATATTCAGTTTACTTTGTCTTATTTAGAGCCAAGCAAAAACAATTTTTAAGAAAACAAATTATATGATTTTATGTGGCTTTAACGATGTCAAGCTAATATCAGGTGGAGGAAGACATCAAGATGCTTGTTCTACACTGTTTTAGATGTTCTGCAAGCCACTTGGAAAAATCCCACGTGAAAAATCTGAGTGCCTAGCCCGGACTTTGAACCCTCAGCAGTAAGGGGCTATATCAGGGCTCCAGATAAGAGGTAGTTATTTCAACAAATCAAACATTTTCTCACTCATTTTAGCACCAAATCCTATGGTGTTACTACTCATTAGAATCGTCTCTTCGAGACGATTCTAATGAGTAGTGACACCATAGGGTTTTATTGAGAAATAAAGATTTTAGTTTTTGAAAAACTACCCTTATCTGGAGCTCTGGCTATATGATTGTCAGAGATATTGACTATAATCACTTGGCAATGGAAGCCCATCGAAACCAAGCCTTATTCTGAGTGTTGTGGTATTTTACCTGGTTTAGGTTGTAGATCAAAATGTCTTTACTTGTCTGGAAGAAGAACTCTGTGTTGCCTAACAGGGAAATGTGGTATATTCTTTCTCCAATGTCCAAGCGCATAAACTGAAGAGGAAAACAGTTTTTTAACCATATAAAGTAGAACCTCTCTATAACGAGCACTGAATTGTGTCAAATATTAGTCGTTTCAAGACAGATGACTGCTTAACTCTTTGAACCCTAATCCCGCATATAGGCGTCTTTTAAAACAGTGTACATGTGAATAGTACTCTTGTCCTGTGCAAACAGTGAAGGCCCAGATCAGAGGGCTCCGAAAGGAGCCCTCTGATCAGGGTCTTCACTGTTTGTCTTAATGCAAAACATTGACAAAAACAACCCTTAAAAGTCAGAAATGGACTAGACTAAAATGGAAACTGGAATTGTCCATTTAAAGTTGCAGGGAGGAAAGAGTTAAAGCAATGTGAAAGTGAAACAGAAAGCTCCTACAGCTTTTTGTCTTTTATACAGACAATTAGCCATCGTTTTAGTGGTTGTAATAGAGGTTTTACTGTACCAGTTTATGTTTATTTTAATAGAGCTTTTTACGACAACACTTCATGAATATAATAAAAGTAAATCATGCTGTGAAGGCCCTGAGCAGAGGAATCATTAGGGAGCCCATTGATCAGGGTCTTCATAGTTTTCAAAGTATATACATAAATTATACTGGTTTCAAGCAGACAAATAATGTAAGACAAGTCGCCCTTAGCATAATAAGGGTTATGCAAGTTACTCTCTCTTATCAGGAGCCCAGGGGCCCGTTTCATAAGACTTCGTACAACAGGGTTTGTCATAAGTCAGGTTATAAAAGTCTCAATTTTCATTTATTTCTCCATCTAATCCTGTCTTGTGGAATCTCTTTGGAATCATCTTTTCAAGACGATGTCATAAGACAGGATTAGATAGAGAAATAGACATTAAATGCATTTTAAAGTTTTGACTTAGACCGTTTTTGTATTGCGCAGTTTTATGAAACGGGCCCTGGTGGTGTTCTGACTGTTGCTGGGAATTTTAACTCACCACTTGTAGACTATCCATTCTCCATAGTCTGACCGTGCCATCAAACGAGCAGGAGAACAGCAGTGTGTCCTTCTTGTGCACCTCCAAACCTGAAAAAACAATCATTCACAAAGATCACAGGGCTGCCATATGTTGATCATGAACAAGAATGGTGCCATAGAAAGTGACAAATATCCCGAGGTGTCTTGTCACTGCAATGAATTCATTTGGCTTTCAAATGCTATCATACAGCAGGTTATAATTGTACTCCTTGCTGTTGTTGTGATGAAAATGTACAAAGAAACAAACTTTTTCTAGCTTATTCAAATACATCATCACCATAGCATCATGAAGTCATATTGATGTCATGATACCAATATTTCATTATCAAAGTTAAAATGTGGCTGAGACAGGTTTTAATTTTGAACTAGAACTATCACTAAAGGTGATTGATACCCCCACAGGAAACCTCCCTGTCACAAGGCGCCAATATAACGTAATATAACGTTTTGTTTGTTTAATTGATATTACTAATATATCGTTAATTCCAAGACAAGGCACGTGGAAAAATACGCGAATTCATACAACGTTAGAAAATGACATACCAAAACGCGCCCGATTCCAAGACAATGCTCGTGGAAAAATACGCGACTTCATATAACGTAAGAAAGTGACATACCAGATCGTGGAAAAGAACACTTAACTAATCCAGAGAAAATCAAATAATCACATTTTATAATCGAGACAATACTACTAAAACGGAAAAAACATTCACAACAGAAAAAGGAAATCACTCTTCAAAACTAAACCGGAAGTTATTTATTTGTCCCATTACCTGAACGTAACTACCACCCGGTTACGTAGGATGAGTTATCTCCCTTCCTACTCACTTCTTAGTCAATGGAAATAATATAGGATGAGTTATCTCCCTTTCCACCAGAGTAACCGCTAAATGACCACTAAATGACCATTATCGTTGTTGGACATGACTCAAATTTTACTGAACTCAAGAGCTTCTTGAGGTAAATGCACATACCAAATATAAAGTCTCTATCTTAAGGGGGTAGGTGCACCTTGGTAAAGTATTTACCAAATTCTTCAAACTTTGCATACTGATAGTAAAATTAGTTTCTATGACAAAACTGGAAAAAAAAATGGGGGTCCCGGACCTTTTTTTTTCACAATTTAAAATATTTCACGACTACCCCCCTAAAATTGAAGCTTTTCAAAAACACCTATTTTTTTGTACTACGTTTTTTCAAGCTTTATGTATACTCAGTATTTGTACACAAAAGGTTGTAATTTGTATTACCAAAGTAAGAATAAACCCTGAAAATCATGTTTTCTAAAAAAAATAAAAAAAATATGTGCGAATTGAATGGATAAGAATAAAAATTACCCCACCCACTTATTTTATAATGGGAGAAAAAGCCCCGAAAAAATTGCCAATTTAATTAAAGAAAACCAACTTTTTTTTTTTTATTTATTTTTTTTATTCTTCCAAACATATAGTTTTAGTGAAATAGCAAATAAAAACATGGGGTCCCGGAGTTAATAAAAAAAATATGGAACTTTTTATTAAAAAAATCCATTTTTTCTCTATTTTTCACTTTTTTAGTGTATTTTTATAATATTAACTTCTTTTTTTTCTGTAAATTTTTATTTGATCTATTGAACTAATTATAATTTTTAATAAAAAAAAAATTCCATAAAGATTGAATTCTTAAATTTTGAAAAAATAATTTTTTCAAATTTTTTTACCCCACCACTTTTTTTATAATGGGGAATGGAGTAAACTGAAAATTCCCAACTAGATTGTTGAAAAACATTTACTTTTCTTCATAATTGTTGGTGTCTCTCATGATAAAGTACTGATGTAGAAAAGCGAAGCAGAAAATTCATGATCACCCATCTTTTAAGCTTATAATGGACAGCTTTTATCAGTTTTGATATAAGGAGCATAGCAGAACATAATTCTTTTTTGTATCTACTCTTTTATTCATCTTGCATTCACAATAAAATATAAATAATATTTTAGCATACTAGTATAAAGGTTCCAAATCAGAGTAAGAACATTTTTCTCCACCAAACCCTATGTTGTGATAATGTTGATAAATACAGTGAAACCCCTCTAAACCGGAACCTCTAAATACCGGAATTCTCTCTTAAACAGGATTAAATCGTTGATCCCGTTTCCAACCTTTCTTTATTTTTACCAATTACACCAATATCCATGAATAAGTTTTTTTTTTTTAATCTTACACTGAAGAAAATGGTTAAGACATACTAGCAGATAGCTAAAAGCAGGTTGAAAGTAAAGCAGAATGCGCCTCAATGCGCATTCTGCTTGACTTTTAATCTGCTTTTAGTGTTCAGCTATCTTCCATACTTGAAACAAGCTATGGGTTAAAAACCTCTCTAAACCAGAAACCCCTCTAAACTGGAATTTTTTTTGTCCCCACACATGTCCGGTTTAGAGGGGTTTCACTGTAGTATCATTCAAATAGTTTGGTGAAGACATGAGGACTTCATCATGTGAAACATTTACCTTATCTGAACTTCTGTAAGATAAAACTGATAATAATAATACTTTTACAAGGAACACATTATACTCAAAAACATGTACAGTAAAATTCCACAGCAACAACCAGCAGAAATAAATAAACATGATGGTATTAAAGACAGAAGACAGGTAACAGCATCAGTATTTCTGTAAATCTGCTAAACTCATTATCCCATAGCATATTACTGTTATTGAAAGTCACCATCTGTAAGATATTTCTTATGGTGCATATTCATGTCTGTATAAAGTGGAACTACAATAAATTTAAAAGGCATACTTATGGGATAATGGGTTTTAGTGGTAAAGTGCTGAAACAGTCACCTACCCCAACCCCTATAAACTGAGCAAATTGGCCTGACATAGTAGTGGCAATTTTCTGTAAGCATGTTACCAAAACTAGAAGGGTGATCATCAGAAGAGCAAGCAACAGTTGATCAAGAGTTATAGCCAATGAAAAGCTTCAGTATAGAAGTTGTACGTCAGAAAAGGAAAAAGTAGGACAGAGGAATAGCTTTCATGGTATTGGTGCAAGAGTTATTAACCATATGCAAGACACTTCCACTCATCAAACTCCTTCCATAAATGAAATTATTTCATCTAAAAAGAAAGAAAAAGAGAATCACTAAGAATCATCAATCATCAGTAGGTGACATAAAAACACATTGAAACTGTTTATCACTGTCAAACATGGATCCAGCTCTTCTACTCACCTCCAGGCATTAACATTTTCTTATTTCTCAACCAAACACTATGTTGTGACAACTCATCGGAATTGTTTTTTATGACAATTATGATGAGTCATAAATTATAATCTAATCGTTTATAGGATATACAATGAGTTTAGTATAAGAAACGGCTGCCTTATCTGGACTTATTCAGGTAAACAAATATATATAAACCACATTGAACAGTAAAAACTCTCTAATACAACCATTGACGAGAAGAAACTTCATGGAATTGAAGGCATGTAATAGCTTGTAGCAAGATGAAATTAAAAAAGTACACTTACATGAACTTTCTACCTTCTATCACCTTGTATAAAGCAGCCACATTCTTTAATCCTTGTAAAGTTATAATCAAGAAGTGGAAATAATAGTGAGTGTTTACTGTACTCATATTTCAGAAAACACACATAGAAACTGTTAACCACTGCCACACGGATCCAGCTCTTATTCTCACCACTAGATACAAACATAAAATCATTACAAATAAGCACAATTGCAGTTACAAATTGAAGCTATCATGATGAATTTCTTTGGAGACATACAATCAACAGTTATTACATTTCAAACCAATCCATCTTTATTTTTCAGGTGAACTTCATCATTTGTTACATACACTTGCATTCATTACAGAATTCTTTATTTTGTATGTGACCACTAAAAAGATTATGTTTCTTGTCAATATGGCAGGAAGCAGCATTGTGCAAATCAACAGAAATGAAGAAATTGTCAATAGGACTTTTCTGCATTACTGTGGTTCTGCATTCGACTGTCACTTGTCTCTAAAGATCACCAGGCTTTTTTATATATCATTCAAACTCAATCAATATACTTTATCATTCAAAACAGTCCGTAACCTATACAGTATAAATACACATAAAAAAACAACGTACAGTAACAGCTCTCTATTATGACCACTAAGGTGAAGGCTAATTGATTGTATAAAAGAAAGGTGGCAGCTAATCCCTTTACCTTTACCCAATAGCCTGTTTCCTGCTAGAATTTAGTAAATATTCCTTTAGATACATATTCATGACTGTATATCTTGGAATTATTTTCGTCCCTGGAGGATTAAAAGAATGCGCTAAAAGGCGCTTCTATAAGTAAATGGTGATAGAGAGTTGATAGTAAAACAGGATCTTTCTGTTTTACTGTCACCTTGCTTTAAGCAGTCATCTTTATGAAATACATGAGTGACATACTTTAGTGGTCATAATAGAGAGGTTTACTTAACAAACTCTATGTACATTACACATTCTTCGAGATATATTCAACAATAGACTGAATTATTTTAGCTGATCTTGTTACTCTTACAGAATTATCAATTTTCTCAGACAAAACACTTTTTACCCCATTGAAACCATCTCTCTGATATGCAAGAAGTAAATGTTGAAAACATAAATCACTGCCAGCAATTTTTGTTGCAGTTGCTGCAGTTAAAACTTTTTTTCTAACAAGAGGTTCCAATGAAGTAAAATGCTTATCAACATTGCAACTGAATTTGTTTTTTTGTAAACAATAATTAGTAGTATATGATGCTGACATATAATTTGCAGTCTCTATTTTGGCTGTTTCAAAAATTGATTTCAATGTACAGACATCTGACAAGGCATTGTGTGCATCATAATCAGAATTTAAAAAGTGTCTGGCTAGTGAAATCTGCTTATAGGAATCCAATCCAGGATATACTTTTTTGATTACATGTAAAGTGTCAACAAACCCATTCACAGAGGAGGAGAAAGTGTCAAAAAGATTGCAACTTATTAAAGCATTGGTAAGAATTTGGCTATCAAAACTTTTACAATTATGTGCAAATAGTATATTATTATTGGTCTTCTTTAAAAAAGTGCAAAACATTTTTAAAGCATCATTAATTGAATATGAGTTGACAAGTTGTCCATTTAATAACAATTCTCCATTTACAGTTTTTAGTCCTGTGATTTCAGATGCTTTGCTGGATATCTTCATCTTGGGTTTTACATATACATTGAATTGTTCCTTTTCCGATACAGCAGCTATCTGGATGATGTGTGATTTTCTTCCTGAAATTTTATATATGAAAAAAGTTGAAGTCAATTTGTTTGTACAGTAAAACCACTATAATACAGCCACTGACATGTGTTAATGTTATGTCTTTTAGACAGATTGCTGCTTAAAGCAAGATGAAAGTAAAACAGAAGGTTATTTTAAGCTTTATTTTATGTTGCTTTCACCTTGCCTTGAGCTGTCAACTGTCTTTCATATGTAATCAAATAGCCTTCTTTTGTGTAAATGGTTGTAATAGACAGATTACAATATATTGAAAGTTAATAAAATAGTTTGGTTCCTCGGAACACTTGTGTCACCTGCCAGCAACCATCAGTCTAACAAGAGTTTAAGTTAAAATGACAAACATCGTTATACCAGAAATAAACTACTGCAAAAGAAAGTATAGAAGAGGAGAATAAATCTCATGGTATTGATGCAAGACACTTTCACTCAGCAAATTATTTAAGTAAATGAAATTTTATCTGGAAAGGATGAGTTGAACAGAAGTTATTTGCTGAAAATAGAAAATATGGAATAGGGGAATAACCTTCACAGTATTGCTGCAATAGTTATCAACCTTAGACAATTTCACTCATCAATCACTTTCCATAAAAGAAATTTCATTTAAAAAATTTCAGTAAAACAGAAGAAATCTGCATGAAACAAAAATGTTGAAAAGGGGAATAACTTTCACAATATTTATACAAGAATTATGACCATTGTGTAATACGCGTTCACATGTCAAGCTCTTTCCATAATTAAAGTTGCATCTTAAAAGATTGAGTAGAACCTTATATATGAGGCTGGACACAAAAAGTGTGACGGACAGACAGGCAGGCGGACAAACGGACGGACAGACGCCGGAAGAGTGATCCCTAAGTGTCGCCTCTGCCTACAGCAGGTGACACAAAAACCAAAGAAACACAGTGTGGGTGCCAGTGCTTATCTGTTATGTTGTGCTTATAGATTAAGATGGAACAGTGTGATATTGTTGCTTTCGTCTTGACTATTCATCCCTCTGTCTACTGTGAGGCTAAAAGACCCTGAACCTTTTTCTGACATGACCCAACTTGTAATGAGCTTAAGAGTTTCTTGGGTTAAGTACACATGCCAAATATGAAGTCTCTTTTACATGTTGATTCAGAGTAATGTACATGTTAAATTAACACTATTTGACCTCAAACTGACCTTGACCTTTGTTGGACAAGACACAAGTTGTACTGAGCTCAATTATCATCCTGCAAATGAATACAAAACTGTGGGCATATTTAGACAATAAAGTGGAGACTTCATTGTACTTTTAAAATGAGTTATTTTGCAAATACCTAGTCCAGTAGTCTCCAAATCAAAGAAAGTTTTGGTGTGGGGTCCTTCTTTACAATGCTCACTCCCTATAACAAGCCCATCAGGAATTGATTCATATGAAACATCCTCTGAAAAAAATCAATTATCATATTTATACTAATCAAACATAATAAAAAACATTTATGAAATATACATCCAGGGAGTAAACTGAGCATATCCAACAGTGTCTCACTCATTTTATCATCAAACCCTATGATGTCACAACTCATTAGAATCATATCTTTGAGACAACTCTAATGAGTGGTGACACCATAGGGTTTGAAGCAGAAATAAAGATTTTAGTTTTTGAAATACTCCCTTTGAATCTTGTACATCAATTGATTAGTTTGGGTGAATCAGCAAATGTATTGCTACAAAATGACTTACTTAAAACAGGATTTTATACAATACATAATCTAATGAACTTCTTTACCCAAATTCTGTAAATTTGGATGGTACTGTGGTCCTTCTTTAACTTCTAGAGTAAATCTTCTCTGTGATCTGAAATGTAGAAAACAACTGATAAAACAATGGCCACTATTACTATTTAAAACTACTTTGTGTGCATGTGTGATCAAAATCCATTCAAAACTGTACTTGTTAAAGTGTAAATGCTGTAACATGTGGCATTTTCAACATATCAAGGGCAGATTACCCTTGACCTGTTGGTCCAGTTTCAATATTAAGAAAACACCTCTAAGAAATTATGGTCATGTACAATCTGAGCAAATTTGAGAAAGACAGAATAAACAAGAATATCGTTCCCAAAGATGGATGCTCCCCACAATGAAAAAAACCCAAGGTATAGCATGTTTAGTATGTGAACACAGTATCAAGTTTCATCAACTTATGATGTAACGTTCAGGAGATATGCTTCAGACAAAATATAAAAATTCTATACAAAAAGGTCGACAATTCAATATTTGGAGATAACAGAGTTATAATTCTTGTGTACTTCAATTTTTTTTGTCATACTCTAACACATAATCAAGTTTCATCAAGTTATAGGGCTTCAGAAAAAAAATTTACAAGAAAGGGAGATAATTCAATATTGGGAGATGACAGAGTTATGGTTATTGAGTACAGCACTCCCTGTTTCATCCCGTATTACTGTATCAAGTTTCATCAACTTACAATGCAATGCTCAGGAGATATGATCCTGACAAAATTTGATTTTTTTTTAAATAGAAAAAGAGAGATAATTTAATATTTTTGTGTACTGCACCTCCTTATGTCATCATGTATCACTGTATCAAGTTTCATTAATTTACATTGTAACAGTCAAGAGATATGCTCCGGACAATTTTTTAAAAAGATTTTAGAAAAAGGGAGATAATTCAATATTGGGAGATGACAGAGTTACTGTTCTTGTGCAATGCACTTCCTTATGCCATCCTCTATCACTCTAACAAGTTTCATTAACTTACAGTGTAACAGTCCAGAGATATGCTCCGGACAAAATTGATTTATTTTATGAGAAAAAGGGAGATAAATCAAAATTGGGAGATGAGAGAGTTATGGTTCTTGTGTACTGCACTTCCTCATGTCATCCTCAATCACTGTAACACGTTTAATCAACTTAGGGTGTAACAGTCCAGAGATACGCTCCGGACAAAAAATTCAGACAAAATATATTTTTTTTATGAAAAGAGGGGAGATAATTCAATATTGGGAGATGACAGAGTTACAGTTCTTGTGTACTGCACCTCTTTCTGTCATTCTCTATTCTATATACTAACAATTTACAAGCATAAGTCTCCACAAACCTTTTCTGTTTTAATTCAAGCTTGCGTCTTTTGGCTGTATGTGTGGTTGCAATGGCCTTACGCTTTCGGAATTGTAAATCCTGGAGGGCGAGCAGTCTAAATGAGTGTGTTCCAGGGGATATGCCTATCTTACGATGAACCTGTATATCAAATAGAGACATACCTATAAGACTAGTATAGCTAGTATGTATCTTAACTCTGTACCCCATAGCCTGTTTCTAATTTTGAAAACAGGTGACCACTTAAAGCAGGTTGAAAGTAAAGCATCTTGAAGCACATTCTGCTTTACTTTCAGCCTCCTTTAAGCTATCATCTGCTAGGCTAAAGAAACTTTTTTTCTAATAGTACACATTCATGACGTAATAAACTGGAACTCTTTTCTTCCATGGAGGAATAAATTATAGGCGTAAAAAGGCATATTTATGGTATAATACAAGTAAACATCATATTTGCATGCAACCCAAATATTAAAATTCTATTGTATAATCACCATCATGTCAGTGTAAGAGATTTCCATAAAAAGAATTGACTATTCCAGTGAGATTTTTGAGGAGTGACTATTAAGCGATGTCGACAAGTGATTGTATTCATAAAAGGTGTAGATCCTGATCAGAGGAGTCCTCTAGGAGCTCTCTAGTCTGTGTCTGGACTGTAAGTATATGACAAGGGTATTTTCGATTAGTACGCTGTTAGAAAATGACAAGTATGCTCATAGATAGGGCTGAATGTGTTCTGTAAATATCTGACTATACATTGTTCAGAGGTTTTTTATAAAACTATCTTTCAACTTACAGAGGTGATGTACTTTCTACCAGCATTCTTCTGTGACACTGCTGCAGCAACCCTGAAATTGAGATTAGCAGAGCCAGAAAAGTGCATACTCTTGGGTGCTTTCGAAGCAATTGATTTGTTAAGACTTTCATTGGCTTGAGTACTACCAAGATTACTTAATTTTATTGCATGTTTTAAGTAGGCATCAAAAATTTGCTTTATATCTGTTTGCAACTGACCAGATGACAGTGGTTTTCCAAACGGCAATGATTTATACGGTTTACCTGGATCATTGGTTTTTTTACACCATGCCTGACAATAACTGTGATCCCCAAAGGGGTGAAAGGCCAGGGCCTTGATACCCTGTGCAATACCATCCGGATGTCCAACATTTTGACTTAAAACATATCCAAAAAGCTTTAAAATGTATCGAATAACTGAAACAGATAGGGATTTATGCTTGTTACGAAGTGAATATAGTAATGAACTGACAGATTTTCTAATATGGTTTTTGTCTGATCTTTTCAAAATCATTTTGTCAACTTTTTCCCTTAGTTTATTAATAGAAGCTGCATCATCATCACCTACAATTGCTTTTGTTTTAATTCCCAAATCCTTAATTCCTTTCACCATTTCCACTACCATATCTGGTTCCATGGACTTAGCTGAACCTGTAAAATTACGCCTACAGTCATGTGATGATGGTGTGATCCCTTTCTGTTCAGCTGATTCACATATTCTGCATTTTTTGGATCTAACGGAGTAGCCAAGAACCTTTCCGGTTTTGCAGCCTATCATGGTACAGTGACCTGATAAGAATAAAACAATATGTGCTTGTAAAACATGATGTCCTCAATGTGACCATGAGCTCTAACTGACCTTGAGCTTTGTCTATGACTGAGCTGGTAACAAGTTCAAGAGGTTCTTGAGCTGAATATGCAAGCCAAATATGAAGTCTATATCATATGTAGTTTCAAATTCATGAACAAGTTTAAAGTTATGGACAAAAAGAAAGAGCATAAGCAATACACTCCTGACCATGTGGTGTAAAAAGGATGGTCAAAACATGTACTTTGTTAGTTACTTTATGTCATGGTACTTATAATTTTATTCCTTAACCTTTCCATAAATAGTATCCAGTATTGTTGACAGACAGTTGCTTAAAACAGGCTAAAAGTAAAGAAGAATGCTCATTTAGTATCATTCATTTTTACTTTCAGTCTGCTTTAAGCTAACATCTGCTAGGATACAGGAAATTATTTTTTATAAGTAAGCTACTTAACCCATTACCCCATTGTATGTTTCTAGTTTTAAATAAAGGTGGTCACTTAAAGCAGGTTGAAAGTAAAGCAGAATGTGCCTTAAGGCGTATTCTGCTTTACTTTCAGCCTGCTTTAAGCAAACTCCTATAATGATATAGAAGGTATGTCTTATGAAGTTAGGATGCTTATTCATAACTGTATAAAATGAAACCATTACTATTCAGTGGAAGAATAAGTTACAAGGTGTAAAAAGGCGTATTTATGGGGTAAAGGATTAAAGTTGATAAAGTTTATTAATCTCTTAAATTTCTCTTTAAACTCTGTATACAAATCAATTTATTTTTTTAGTGAAAACACACTCCTTTAAGAGTACCTGATAGACTGTCGTATGATTTCCCACTTCCTCGTTTCTGCCAACCACCATCTACACTGACTTCAATTTCTCTACAAATATAATTAAATCGATAAACTAAATCATCCTTAATGAGCATTACTGCATTACTTACAGCCTGCTTTTATCTAATAACAGTTACAATATAGGAAACATTTCTTTTGGTGCATATTTGTTCGGTTTATATTCATGTATAAAATGCAACTACATGTATCGAAACAAACTAAAGACACTTTAATTCCCCCAGTCCCCTTGTTTTCTGAGTTGAAGATAGATGGATGCTAAGAGTACGCTGAAAGCAAAGCAGCAAGCTTTTCAACCCTTTTAATACTCCATATATAAGCATATAACCCTTTTAATTAAATCCTCCACTACATGAAGTTCCACTTTATTTAACCATGAGTGTGCACATAACAAATGCTTTTGTCTATCCTATACTGATGGTTGCTAAAAGGCATGCATTCTGCTTTAATTTCAACCTGTTTCAAGTGGTTGCCTGCATTCAAAACTAGAAACAGGCTATTGAGTAGTTTTAAGGAGTATTCTGAGACCTAGTGGTTTAAGTCACTAAGCTCCTCACCCCTGTGGGTTCAAATCCCAGTCTGGGCATTCAGATTATTCATGTGATATGACTGAGTAACTGTTAAAAGCGACATAAAATCATACCAAAAAATTATTATAAGGAGTATTCTGCTTTATTTTTAGACTGCTTTAAAACATCATTTGCTAAGATCTTTTGGTGCATGTTTATGATGTATACAGGTAAAGTGGATCTATATTCTTTGGTGGACAAATAAAGTCAGGGCTGCCATTTCTCCGAATATTTTAAAGTAAAGCCAAATGCGCCTAAAAGCAGTCATGTGTTTTCAAAACTAGAAAGAGACTATGGGGTAAAGGTACAGTTAGTAAAATTGCGTCTGAAAATTTGAAATCTTAGTATTTTTATGATGAAGTTATATAAAGTCATATCTATTTAGTAATGGGTCAGACACTGTAAGCCTACTCATAAATTGGGTACAGTATTTATTAAACGTTTAACTCATAGCAACCTTTCTTCACTAGTCTCTTCTTGTAAGGCCTGATCTATAGACTCCCTGGCAACAACCTCTATTGCTTCCCCTGTCTCCTTCAACCTGAAATAAATTTTATTACTTTTTTCACAAAACAATCAGTCATCTTTTTCACCTGAAAGTCCTGAATCCTATATTCATGAAAATTGCCATTAAATAATTAGTAAAAAAATATGAGTTCCATGGACTGATAAACGTTTTAGCCTTTATTTAATTTTAAACCAGATTGTGTTCTCTGGGACTCATTGTTTTAAAGAACCTGGAGACTTATTAATTTGATTTCTAAATGAATCACTGATGAATCATCTTGAAAATATTCAGATTTAAGGCTTAAAACTTGGTTTTAATGGTTTTGTTATTTATATTCACATAAAATCCTTCAATATTATTTAACTCTTTGAACCCTAGTCACGCATAATGATATATGCGTTATTTGCAAACAGTGTACATGAGAGGAATACACCTGTCCCATGCAAACAATGAAGACCTCTGATCAGGGTCTACTGTTTGTAATTTTGAAATATATTGTAAAAATCAACCCTTAAAAGTAAAAAATGGACATGCCTATATTGAAAATTAGAATGGTCCATTTGAGGTTTCAGGGAGGAAAGGGTTAACAAAGAAAACTGCCAGTACTACTCACAAACCTATCTATAACTTTACAAATGTTTTTCGAGCAAAATGTATAATAAAGTGTGACACATAGCTCCCCCCCCCAAAAAATAATTTTTTTAGTGTTTTTTCAAGAATACATTACCTTCTTTTCATCATAGAATAGTGCACTGCAGGAATGTTCAAACACATCAGCACACTATTAAATTGAGCAACACCAATGCCAGCATGCAAAATAGCTGCAGAAGAAAAAGAGAATATTTGGTTCCTTGTTTTGAATGAGAAATGTTATCTGGCAAGGGGGATGAATATATCAGGGTGAGTCAAAGGCAAACCTGATATATTCAGAGGCCTAGCAACATAACAGTAATTTATAAAGAGAATATTTTGTCTCCAGCTTGCATTCTATAAGCAATACATTTTTTAAAAGTTTGTCAATTATAGAAGTACATGTATGCTAGCAAGCAACTGATGTCGCATACTCTGTGACATTTTATTTTCAAAGAATATTTCGAATAACCGTGGTCAGTGGTCACCTGTCCGGATTCTGTTGGTAGAGTTTTTAAATAATTTTCTTTAGCAAACTTGAAAATAAGCGTCTCGGTAAAAAATAAGTTCGACTACAGGTCATTGGCCATCTGACATAATAACATTGGTCATGTGACCAACTGACATTATAACAATTTAAATTATTAATATCATGCTATTTGTTATCTGTTCGGAAAATCACAGCTGTACACCTTATGTATCTTACAGTCTATATACATGTGCTTTTTTAATTTACTGAATGTGGGCATGGTATCAGCACATTAAATTGTTTTTAACAATAAAAGATATAGAGCATTATATTTTTTTTTATGTACAATCTATTAAACTCCAATGTCATATTACCTGTTGATGCTTTAGTGTTGACATCATACACCTGGCCATGTTTCTTTGAACATTGTATGGTAGAGGTACGGTTGCACAAAGCACAGAATATGTCTAACGTGACAGCCAAACCAGTAGTTTTGTGCTGTGTGGCGTTATGAAGCTGCAGAGGTTGTCCACAATGTTGGCATCCTCTCAACCCTTCAGCCAAAGTCCCCAGCTCAATTATAAACCTTCCATCTCTCCAGTTTCCCCCAGTCCCTGCTGTTATAACTTCTTCATGGCTGACTATTCCTACATCTGGGAGATGATTTGCACTGCAATGAAAAGAAGAAGCAGCAGCAACCGCAGAAGCTTTTGTATACTGGTGCTCATCCAGTTCATTACAATTTTTAGCGTTTGATGACAGTGACACTGCTGAATATTTATTTTTGACAGATTTCTTTATAAACTTTCCTGTTTTAGCTCTATACATGTCTATTAGAAATATTTAGTATTAATATTCAAAAATATAGAATCTAGATTTAAAATGTACAGCAATGATACTTTTAGATTTCAAGTTTGTGACAATATCATAAAGCAAGAAACTTCAGAAGTTAAAAAAATGCGGTTTGTGGTTCGTGTATTTGGGTAATTCGTGCCGCCGCTCAACGACCAAATTCCACTATTTTTGCAGAACGAACGTGAGATCAAACCAAACAAGCGGAAAACAGACACAGATGAACACAATCTAGACCTGTGAACGCTTCTAGCGATACAGGATTTAACTGATCAACGTCAGCGATCTACATACGAAATGACGGAAACAACGGTGAATAAAAAGCTCAGCTTAGGAAGCGATTTATTCTAATCTATTATCTAGGATGACCAATATGTGTTATAAATACAAACCAACTCTGAAAGAGAGAATTAAGAGTATGAGAAATCCGTTTGTTTCACAAATCACTCAACAATATAGACGATTATCGGCAAAATGTTCAGATAAACTCCATCCACTGCAGACGAAAATGAAAACCGGATGTAACAAAGTGCGACTTACCTATTGACAACGGTGTATGCTGTAAACTACGCATCGGGCAAAATAACGTTCAAACGTCCCGTTCGGTACGAAAACCCAAAACCTTTCGCGGAAATAGTATTTTCTGATCGTATGCGGTCACAGAAAAAACATTTTGTGAACTATTAAAGTTTACGCCTTCTAAACGTTTTTCGGCAATTTCGTCATGCGCACTAAGACAGGCGGACATCCTTAAGTAATCAAAAAGTTATGGCCAAGGTGTCACAGAAAGTGACAAATGCACCGAAGTGTATTCATTTGGCTTTCAAGTAAAATCATACAGCAGGTTATAATTGTACTCCTTGTTGTTGTTGTGATGGAAATGTACAAAGAAACAAGCTTTTTCTAGATTTTTCAAATGCATCATCACCATAGCATCATGATGTCATGATGACATCATGATGACGTCGTTGTCATAACAAGGTTTGTCATATGTCATATTGAGGAATTATTTCTAAATTTAGAAATGATCACATGATCAGAGTGTTATGGCCAGTTGGGATGAGTTATCTCCCTTCCTATTCACTTCTTAGTCACTTGACATAATATAGGATGAGTTATCTCCCTTTCCACAAGATGTGCATATTAAGGAACAAAATGTAAAGTTATAAAGGGGCATAATTCTGTCAAATTTTGTGCAAGAGTTATGAAACCTGTCACTGAGTGTCCCCATATAACACTGATAATATATACCAAGTTTGAAAATGGTATTGTATATAGTTTTCAAGAAAAAGGCAAATGACCCGAAAAAATGCGACGGACGGACGGACAAGGCATTTCCTATATAGCCCCCACCACACAGTGTTGGGGGTATAAATAAGAGTATGTTCAACCTAAACAAGATCGATTTATTGGATTACTACCATAGAAGTCTGTAAATATTTGGCTTTAAACTCAACTTCGAATTGTCATGGTTCGGCTGCACTAACTTCCTTACGTCGACCAAATCTTAGGTTGTGACTACTTATATGAATCATCTCTTTGAGATGGTTGAAATGAATCTGATCATCATCATCATCATTGGATTTTTATTAACGTGCATGGGTGGGAGCATTGTCCACACCAGTGGGCTCCCTTCCAGGTAACTGGCTAACTGCACGCATGGCGGTTCTTTCACAGGATCTCTAGGCTTTTCTATCATGTCGGGGTCAACTGCTGCAAGTCCCCATTCTTGGCAGTCTCTTACAGTCAGCTCCCTCCATTGCATCTTGGGCCTCCATGGCCCACGCTTTCCTGCAACTTTCATATCTCTGGTGCGCTTAATAGCTTCAGTGGAGCGTTCAACGTGCCCATACCATCGAAGTTGTCTTTCCCTCAAGATGAGCTCCAAGTCTTCTATGCAAAGTAGCAGCTTCCTGGAACAGACAGTGGTCACATCTTCTGGCTTGACATTGCAAATCTGTTTGATCATGGCCCTGTCATTACGCTGCAGGCGCTGGAAGTTTGGCTTGGTCAGAGGCCAGGTTTCACTGGCGTGGTGCATAACACTTTGCACGCACATGAACATGAATCTTATAGTCACAACATAGGATTAGGTGAATATAAAATGGGGTCAAGAGTTTAAGCACACAGCATAAAGCAAAATAAAAATAAAGGTAACAAAGTTCCTAAGTGTGCTTTACTTTCATAAATTGCAAGGAAAGATGGTAGCTGAAAGTAAAGCAGAATGGACCTTAAGGCACATTCTGCTTTACTTAAGGGCTTTAAGGCACATTCTGCTTTACTTTCAACCTGTTTGAAGTGGTCACCTATCTTCAAAACTGGAAACAGGCTATGGGCAAATGGGTTAAACCATAAATTGAAGAACTTAAGTGAATGGTGTTTATGCAGATGAAAGGGTTAATCAGTACTGTGAAGTAAACAAGTATATCCCGGGGCTCCAGATAAGGGAAGCATTTCAAGAATATAAGCATGGACCAAGATGTTTTTACCTGACACAGGTCCATGGTGACCCATGAATACATGGACCAGGTTGAAAGCTGTTCCGTTCAACATCTGGAAAAACAAAAAGAAACAGTCATATTACATGTATTATTTCAGATAAGGGGACTATTTCAAAAACCTGTCTTGTGACATCTCTTTGGCATCATCTTGAAATTTAGATAGAGAAATCATCAATTAAATGCATTTTAAAATTTTGTCTTACAACCGTTTTTGTCGTACAAAGTTTTATGAAACTGTGACAAGCCACTCAGATTGAAATAAACTGTCAAGGCTTTTTAAAAACTTGTCATTTTTTTACGTTTTACTGCCTTGTGTTAAACTATTCAAATTGAACAGGAAATAATAATGTCTTGTCCATAATAATGTACATGCTTTAATCCATTTGTGCCCAGGGATTCTTCCATACAAAAAACAATATTGAATTAGTCCATTTTTTATCTAAGGGGTGCCTGGTCTAAATTTTTATTTTCATTTTGAATCATATTGAAATTCTTATCAGCAAACAAAATTGTTACAGTGTAGACTTTGAGACACTGTGGCGTCTGATCAGTCTACGCTGTTTGCCAATGTCCCTGTTATTTTATGGGATGCTAGGCACAAATGTGTACAGTAAAGCCTCTCTAATACGACCACTAAATTGTGTTAATTATTAGGTGTTTCTGACTGTGAGGTAACTGCTTAAAGCAAGGTGACAGTAAAACAGAAAGCTCCTGTAGGAGCTTTCTGTTTTACTGTCACCTTGCTTTAAGCTGTCACCTGTCTTTTATACACTGAATTAGCCTTCTTTTTAGTGTCTGTAATAGAAAGGTTTTACTGTATATTAACACAGTCTAACCAGAGTTTTCTCATCTCTCAGACAGAGGTATCCCGAAATCTAGGGTGTGTGAGATAACCTTATCTGTCCGGACAGACAAGCCGAACTATCTTATAATTGGTTGTTATTGCCGTTGTTATGACGTCCTCATGCATGCATTAGCGCATTAAAATACAACTCGCCACTGTATTAAGCAAGTTAAATGCCTTTTTAGGGTTGACGAGGTGAGAAAATAAATCTAACACCACAGTTGAGTGTCAGATGAATATCCCACCCTCGTTTGAAGATCTTTTTGGAACACTCGGCAAAGCCTCGTGTTCCAAAAATATCTTCAAAACTCGGGTGGGATATTCTTATCTGACACTCACGGTGGTGTTAGATTCACTATATATCAGGGCTATATTTACCTTTATTTTGCCATCAGCTCCTCCTGTGACTAGGATGTCAGATATTGGACAGTAACAGCAGCTAAATACAGAAACAGTGCCGTAAAACACAAGTCATATATCAATCCATAACTCCAGAGCTCTAGATAAGAGGGAGTAAACTGAACAAATCCAACATTTTCTCACTCATTTTTGCACAAAATCCTATGGTGTTACTACTCATTAGAACTGCCTCGAAGAGACGGTTCTAATGAGCAGTAACATGTGATCTCCATAGGGTTTAAAGCAGAAATAAAGATTTTAGTTTTTGAAATACTTCCCTTATCTGGAGCCCTGATAACTCCACAAAAATATTGAAAATGTAGGGTTTTAACTATTTAATCAACAACTCATCCTACCAATAAAGTATTATGAAAATCTTACAGTGTTATTGTGTTAACCCATTACCTCTTAGCCGATTTCTAGCTTTGTAAACAGGTGACCACTTAAAGCAGGTTGAAAGTAAAGCAGAATGTGCCTTAAGGCACATTCTGCTTTACTTTCAGCCTGCTTTAAGCTACCATCTGCAAGGATATAGAAAATATTTCTTCTGATACATATTCTTGGCTGTATAAATTGGAATTCTTTTCTTCAGTGGAGGAATAAATAGAGGCGTAAAAAGACGTTTTTAAGGGGTAATGGGTTAACAAAAGGCTGAAACTGAACAAATCAAGCATTTTGTACTTTATGACCACTAAATCTTATGGTGTAACTACGAGACAATTCTAATGAGTAGTAAGACCACAGGGTTTTATGCAGACATAAAGCACAAAATGCTACATTTGTTCAGTTTAATTATTATGAAAATCTGACAGAGTGTTAACAAAAGGTTCGAACAAGAGGGAGGAGTAAACTGAAAAAATCTAGCATTTAAGACGCATTTTGCTTTACTTTCCATCTGTTTCTTCAATACCAGAAACATGCCATGGAGTAAAAGGTTAAAAGACAATCAGTACAGGGGGACCCGTTTCATAAAACTCTGTACGAAAAATGTTGTCGTCAGTCAGATTATAAAAGTCTCAATTATTATTTATGTCTCAATCTAATCCTGTCTTGTGACATGTTTTTAGAATCGTCTTGAAAAGACGATTCCAAAAAGATGTCACAAGACAGGATTAGATAGAGAAATCAGAAATTAAATGTATTTTAAAGTTTTGACTTATGACAACATTTGTCGTAAGAAGTTTTATGAAATGGGCCCCAGGTATGTATCCAAGTTACTGCTCACCATTTTAGAGGTCCATCATGGCGATTTGGAACCCGAAAAATTTGTCTTCTTGTCTGAAATAAGAAATGGTGAACCAAGATGATATAAAAATGGGCATCATTGATCATGCACAGCTCAAATATAAAATATCAAGGCTTTAATTGAGGAGAGTATTTCCTAAGAGATATAGTGAATCTAACACCACCGTGAGTGTCAGATAAGAATATCCCACCCGAGTTTTGAAGATATTTTTGGAACACAGTATTTTAAGGCGCTAATGCATGCATGACGACGTCAAAACAACGACAATAACAACCAAGATAGTTCCATTAGTTCGGCTTGTCTGTCCGGACAGATAAAGTTATCTCACACCCCCTAGATTTCGGGATACCCCTGTCCGAGAGATGAGAAAATCCTTATACCTCTGCACTAAACCCCTTCAGACACTTCTGAGAGGTCATATCATAGCATTTGGTAGACTCAAAGGACAAAATGTTGGAAAACATTTATTTACTTTCGCTTATCTAGACTCCTGAATATAAAGTATACAGTTTAAACATATTTTATTTCCTATTTTAAATTTCAAAATGGAAATGGGGTTGGGCCACAAGTTCCAAAAACATTAGATATGACCCTTCCCTCATTTATTTACTCTCACTTGTCTAGACCCCTGGGGCCCGTTTCATAAAACTTCTTACGATGTTGTCGTAAGTCAAATCTTTAAAATACATTTAATTTCTTTTTTCTCCATCAAATCCTGTCTTGTGACATCTTTTTGGAATCGTCTTGAAAAGTCGATTCCAAAAAGATGTCAAAAGACAGGATTAGATGGAGAAATAAATAATAATTGAGACTTTTATGATCTGACTTACGACAACATTTGTCGTACGAAGTTTTATGAAACGGGGCCCTGAACATAAAGCTACATATTTTATCCATGAATACATTTTTACACATCTAAGTTAATCCACCAGGAAAGAAAACAGTTCCTCTTTACACAATCATGAGCTGATGAGCATGCCATATAAGATATTCTTCCTATTTCCTAGCAGATGTTAGCTTAAAGCAGACTGAAAGTAAAGCAGAATGTGCCTTAACCCATTACCCCATAAATATGCATTTTTACACCTTTTATTTATCCATCCATTGAAGAAAATAGTTCTAATTTACAGTCATGACTATGCACCATAAGAAATATATTCTATATCATAACAGATTGTAGCTTAAACCAGGTTGAAAGTAAAGCAGAATGTGCCTTATGGCACATTCTGCTTTACTTTCAACCTGCTTTAAGTGGTCACCTATCTTCAAATCTAGAAATAGGTTATGGAGTAATGGGTTAAGGTGCATTCTGCTTTGATGTCAACCTACTTTAAGTGGTCACCTGTCTTCAAAACTAGAAACAGGCTATGGAGTAAGGGGTTTAAAGGGAGATAACTCATTGGCTACAAACCTTCATATTGACCACACAGATGCCATTCCCATGCATAGCAAACATTGTGTCCTTCAGTTTGTCTATCTTGATGTCACGGATCCACTGAAGAGATGAAACACACACAATTATATTGGTATAAGTATGGTATACCATGAGGCTATACAATATACATGTATGGTTAAGTAATATAATTTTATTTAGAAGATTTTGGAAATTTATTTTATCTCTTTGAACCATAAACTATTATATATACCTATACAACATGTAAAACGAGAGCACCACATGCGGGTGCAAAACAATTGTCTATTTTGTTATCCTTAAATAAGTTATGGCCAATGTTAAATTCTCTCTAATTTACCTCTAAATGATCTCCACTTTTGTGGGACATGACCAAAGTTGCACTCTCAACTCAAGAGCTTCTTGAGGTGAGTACATAAACCAAATATAAAGTATAATCACATGTAGTTAAAAAAGTTATTGCAAACGTTAAGATTTCAGATGATGACGATGACGACAACACAAGACTCCAGAGTGATGACAATAACTCATTTTTTTTCCAAAACAGACGGACGAGCTTAAACACGTCTCTAATAAACTGGCACTTGAAACTTGCCTCATTTCTTGTTAATTCAGTCTGGAATTTTTTCCCAGGTATGGCAAATGCTGCATGCTGAAAGAAAATAAAGAAAAAAAACAGGATTAATTCAAAAACATTGAAATCAGTTGAATTACACCTTACCTTAAGATTTCAATTCTTATAATATCCTAAGAGAAATCAAGGCAGGTGGCTGCTTAACGCAAATGAAGATGTAAGTAAAGCAGAGCTCCTTAATGAGCTTTAATAGTTTTCTGATATACTTATATTTTCCATAAAGCTATACTGTCTGCTATTAATTTTGATCAAATGCCTCTAATTATAGTATCAGTGACCTAGTTTTGACCACAGAAGGACTTAAGCGTGAGCTTCTACAATCAGTCAAGTTGTATTTATAGTAACCAGGGTTCTACTCTGATATTGAGGGGAGGATTTCAATAAATGAAATCTTCATTTCTGTATTAAACGCTATGGTGTCACTACTCATTAGAATTGTCTCTTTGAGACGATTCAAATGGGTAGTAACACCATAGGATTTGGTTCTGAAATAAGAAAATATAGGGATTTGTTCAGTTTACTCCCTCTTATCTGGAACCATAAAATGCAGAAACATTGACCTGTTTTTGACCACAAGAATTTGGAATGGGAACTTGCACAATAGTTGATGCTTGTGAGCACATGTATGACGTTTTGTGATAACTGGATATGAAATGAAGTTGTGTAGAGCGGTGATGTCATTTGGACTTTTCTTTCAAGGGGAATAACTGTAGAAGGACTAGTTCTACAGTGTTTTTCGTCCTTATATAACAGGTACCGATAAACGGAATCATTTCCAATTGTCAAAACTGACCATTTTTCACAATCATCGCTAATAAAATTTCCGAATTAGATCCCAAGCGAGGCCCTGCTAATGCCAGTTGAAGATGTGTACCCTTACAGAGAATATAATGGTACAATTTATTGCAAGCAGTTATATATGCTTCATGAATAAAGGAGAGTTTTATAAGTACGAGTTGAGTTGGGATTTGTGTTTATATGGTAAGGCTGCCACTGTACTCCGTTGGACGGTATATCACGGTTCAATGGCCACGGTTCGGTTCACGGTACAGACTTTTAAAACTCACGGTATGTACCGTGGTCACGGAATGAATGAAAGCATAAAATCTATTGCCTCAGATAAGCTTTGTATCGGGGTAGATTTCTATTTTATACATTTAAAAAGGCCAGATACGCTTAATATCAATTCAGTGCATAATAACTTATGACAATATATCTATAAAATACTCTCAACGTATAACGTACATTCGTACAA
This sequence comes from Gari tellinella, assembly GCA_922989275.2. Taxonomy (NCBI): domain Eukaryota; kingdom Metazoa; phylum Mollusca; class Bivalvia; order Cardiida; family Psammobiidae; genus Gari; species Gari tellinella. The sequence continues at coordinate 26,069,594 of OV277873.1, forward strand.
AAGCCGATTCCGCTAATGACTATCTTCGACAATCACTTCTCGGCTGATTACTGACTGTCTTAATTTGTGTGAGGTGTAATGCCGTAATAGGTAAGGTATTCCGATTGCTTGTTTCGATAAAGTGGGTACCAGTCAGTTGCTTGACGCTTGAAGCTATTTATTTCCTAAAGCGTCTCGATAACTTGGTAAACGTAGCTAATTGACACTAGTTTACGCGGTTTCTGTTAAATGTCGTACGGCGACCAAAGGGTAAAGTAAAGGGTTCATTCCGGTTTAAATATGTCACTTTTTGTGTTACTTTCAATCGAAATCGAAGATTTCCCAACCCATTATAGTTAATATACTAATAATTACAATTAATTGATGTGGTTGATAACTCTTCAAACAACTCATCAAACTTTGATTCAAAGTGAAAAGAACGGCGATCGTATGCAAGATAAGACATTTCAGCAGTGAAACACACCCATTCTACTATTTTCATAATACACAATAAAACAACGGAACTGTGTATACTGCAATTAAGTTAAGCCTAATAATGTATTGGCAAGAGAAGGTAGCAACAAGGACTGGTGAATACTGACAATTGCACAGTCAATTGTTGTTGAAAAATAGACTAGTTACAGACACATTTTTACAATTAAAAGTCAGTTGTAAATAACAGTGTATTTATGTCTACAATTGGACATTGTAAGACAAATACTACCAGTTCTTTGAAAGTGCCATTTACATCTTTCTAGGCAGGTATGTCTTTTCTCTATGAATGGCATAGATCTACTCTGTAGATGTTTATAATTTAGTTTTATCCTGATGAAGGTCTACTGAAGGACCGAAACCGGTCGATAAAGTTTCGTAAAAACCGATCGGACTTGTTATTATTCACACTGCGGACTTAGTCCTGAAGTTACTTTTAAATACAACAAACTTCACTGTGTTATAGTTTATTTCAGTGACCAAAGTTTCAAAACTGATCAAGAAACCATTGTTTTTCATATCATTCTATTATTTCATTTGGAAGATCTACAGAAATGAAATACCCTATAAGTATTTACCTATTTCTTTAATCCCAGGCAGTGTTTCGCGACATGTATCGTATCGTGACAGCCGTATCGCGATACGTATCGTATCGTGAGGTGAGCGTATCGTGGCAGCCTTATTATATGGTCTATAAAAAATTCCTAATTTGACTAAAAAAGACACATATTTTCCCAATTGGACTAAAAACAATGCAAATGTTTCCCTATTTACTCGGACCGGGACCCATTCCCAATAGGCCAAAGACAGGGCTCCCGATAAGAGGCAGTAAATCAAACAAATTCCATATTTTCTCATTAATTTCAGCACAAAATCCTTTGGTGTTACTATCATTAGAATTGTCTCTTCGAGACAATTCTAATGAGTAGTGACACCATAGGGTTTAAAGCAGAAATAAAGATTTTAGTTTTTGAAATACTCCTCTTATCTAGAGCCCTGCAAAGAGAAACCCTGTTCTACCTCTGCTCCTTGCATTTTCCACTCTTCCAAGAAGCCAATACCACCAGCATAGATTTCATCCTCCTCCTTGTTATAGATCAGACTGCAAGGAATAAAATAGATAGCAGGGCTGCCATAAGTTGACATGAACAAGAGCACCGCAGTGCGGCAAAATACGCCGGTCATGGCCGACGGGTGTCAAAGTCGTCCGGACTCAGGCCGACTGGAAAAAGTGTGCGAGTGTGATCAACCTTGCACTTTTCAGTCTTGCTCATTATTAGACTTAGTCATACAAAGATGAAAGAAAACTAAAAGTTATTGCCTGATAGTGTGGCTTATCTTAAATTTAAAGTATGTAAAGGGGCATAACTCGTTAAAAAATAATTTAACAGGAACCAAATAGCAAATTTGAAATCAATTGAATAAAATTGAAAAATTTCTGGGTTTTTTAAAAAATGCCCATTTTTTGACAATAAAGGGGGCATAACTCTGCTAAAAATAGTCCCAAACGTCTCAAATTTAAGGAACCAAAATTCACAGGTGCCTTCCCTGTATGATGAGAAAGCTAAATATGAAATTTGGTTACAATAGACAAAATGTAAGTAAAATTATTATCAGGAAACAATATATTGTAAAAATTATTGTGTGAAGGGGCATAACTCTGAAAATATGGAGTCAAACCAAAAACCCGTAATATATGTTAAGTAACTTCATTCATTGTATCACCATATCAAATTTGAAATCAATTGAATAAAAAAAAAAAATCTGCTTTTTTTTTAAAAATGCCCATTTTTGACAATAAAGGGACATAACTCTGCTAAAAATAGCCGCCAACGTCTGAAACGCAAACTCGTCCGAACTATTGTGGTATGGAATATTTGTAGGAAGTTTAATCAAAATTGGTTGATAAATGAAGGTGAGAGAGCGCTAAAAAGAAAATTTAACGGACGACGTGTGGATTATTTTAAATTTTAAGTATGTAAAGGGGCATAACTCATAGAAAAATAATTCAACAGGAACCAAAATTCACAGGTGCCTTCCCTGCATGATAAGAAAGATAAATATGAAATTTGGTTACAATAGACAAAATGTAAGTAAAATTATTATCAGGAAACAATATATTGTTAAAAAAATTGTGTGAAGGGGCATAACTCTGAAAATACAGAGTCAAACCAAAAACCCGTAATATATGTTAAGTAACTTCATTCATTGTATCACCATATCAAATTTGAAATCAATTGAATAATAAAAAAAAAAAGTTCTGGCTTTTTTTTTAAAAATGCCCAATTTTTACAATAAAGGGGCATAACTCTGCTAAAAATAGCCGCCAAAGTCTGAAACGTGAACTCGTCCGTACTATTGTGGTATGGAATATTTGCAGGAAGTTTAATCAAAATCGGTCGATAAATGAAGGTGAGAGAGCGCTAACAAGAAAAGTTAACGGACAGTCGGACGGACGTATGGACAGCGCTGGGTATACCATAATACGACCGTAGATAACGGGCGTATAAAAATCCTAAGAGTTCCAAATTTGCATTTTTCAAGTGCGATTTTACGAATTGTTACCTTTATCCCATAGCCTGTTTTTAGTTTTGTTGGCATGCGACTACTTAAAGCAGGCTGTAAGTAAAGCAGAATGCGGTCTCAAAACTTAGGGCAAAGACTGTAAATTGTTTAAAGTTTATCCTTAAATTGTGTTCCCCATTGAAGCTCATTTTATGCACTTTTTCCTCCAAAAGATGCCCTTTCATTATTTTCCCATTCCCATGATTTTCCCATTCTTTGATAAAAAGCCAAATAAAACTTTTCCTATATCCTGGCAGATGGATGCTTAACTCTTTCCTCCCTGAAACTTTAAATGGACAATTCCAGTTTCCATTTTAGTCAAGTCTATTTCTGACTTTTAAGGGTTGTTTTTGTCAATATTTGGCATTATGACAAACAGTGAAGACCCTGATCAGAGGGCTCCTAGGAGCCCTCTGATCTGGGTCTTCACTGTTTGCATAGGACAAGTATACTATTCACATGTACACTGTTTGCAAAGGACGCCAATATGCGGGACTAGGGCTCAAAGGGTTAAAGCAGACTCCTTCTGGAGTTTCTGCTTTACTTGCAGTCTGCTTTAAGCAACTACCTGTCACATTCTGCTTTTCTTTCAACCTGGTTTAACCTATTGTATGCTGGGTAATATTTGGTGGCCATTTTAAAATGTTGTCTGCAGCGGGTATAACTCAAATATTTGCAAAATATTTTAGCACTTTCTGATAGATTATTGACTTAGCTGCAAACAGTTTTGATCTCAGATCAGGCCCCACAATGTGGGGCCTGATCTGAGATCAAAACTGTTTGCCTAAAGGTACACCTAAAAGTGTATCCCGCATAAAATGGGTTAAGTGGTCACCTGTTTTTAACACTATAAACATGCTATTGGGTAATGGGTGAAAATAGTATTACCAAAGCACTGTGGATAGACAGGGATAGGTGAACACTTCGACAAAGTTGCTGTGTACATCCGTGAAAATCCTCAAATGTAGATCATTGCAGAAAGCCAGATATACACGATGTTTAGACACAAATACCATGCTAGTGATCTCATAGGCTGTCTCAATCCTGAAATCAGAAGGAAAAAGAACCAGTGAACCATATTTCAACAACTTTTTTTGAGTTTTTCAAGCCTTGCAAGACCAATTTTTGTTTCCAATTATGGCTTGATCTGTTTCAACCCATTTCCAGTGATAATTTTACCTCTGCATACCGAGTCCTATACTCATTAAATTTGCCAGGGACTCATTATTTAAAAAGTTGTGAGTCCTATGGACCCATAGCTATTTTGGCCTTTATTAACCTATTACTCATAGCAAATAGTAGCTTAAAGCAGAATGAGCCTTAAGGCACATTCTGCTTTACTTTCAACCTGCTTTAAGTGATCACCTGTCTTCAAAACTAGAAAAAAGTAATGGGATATTGGGTTAATTTTTCACCTAAAGGACTCAATGTTTGTCTAAAGGACTCAATGTTTGTCCCAAGGACTCATTGTTTTATAGAATGTGCATCCCAAGCACTCATTCATCTGATTTCTAAATTATCACTGCATTTCCCCACAAATGTGCTTTTATACACCTGCTATTTATTCCTCCACCAAAAAAATAAGTTCCCCTCTATAATGTCATGAATGATGAACTATAACAAAATTTATCTACAGTGAAACCCCTCTAAACCGGAACCTCTAAAAACCGGATAAAAACTTTGGTACCGTTTCCAACCATTCTTTATTTTAACCCATTACACCATAAATACGTCTTTTTACGTCTTTGGTTTAATCTTACACTGAAGAAAAAAGCTTGTACATTTTAGCAGATGATAGCTTAAAGCAGTTTGAAAGTAAAGCAGAATGCGCCTTAAGGCGCATTCTGCTTTACTTTCAACCTGTTTTAAGTGGTCAGCTATCTTTCATCCTAGAAACAAGTCAAAACCCCTCTAAACCGGAAACCCCTCTAAACCGGACATTTTTGTTGTCCTAACACATGTCCGGTTTAGAGGGGTTTCACTGTATAATCTATATCCCAGCAGATGATAGCTTAAAACAGGCTGCTTTCAACCTGCATTAAGTGGTCATATTTCTTCAAAACTAGAAACAGGCTATGGTTAATAGCTAGTTGTGTTAAAATATAATATCTGATTTCGAGTTTGAACCAATGTATTTTGAGTCTTATCATTTCTCTGATAAGGTTTTTTCAGTACCTAACCATTCCATATTTTCTCTGCTGTTTTGCAGTTTTATTGTACTGATTATAAGTGTAATCGCTTACACATACAGGGTTACAGATAAGGCACGTACCGGTATTGGGGTTTTTACCCAATTAAAATTGTAGAAAAAGCAATTGTTTTTTACAACAAGGAGTAACAAAAAGCAAAGAAATATAGCAAAAAGCAAATAAATTTTTGAATACCTAATCAGAATTGAATAATACCAAATTAGTAAAGTTATCAATACTCAATAAAAATTGCAAATACCAAATTCTATAAAATATCAAGGAGTAAATACCCAATTGCATCAAAACCTTATCTGTAAATCTGCACATATTTAGGCAATTAATTGATTTACAGTGCTCCCTCTCTACAACGACACCCTATGGGAGACAAAGATTGTGTGTGTTGTTCGGAGGGACTTGTTATAGGGAGGGAAATTGGCTTACATTTGCAAACAGCATGAATCCAGATCAGACGCTGTCATATGGAGGACTTATTTCTAAATTTAGAAATGATCACATGATCAAAGATTTATGGTCAGTTAGGATGAGTTATCTCCCTTCCTATTTACTTGAAATTATGGTATATAGGATGAGTTATCTCCCTTTTCACCTGATTTACCTCTAAATGACCTTGACCTTCGTCAGACATGACGCAGTTGTACTGACCTCAAGAGCTTCTTGAGGCGAGTACACATACCAAATATAAAGTCTCTATCTCATGTTGTTCAAAAGTTATGGCCAAGGTTAGTTTAAACATATTTTATTGCCATATATTTGTACAACCATATAACACAAGTTCATAATCATATTTACAAAATACAAATATAAGAGCAAAAGGGTTGGGCCACAAGTTCTACCAACATTAGTTACGGCCCTCCCCTTATGGCCAAGGTTAAAGTTGTGTACAGACAAACAGACCAAAAACAATATGCCCCGACTAAGTCGTGCGGGGGCATAAAAAAAACAGCAGACGACAGTTTTAAGCAGACGATATTGCCACAGTAAAACCATTACACATAATTGTCTTGTTTAAGGAACTGCAAAAAGTGTTGTTGTAAGGAGTGAGTCGTTGTTTGGAGGGTAGTTGTAGGGAGGAATCACTACAAAAGTCTAATTTTACTGCATGATGATTGGGTTTTTTTTCTGTTTACTTACCCAACCTGCTTGCAAGTATTTTCTTTCCCTTTGGATTCCAGGGTCCATACTTTGACCCCTTGGACAGCCCCTTTATTGTAATGAGCAGTAAAGACTTCACCCAGCTTGGAGGAGAAATGGCTCATGCAGCGCAGGGCACTGGGGTGTCGGAGAGTATACAGCAGCTATATAAATAGACATGGGGTAAACTGAAATGACCTGGGGCCTGTTTCATAAAAAAACTTTGTACGATTAAAGCGGTTGTAAATCAAAACTTTAAAATACATTTAATTTCTGATTTCTCTATCTTATCCTGTCTTGTGACATCTCTTTATAATGGTCTTATCAAGACGATTCCAAAAAGATGTCACAAGACAAGATTTGACAGAAAATTAAATAATTATTGAGACTTTTATAATCTGACTTACGACAACATTTGTTGTACAAAGTATTATAAATACACCTTTTTAAGCATTTAATGTATTCCTCCTCTTAAGTAAAAAGTTTCTCTTTAAAAAGTCAGAAATATGTTATATAAAAGGAATTTCTATGCTTGTTGATTATAGCTTGAAGCAGGTTGATTATAGCTTAAAGCAGGTTGAAAGTAAGGCAGAATGCGCCTTAAGGCGCATTCTGCTTTACTTTTAACCTGTTCTAAATGGTCACATATCTTCAATACTAGAAGTAGAAACAGGCTATGGGGTACCGTAAAGGGTTAACCCTTTCCCCCATAGAAGCGCCTTTAAGCACATTTAATATATTCCTCCACTAAAGAAAATAGATCAAATTTTTACAACTAAGAATGGGTATCATAAGAAATATTTTTTAAATCCTAGCAGATGATAACTTAAAGCAGGTTGAGAGTAAAGCAGAATGCGCCTCAATGCGCATTCTGCTTTACTTTCAACCTGCTTTAAGTGCTCATCTGTCTTCATAACTAGAAACAGACTATGGGGTAATGGATTAAATATCTGGGGCAGTCTTGAGTAATTATAATTTCAAAACCTGTGGACCAATTTCCAGCGTGATGGCTTCATTGTTCTTGTCTGCTGAACTAAGCTTGTTCTCCACATCATCTATTAGAGTATTCCATGTCCTCAGTTTGTCCCATTTAGCATCTAGTTAAATATACACAAAACCTCAAGATCTCATAGGGCAAGTATATTTTGAACAGCAAAATTATGACGTCTAAAAGATGAAATCCTAAGTTGTGACTTCTCCTTACATTGGTCTCTTTGACATACATGTACATGTGAGTTTCTTCAGGATTTTTCTGAAACCATTTGATTTTTCTTAATTTCTCCGGACTTACAAAGTTTTTCTGCTCTTGCTTTGAAAATTTAGAATTTTAAACGTATTTTTTTCTCAGCAAGCATTCATTGATATGGGTGTCAAACAGTTTAGATCCAGATCAGATGCCGTGTTATGCGGAGTCTGATCTGGATCCAAACAGTTTGAATAATTCAATTTAAAATCAGTAAATGTAACTGGGCCTGTCAGCTAAAGGGTTAAATCTAAGGGAACGATCCTTAAAATCGTGCTTGAAATTTTGGAAATCTTAGGATTTTTATGAGCATCCTATGGTATCCCATTACAACTGTTATTCGAACACAACCAAAAATCGAACACCTGAATCATTACGCGTGACATCTATGGTTACAAACAAATTTGCATTACTGCGCGTGACATTTTGACAGTAACACGGTAGAAACGTCAAGAACACAAAAGCGGCAAAAAAAATTCAGAAAACAGGTAATTTAAGAGGCATTTCGTTGAACCTATCTGAGTATAAATATTGCATTTCCATCTAATCCCAAATTTCCCAATCCATAATTATGCCACAAACTACATTTTCTGTCAACAAAAAAGACCAGTTGTGTATCGGCTGCAAAACTTTTACATTTACCTCATTCCTAATGGCCCGGATAAAAAATATTGAGGGTTCAGACCACTAAATTTGATAAAATCTCAAACTAGGGGTCCTTATCACTTTTTTCACTTTTTTTAAATTCCTAATTGTGTTTCATATAAGAAGTAACAGGGAATAAACAAAATATTTGTTTATCATACAGGTTCCAATACACTACCTTTTTTAAGAAAAATATGTTCAACAACTTTAAGAAATTTCTTCTATGCTTTAGATGCAATTCACAGCAAAAGGGAGACCCCTTCTAATGCCTGTCTGTTGCCATTAACAATTGATACTTTATGTCTAAACTACTGTAAATTACATGTAAAACAAGTTGACTTTTACTTTCTATGAGTTTACAGACTCTTGTTTTACGTTTTGTCTGACATTTCATGAACAAATACTTACCCTGGACTACATATAGTAAACATTTCGTGGTGTCAAACCTGCTGATCGAATTTAGGTTGGTATCCCACTGACAATGAGGTAAGCCACTATGCTTTATTTACATTGTTAGAGAACCGATTTGAGCTGCAATAACTTACCCATCGTATTATAAGTTGAAAATGACCAGTATATCCAGTATCTATGTAAAAAATAACTTTTATTCACATAGAAATTTGATATTGACTCAAAGATGCTTAGGTGTTTGAATAATGGTTGTACAGGGATTGTCCTGGTTTCTTGGCGACAAAAAGGAATTTTTTATTCACTCTTTGTAGAAGCAAATCAATATTGAATACTATGAAATAAACACTTTTTTTGGGTGACGGACGTTTCGGTAAATGACCAGTTCGGTAAATTGATTTTATATAGTGAAAGTCTGGACGTTTCGGTAAAAAGGTAAATTATAGTAATTATAGGTTTATGTACAGGTCTGTATATCACACCTTTCGCTAGATCAATAACTGATGGCGCTTGATCTCTATTCTCTTGTACCTTGTAACTTCTTGCAAATGGGTTGGGTCTAAACTATACTATCTAGTTCTGGAATTGGTAATGCAAATAGTGTAGACCGAGCCATCACGTCATAGTATTTAGCAATATTATAAACGGTATTTGGCAATAAGACATGACACTGGTCTACACTTTATCACATAGCTTTTCTTCACATTTCATTTTAGTCAGTGTAAATATCAAGTATTTGTAATATGTTTCCTCAAACTTAACCCCATAGCCGGTAACCACTTACAGCACTTTGAAAGTAAAGCAGATTGCATTGTGGGCGTATATATGTATATAAATGTTTATCTCCTATGTCCATCTTTAGTTTACTAGTCATTTACGACAGTGTTTCTTGTTTTTGCATGGTTAGATATGTAAACAATGTAGACCCAGATCAGCAATTGGTTAAACCCAATAAATATTTGCCGAAAAGTTTGGATTCTGATCAGAAACAGCGATCAGAATCCAAACTTTTTGACAAACAAAATTACAAGTCCTTAATATAATATGCAGCGGAGACAAAGATCAGCAGATCTGGAATCAGTCAAAGTTACTTGCGAACAGTTTGAATCCTGCTCAGACAAATCAGAAGCATCTCAAAATGATTTTAATCTACAGATACTTCACCTTAAATAAAAACAACGCAATGGTAGTGAATTGCGTAGAGCTCTACATTGGTCCTCTTGTGTTACGCAGATCTATCATTTGAGTATTATTCTGTAAATATGTATATTATAAACATGCCAATAAATATAAATTTTGTTTTTTTAGTTCTTAATTATTTTGAGATGTAACAATAATCTCATCTCCTTATAGAAGAAATGAAAAAAAAAAATTGAAGAAATCAAGTTATTTTTACCCCCTTCACATGCCCTTTATTTCGTTTTGTAAACAGGCCGAAAAATTGTGATCTGTTGGTAGATCAGGATCAACACATACTAAAACAACCCTGCAAACTTGGCACAAACACTGTGCCACAATCTCATTGTTACCGAGAGAGGTGCGATGTGCGATATACTTAATCCTATAATTACTATAATTTACCTTTTTACCGAAACGTCCAGACTTTCACTATATAAAATCAATTTACCGAACTGGTCATTTACCGAAACGTCTGTAAATCCTTTTTTTCCCCTTTTTATCAAAATATGAAAACAAAATTAATATTAAAGATAAAAATATGTGTTTGTGAAACATATGTCCCCTGGTGGGACCATGACATTTTCAAATGAATACATTCTAGTTTGCTGTGACCAAAATTGATTTGTGGCGGTATCCGGTAACCATTATTGATCCGCGTATAGCTACACATGCTGTATATTTTAAGCTTACCTGTGGGAGTAGAAATCTTATTTGTCTGAACCATGGCTTAGAAAATTACTCAACACGGCCATCAGATAAGAAACAATCACCCACAAATTTAGATTCTAACTGTAAGTAGTTTGTTTTTGACGCTCGTTTTGACGATTAACTGTCGTGTATATTATTCGACTTTCCCCGCTCGTCATTATCTATTGTGACGTCATCTGAAAATTGGGTCAGGTCTAAATTCGGTACGTCAATCGGTGAAATCGGACGTCGTTCGGTATGAAATCGGCGAGGTGTGGCTATTGGCTACCCCTTGTCATGCCGAATTGTCGTCTGTTTCAAATAATTAAATCGTCTGCTCAAAAATTTAAAATTAATTTCCATGCTTTTGAAACAGAACAAAAATTGAATACGGGTGACAAACAGTTACGCGGCGTCTGGATCCAAAGTGTTGCAATTGTAAGGCAAAACGACCTTAGTATTATAAGGGATAATTCTAATTATCTGATTGACTGCTTTACCCTCCTCACGTATTAACTGTTATCTGAGGTGAATTGGAATGCATTCGACATACAATCAGAGTTTTAGTTATACCAAATTTTGATTTCACAGAGTTTCCTCCCTTCTTAATTTTTCCGCCATTTGTAATAAAACTGATTTTTATTTACAAGTCGAACTCTTAGGCAGATATTAACAACAGACTGCACAGTATTTGGTAATAAAACTTATTCCATTGTGGTAAATACTAACCAATTCTGCTGTATGAAATAATTCTTAACTTCCTGAACATAACCGACAGCTGCTAAACGTCGAGTCGTGTTAAAAACACGGGGAAGAAAAAGACACTCCGTAAACGTACGATTTGTCCGACCAACAGGGCTGCCATTTCTCCGGATTTTTCCTAAATCTTCGGATTTTTCCAGTACATGCTAGCTTAAAGCAGGCTGAGAGCCTGCTTTAATCAGCCACTTGTCAACAAAACTAGAAACAGGCGATGGGGAAAAGGTACGATTTGTAAAATCGCACTTAACCCTTTAGACCTCATAGCTTGTTTCTAGTTTTGAAAAACAGGTGACCACTTAAAGCAGGTTGAAAGTAAAGCAGAATGTGCCTTAAAGCACATTCTGCTTTACTTTCAGCCTGCTTTAAGCTAAAATCTGCTAGGCTATATAAATATTTTTAATGGTTATTGTTCATAAGGGTATAAACTGGAACTATTTTCTTCAGCGGAGGAATAAATTAAATACGCTTAAAGTCGCTTCTATGGGGGAAAGGGTTAATGCAAATTTGGAAATCTTAGGATTTTTTGTCAACTTATGGCAGCCCTGGACCAATTGCTAGGATATAGAAAAATATTTCAAATGGTTTATATTCATGGCTGTAATAAATTGAAGCTATTGTCTTGGGCGGAGGACTAAATTAATTTAAAAGCGTGTCTATGGAACAGGGCTTCCATAACTAAGATTTCCAAATTTTCTAATCTTCAAGCGTTTCTACTTAAAGTAGGTTGAAAGTAAAGCAGACAGCATATTAAGGCGCATTCTGCTTTACATCTACATCATACGTTGGCGTTGGCGCAGTCACTATTGACTATTGCGCAACAGGTTTGGATCCTTTACTTTCAGCCTGCTTTAATCTACCATCTGCTAGAATTATTCAATAAAAATATGAACATTTCGAAAAACTTTGGAGAAATGGCAACCCTGATGGAGTAACTGGGTTGAAGGAAAGGTTTGAAATCATTATGTTAAGTGTACCAGGGCTCAAGATAAGACGGAGTATACTGAACAAATGCAGCATTTTTAGCTCACCTGAGCTAGCTCAGGATGAGCTTTAGCAATCCTTGAATGTCCGGCGTCTATCATCAGGGTTCGAATTTAAGCTCGCATACTCGCAAAATGCGAGTGGAATTTGTAAATTGCAAGTGATTTTTCCACGTACTCGCAAATAAATACGAGTACGGTTTTTCGGACAGCTAAACACAGTATAATGTCTGTAAGACTATGCTCGGTTTATTCCGTAACATTTCGAGTGGCGGAAATGGACGAGTAGACAAGCGAATAATTTTCGTAAGCCAATCATAGCTTCTCTGGCAGTTTCAACCTCTTTTTTGTCTGTAAGAATGACGTAATGACGGACTTTCCCAATTCTCATTGGCTAATGAAACGCGCACTTTGCTACTTCGGAGTTGCGATGTGTAAACAATTCTTATCACAGACTCAACAACCGAAACCGTTCTTCAAAGACGGGGCCATTTAAAAGACTCACATGAGTACAAGTATCTTCTAATTCTACTGTGACATACTGTTTATTAACCATAGCCCTGATATATACGACCAGTGAAAAAAAAGTTTGTATCGCAGACGGATTGGCGATCTAACCTGACCTAATTTTCGAGTAATGAAGTAGGCCTAGCATCGTGTGCGGTCTGCATAGGGCATACAGCATGCATTCTCCCCAATATCATTAAATTTAAGAAAAATACCCCTTTGTTATGTACACGTAGATATGAAAATCAAGATATTATCCCTTGTCAGCTGTAACCACAAATGTACAGTATGAAATACACGAAGTGTAGGTAGATCGTATTTGATTTCTACACAAGTCTGTGTCGGGTTAAAAGTTAAAACATATATGTTCAGAATGACAGCTTAACTTTTGCGAGTAGTTTTTGCATTTTGCGACTAAGTTCAAAAGTCGCTCAGCTAAAAATTACAAAATTTCTAACCCTGATCATGCGTCATCAATAATTTTAGTGTTTACCCTCTAGAGGCCACAATATTTATCCAATCTTTCTCAAACTTGGTCAGATTGTATATCACCATAAGAGTTTGGGTGACATCTGACTGATAGGTAAAGAGTTATCTACCTTTGAATTGCTGAAAATGCTATATTTCACAGTGTTTACACTCCAGAGGCCACACTATTTATTCAATCTTTAACAAACTTGGCCAGATTGTATATTACAAGGCCAGATTGTATATTACGATAAGAGTTCATATGAGATCAATTTTGGTTGAAATCGGAGCAATAAATCAGGAGTTATCTACCTTTGAATTGCTGAAAATGCTATATTTAACAGTGTTTACACTCTAGAGGCCACAATTTTTATCCAATCTATCACAAACTTGCTCAGATTGTATATGACTTCAAGAGCTCGAAAAAATTGATAATTGTTGAAATCAGACGAATAGGTCCAGAGTTATGTACCTTTGAATTGGTGAAAATGCCATATTTAACGGTGTTTACACTCTAGGGGCCACATTTTTTATCCAGTCTTTTTCAAACTTGCTCAGATTGTATTTTACCATAAGAGTTCAGATGAGTTTGATTCTGGTTGAAATCAGACAAATAGATCCAGAGTGATCTACCTTTGAATTGCTGAAAATGCCATATTTAATAGTGTTTACACTCTAAAGACCACAATTTTTATTCAGTCTTTTTCAAACTTGCTCAGATTGTATATGATCATAAGAGTTGAAATATGTGCAATTATGGTTGAAATCGGACCATTTGGTCAATAATTATCTGCCCTTGAATAGCTTGAAATGCTATGTTTAACAGCTTTAACACTATTGCAGCTACAGTTTCCAATGAATTTTGATTATATTTCGCACTCAAAGTATATAGCTGTAAGTTCTCAAAAGAATGCAACTATTGTTGAAATCTCATTGTGGCAATAGTTATCTGCCCTTGATATACTTGAAATGCTAGAAAAGGCTTCATTTCAGTATTGTTTAGGCTCTTAAGTTATCTACCCTTGATGTACTCTACTATACTAAATTTTAGGTTGTATTCAAACATTGTTTACATGTTGTACTACAAATTTGAATGGATTTAGATTAAAAAGGGTGAAACAGAAGGAAAAGCTATCAGGCTTCAGTACAACAGGTGAGCGATATCAGGGCCTTCAGGCCTTCTTTTTTCACTTGTTTCAGCACCAAATCCTTTGGTCTCTATCACTTCTCATTAGAATCAAGGATTAGTGACACAATAGGGTTGAATGCAGAAATAAATATTTTAGTTTTAACCTTATCTTGAGCTCTGATGTACTCTCTTATTTTTAAACGCTGGTGGCATGGATTAACCCTTTACCCCATAGCCTGTTTTTAGTTTTGAAAATAGGTGACTCCTTAAAGCAGGTTGAAAGTAAAGCAGAATGCGCCTTAAGGCGCATTCTGCTTTAATTTCAGCCTGCTTTAAGCTACCACTTACTTAAATAAAGAAAATATTTCTTATGATACATATTCATGACTGCATAAATTGGAACTATTTTCTTCAGCGGAGGAATAAACTAAATGCGCTAAAAGACGCTTCTATGTGGGAAAGGGTTAAATCTTTGCATGCTGGGTGATTTTTTCATCTGCAACAACTGTCATCTGCTACTGGACTAATATTTGGAATAATAGAAATTTCTTTGCAGTACAGGGTCAGAGTGTCATACAGTTATGACCCTGATGAGACACCACATGATGCAGGGCTCCAGATAAGGGGAGTATTTCAAAAACTAAAATCTTTATTTCTGCTTTAAACCCTATGGTGTCACTACTCATTAGAATCGTCTCTTCTAATGAGTAGTAACACCATAGGATTTGTGTTGAAATATGTGAGAAAATATTGGATTTGTGCAGTTAACTCCCTCTTATCTGGAGCCCTGATTATGTGGCTTTTCATCAGAATCCAAACAGGATCTTTCACTGTTTGCAAAAATTTCATGGTTTAACCTCTAACCTGCAAAGACTTAAAAGACTTAATAAACTTAATGCTTTAACCCTTAGCCCGCCAAATAAATTGTCGTCTGCTATATTTCTCGTCTGCTTCAAGTTTCAAAGTTGCTCAAAATTGCTGAAAATGATGTCCGAAAGTCAAACAGCTTGGATCCGGATGAGACGCCGAGTTACTCGGCGTCTCATCCGGATCCAAGCTGTTTGCATATGGAGCTATAGTCGTGAGTGGCAGGCTAAGGGTTAACCCATTACCTGTTTGTAGTTTTGAAGATAGTTGACCATTTAAAGCAGGTTGGAAGTCAAGCAGAATATGCATTAAGGCACATTCTGCTTTACTTTCAACCTGCTTTAACCTTTTACCTGATAGCCTATTTCTAGTATTGAAGATAGGTGATTACTTAAAGCAGGTTGAAAGTAAAGCAGAATGCGCCTTAGGCGCATTCTGCTTTACTTTCAGCCTGCTTTAAGCTTTTATGTGCTAGAGTATAGAAATTATTGCCTATACTATATATTCATGACTGATTATATTGGAACTACTTTCTTCAGCGGAGGAATAAATCATATGCGCTAAAAGGCGCTTCTATTGGGGAAAGGGTTGGATTTAGTTTGTGAAAACGTATCATCTATGACAATTTTAATTGTTTGGCGCTCAGGGACGGGAATTATATATGGACTTATTTTAGCTGTTATGTGCTATAATGTAGAAACTATTTCTTATGATTCTTCTTTGTGCCAGTGTAAATTGAAACTATTTTCTTCAGTCGAGAAATAAGTTAAAGGTGTAAAAATGTGTATTTATGGGGTAATAGGTTAGCTTTCTTTCTTATTTCAGAATGTTTGACAGAATAATACCTGGATTCCTGTGCATCACTTGAAGCTTATGTGTGATCAATGGCATGATTTTCTTTCTGCAAACATATATGAGACTAGAGAGCTTAGATATGAACTTATTTTTCACTACATGTATTTGAGAAGAACTAAGACATTTTTTCTCCAATGAACAAAAGATGGGAAAACAATTGTTGCAAGTTATATACTTAAAAAAACTTTTAACTGATCTGGCTCTACAAGGTAGTGTCAAAATTGGGGTTTTTTGTTAATGAATAAAGCATCAGAGACAGAGGATTGAACTTCATTGACCATTTATCAATACTTCCAAAATGCAAACAAGGCACTCCACAGGAGCCGTTAGAGAGCGCAGGGTGTGGGACTTCAGTAGAAAGCGTCTGAAATCAGAGAAAAGTGACACAACACCGAGGCTACTTATTGAACAACTTGGACAGGATGAAACTGAGCAAAAACAAGTAGTCATTCCGTATGGTCAGGAAGAGAAACTGTTTAGTAACTTAAAGAAAAGTACTGATGGTAAGATTGAAAATTCAAGCTTAGTTTCATTATATGCTAACTATGTGAAACTATTTCAAGGAGAATTTGTTGAGCTTGATGATGGCAGCAGAGCTGTGAAACTGCCTGAGGTAGAGCAAGAAAACGAAATTATACTGATAGCTGTCACCAAATCAACTAAAACAATTAAAACAGTAAACACAGAACATAGAGACTGTGAAGGAGAAGCACAAGAAACTGAAACATTAGAAACAATAAGTGGTGGAGATGATAGTAGTACTGAGCTTGATGACAAATGTTCAGAAAACATAGACAAAGCTTCATCGGTTAGCAGTAAAAGAGCAAAGGCAGAAAAGTCAAAGAAAGAGAATAAAAATGCAGTAAAGAAAACAAATGACAAATGTTCAGAAAATAAAGACAAAGCTTCATTGATTAGCGGTGTAAAAGCAAAGTCAAAGAAAGAGAATAAAAATGCAGTAATGAAAACAAATGACAAATGTTCAGAAAATAAAGACAAAGCTTCATCGGTTAGCTGTGAAGGAGAAGCACAAGAAACTGAAATATTAGAAACACCCACAGTAAGTGATGGAGATGATAGTAATACTGAGCTTGATGACAAATGTTCAGATAATAAAGACAAAACTTCATTGGTTAGCAGTGTAAGAGCAAAGGCAAAAAAGTCAAAGGAAGAGAATAAAAATGCAGTAAAGAAAACAATTGACAAATGTTCGGAAAATAAAGACAAAGCTTCATTGATTAGCGGTGTAAAAGCAAAGTCAAAGAAAGAGAATAAAAATGCAGTAAAGAAAACAAATGACAAATGTTCAGAAAATAAAGACAAAGCTTCATTGATTAGCGGTGTAAAAGCAAAGTCAAAGAAAGAGAATAAAAATGCAGTAAAGAAAACAAATGACAAAGCTTCATTGGTTAGGTGTGAAGGAGAAGCACAAGAAACAGAAATATTAGAAACGCCCACAGTTAGTGGTGGAGATGATAGTAGTACTAAGATTGATGACAAATGTTCAGAGAATAAAGACAAAGCTTCATCGGTTAGCAGTGTAAGAGCAAAGGCAGAAAAGTCAAAGAAAGAGAATAAAATTGTATTAAAGAGATCAAGTGACAAATGTTGGGAAAATAAAGACAAAGCTTCATCGGTTAACAGTGTAAGAGCAAAGGCAGAAAAGTCAAAGAAAATGAATAAAAATGCAGTAAAGAAACTAATTGACAAATGTTCGGAAAATAAAGACAAAGCTTCATTGATTAGCGGTGTAAGATCAAAGGCAGAAAAGTCAAAGGAAGAGAACAAAAATGCATTGAAGAAACCCAATAAATTAAGAAACAATACACAGAAAAAGAAAAAAATACCATTGATTAGACCTGTCATCGAAACAGAATCTGAAAGTGGTGAAGAATTACATTCCCATGGTGCTAAAAGAAAGACAAAAGACCCAATAAATGAAACCCAAAGGCCAAATACTTCAAAATGTGGAAAAAAAATTAAGACAGACAAAGGCTTAGCTCAGAAAGACTATCAACCAGAGTCAGATAGTGGTGGTGATAAGACTGAATACAATGAACATTCTTATGGAGCGAAAAATGAGACAAATGAACAGAAAGATTTAAAATGTGAACCACTTGTGAAAAACCATGCTTGCAGCTACTGTAGTAAGAGCTTTAAGCTGAAGAGAGACTTAGTGATTCATGTAAGGAGTCATACCGGTGAGCGGCCGTATCTGTGCACTGTCTGTAACAAGGCCTTTAGTCAGAAAAGTATCCTCAAGGGCCACATGAGGACACATACAGGAGAGAAACCATTTGTGTGTGATTACTGTGGGAAGGCCTTTAGAGATGCTACAATATTAAAGGTACATGTTACCAATGACTGTCAACCAGAGTCAGACATTGGTGATCAGGGAGGTCAGAGAGATGACACAGATAAACAGAAAGATGCAGAGGGACTATGTGACAGCAGTGTTAAGAAGGAATACAATGAACATTCTTATGGGATAAAAAGTAAATTTGGGATCAAATATAGTTGCCACTACTGTGATAGGGATTTTGAGCGGAAGATGAACTTGATCCTTCATGTTATGAGTCACACTGGGGCTCAGGCATATGTGTGTACAGTCTGTAAAAAAACCTTTCAATATAAAAAGCAACTCAAGAAACACAAGATGACACATACCGTAGAAAGACCATTAAAGTGCCAGTTTTGTTTGAAGGTCTTTAGACTTTCTTCAGTATTTAAGATGCATATCAGACTTCATACAGGGGAAACACCATACAAATGCCAATTCTGTGACAGAGCTTTTGTTTGCAGCACTACACGTAACAGACATTTAATTACACAACACACTGGAGAGAAGAAATACACATGTGAGGTGTGTGGGAAAGACTTTAAACTATTTATAGAATACAGAATGCATCTGAAAGAGCATCCTGGAGAAAGACTGTATAGCTGCAAAGAGTGTGGCAAGAGGTTTAGCAGTAAATATAATAGGAATGCTCATACTGCTACCCATAACAAGGAATATGTCATGTGCGAGATCTGTGGTAAAAGCCTAGCAAACATATCAAGCTTGAATAATCACAAGGAAAGATATCATCTGACTGAAAAGCCATATGATATAGAAAAGTGTGATCAGATATTTAAGGATGAGAAATGCCTCCAGAATCATGTAAAGGAACAAATACCGGCTCATGAAAGATCATTCCCATATCCTTATATAGAAAAGTGTGATCAGAAATTTAAGGATGAGAAATGCCTCCAGAATCATGTAAAGGAACAAATACCGGCTCATGAAAGATCATTCCCATATCCTTGTTCAACATGTGTGAAGCGTTTTGTGTCGAAGTCTCACCTCCAGAATCATGTAAAGGAACAAATACCGGCTCATGAAAGATCATTCCCATATCCTTGTTCAACATGTGTGAAGCGTTTTGTGTCGAAGTCTCACCTCAAGAGACACTTACTCACTCACATTCACAGGGAGAATACAATACTACTAGATATCACTGCTACTATGGAGTACACTTGTACCTTCTGTGAAGGGCGCTACAAAAATAAACGTAGTTTTATGCTTCACCATAATCCTCACCCGGAAGCCAAAAACATCACTTTTAAGTGTGTGTTATGTAAACGGACTTTTGCAACACTTACGCACTTAGGAGAGCATGCCAAATTGCATGAACATTTAAAACTTAAAGAAAATGAGAGTGAAAAGATAGTTACTATCGAGAAGCTTTCTCCTGGAAACCTTTATATTGGCCGCTTGTGTAATGGAACTCTTTCAAAATGTCAAATTTTAAAGGGGCGTCTTAATATTAATAAAGCAATCTTATCAGGCCATGAAAAGAGTGCTACTGTTACAGGTGATGAAGGCCATGTTGAACAGGAACCAAAACTAGAACATGTTCCTGATTCTGGAAGTGTAGACAACCATGTAGAACTCTTAGAACAGGCTGAAGGTGCAGACATGTCAGTTGAATTGGAGCACTTGGGGCAAATAGAAAAAGTCATGGAGGGGAATTCCCTAGAGCATGGAGATTGACCATGATTGTAGCAGGGCTGCCATAAGTTGATCAAAAAAATCCTAAGATTTCAAATTTTCAATTTTTCAGACGCAATTTTACTAAACGTACCTTTACCCCATAGTCTGTTTCTTGTTTTGAAGACATATGACTGCTTAAAACAGGTTGAAAGTAAAGCCTTAAGGCTCATTCTGCTTTACTTTCAGCCTGTTTTAAGCTACGATCTGCTAGGATAAAAATCCGAATACATAGGAAAAATCTGGAGAAATGGCAGCCCTGTTGTAGTATCTAATATCATATGATAGTACAGTCGAGACTGCCATATGTGACCTTTCAAAGGTCACATTAAAAAAGGTCACATATGACAGGGAGTGTTTTAATACAGACTCAGGCTCATTCCAACAATTTAGTGTATTCATAACTTGTCTAAACCATTTCATGTATTCATGTAGATGAATATGAATGTATATGTTGTCACCATGAACATAGTATACAGGATTTAACTTTTTGCATGCTAGCGGCGGATATATCCCCCTCAGTGATTGCCTTTGCAAACAGTTTGGATCCAGATGAGATGCCGCGTAACGGGGCATCTCATCAGGATCCAAACTGTTTGACTCTCTGATCCTGTTTTGAAAAGAAAATGATTTTTAAAACAACAGCAGACGACATACTGTTGCAGACAGAAAAAAGCCATCATGCAAAGAGTTCAGTAACATACAGTGTTTAAAATTGATTTGGAGTTGCTATTTTTTTGTAAAATAAAGATTTATTAGGGATGATTTACCAAAAAAAAGGCATAAATCTAACATTTTAACCCATAGCCTGCCACTCACGACTATAGCTCCATATGCAAACAGCTTGGATCCGGATGAGACGCCGAGTAACTCGGCGTCTCATCCGGATCCAAGCTGTTTGACACTCGGACAACATTTTCAGCAATTTTGAGCAACTTTAAAGCACTTTGAAACTTGAAGCAGACGAGAAATATAGCAGACGACAATTTATTTGGCGGGCTAAGGGTTAAGTTTGAAATTCATTAACTGTTTGCATTTCATTTGTCTACCTAGTATTTGCTTTGGTTTAAACAGACCACCAGATAAGGGTAGTTTTTCGAAAACTAAAATCTTTATTTCTGAATTAAACCCTATATAGGATTTGGTACTAAAAAGAGTGAGAAAATGTTGGATTTGTTGAAATAACTACCTCTTATATGGAGCCCTGTTTATATGAGTGGCCTGCTTAAATTAATTCATCTTCCAACTGCATCTTTCACCCATGCGATAAACAATGGCATTGATCAGAAAACATTGGCCTTTGCTTAAAATAATGAGCCTATAATTCAGCGTTTGAACTACATATTTTTGGCTTTTATGCCGTTATCGGGCGTTGCACAATGAGCTGCCTAAAAATCAAACGGGGCCTGGATTCGCACATTGACCGTCTCAATATCGCTAACGCTGGACTCAACTAAAAGTCATTTAATTCGAACCGCGATCATTATGTTGGGACTGAAAACTTATAGCTGCATGTCACGTTAGGCAGGGAGTTGTTTAATTCAGGGAAATGCTTTATGAGTGATGAAATATATGCAGGGCTCCAGATAAGAGAGAGAGCTTTCCAAACAAATCCAACATTTTCTCACTTATTTCAGCACCTAATCCTATGGTGTTACTACTCATTAGAATTGTCTCTAAGAGGCGATTCTAATGAGTAGTGACACCATAGGGTTTAATGCAGAAATAAAGATTTTAGTTTTTGAAAAACTCTACTTGTCTGAAACCCTAGTATATGACAGAGCTCCAGATAAGGGGGGTTTTTCAAAACCTTAAATCTTTATTTTTTCTTTAAATCCTATGGTGTCACTACTCATAAGAATCGTCTCGAAGAGACAATTCTAATGAGTAGTAACACCATAGGATTTGATGCTAAAATAAGAGAAAATGTTAGATTTGTGCAGTTTACTCCCTCTTATCTGGAGCCCTGTATATGAGAGAAAGTCGCTGAATTTAGGGGGTCGCCCAGACAGTCTTGACTGTAGAGGATGAGTCAGACCAGCCTTCTGTACAAACTATAGTGTATGTTATAAGTGTTTTCTTCTGACCTGTCAGAGTTTTTTTTAGATTGAAACATTCTAAAATTTTAAAAGGGATGATCACCGTACTCGTTGATTTCCATACAGTCAGCCAGGGATACTGAAAGCTGTATTTATTGTACATAATGTACACAGAGCTCCAGATAAGGGGAGTATTTCAAAAACTAAAATCTTTATTTCTGCTTTAAACCCTATGGTGTCACTACTCATTAGAATCGTCTCAAAGAGACGATTCTAATGAGTAGAAACACAATAGGATTTGGTGTTAAAATGAGTGAGAAAATGTTGGATTTATTTGATTTACTCCCTCTTATCTGGAGCCCTGGTACAGTAGGAAAGACATTATTATTTCCTGAATAAACGCAAACACAATGCACTATAAACTGTAAAAATTTAATTTTATCCTTTAAGCTGGGTGGCAAACAGGTTGAAGCCTGATCAGATGCCGGGTTACCCGGCGTCTGATCTGGCTCCAACCTGTTTGCAATGGACATATTAGTTTTAGCATAAACACGTTTATTGAGAATGAATAACATATCAGTAAAATTAGCGCAGCTGTCTCCTGCTGCACGAGGATCATGCTTATCTCAATTTGGAAAGTGTACATCTATATAGGTCCGATGTCACCCTATTTACCATTATTAACTATTCTGTTCTAAAAATAACTCAGACAAGTCAAAATAATCAGACAATACCATAGCAACGGAAGCCATTGAATCTTCACAGTAGTCATAAAGATAAAGTCTTACTCAATCACTACAGTCAAACTTTTGTTAAGTGGTCATAAAGGTTGAGGAACCATAATGAGATCAGGCCAATGTGGATCAATATGAGAAACTCTACGGAGATTGATCGGCCATTCAATCTCATCAACTGTATTATCCGATTTTTCTGACATGACCAAGAGTTATTTTTAGAACAAAAGAATAGTATAAAGGTAAATAGGTAACATGGTTAATTTGGTAACATCGGAAAAGCCATTGGTAACATGGGATATATATTCGTTCACTTTCCTACCAGACTGCTGCGCTAAATTTACTGATATACATGTATTATTGTTCTGAATAAAGGCATTTACACAAAAAACTATTATTTCCATTGCAAACAAGTTGGAGCCAGATCAGACGCTGAGTAACCCAGGCTCCAACCTGTTTGCCACTCAGATTAAATAGATAGAAATTTCTAAAAATAATTTTCTACAGTTTAGAGCATTTCGTATGCGTTTAAACGGGAGAGAATATTGTCTTTTCTACTGTACATTACATGTAATAAACACAGATATCTGTATCCCTAACTGGCTGTACAGAAATCATCCAGTATAGTATGCTGATCATCCCTTTTAAAGATTAAGAATGTTTCAATCTAAAAATAACTCGGCAATGTCAGAAGAAAACACTAATAGATCCATTCTGAATCACGCTAGTTATGGTTCTAAATAGACGAACAGTTGATGAGAATGGACAACCACTGCACTTAAGCCTTTCAACCCTACAGCCCTCTGTACAGATTACTGATTACATATGCAAACAATGTATACCCTGATCAGGGACTGCACTGTTTGATGTTTTCATTATTTCTTTGTTGTCATACCAAAAATGCAACAGACTAATTCAAAATGTCTGATGAGAAGAGTCCTAAAGGCGTATAAATAGCCACAAGAGATATTTAGGGTTGAAAGGGTTAACCCTTTAACCCATAGCCTGTTTCTAGTAGTTAAGATATGTGACCTATTAAAGCAGGCTGAAAGTAAAGCAGAATGTGCCCAAGGGCCTACTTTAAGTTACTATCTGCTAGTATAATAGAAAATATTTCTTATAGTACATATTCATGGCAGTATAAAATGGAACTATTTTCTTTGGCGGATGAATAAAATGAATGCGCTAAAAGTCGCTTCTATAAGGGAAAGGGTTAAGGGTACGGTACTAATTAAGGTTTTGGTTTGACCTAATAAGGTGTTCACTCATTCACCCCTGAAACTTTAGATTGGCAAATCCAGTTTCAAATCAGGATTAGTCCAATGTAGAGTATTTAGGGTGGTTTTTGTAATATACTGCAAAATGGCAAACAGTGCCCTCTGATCTGGGTCTTCACTGTTTTGTGTAGGACAAAAGTATCTGTCATTAATAAGCTGGTTGGTAATGACGAGTAAACTCGTCGCTAGGGTTGAATGTGTTAATTTGAAGGCCATGCTTAACCCTCCCCCATAGCTTGTAATTTGGCATCTGTTCTGAAACAACACTGCCTGTTGTTGTGTTGATTGGCTTTGGTTCTGTGGGTCACTTTGTTCCCTTTTGGATCTTTTTTGTTACCAAAACATTGACCAGTCTACTTGGAATTCTAGGTAATTTAAAAATTACTGCTTTAAATTAGCAAACAGTGTAGACCCTGACCCTGATCTGGGAGGGCTCCTATAGGGTCTACATTGTTTGCAAATGTAACTTGTACATTTTAACTCATTACTCCATAAATAAGCCTTTTTAAGTCTTTATTTATTCTTAAACCGAAATAGTTCCAATTTATAAAGTCATAAATATATACCGTTAGAAATATTTTCTACATTCTAACAAACAGTAGCTTAAAGCAGGCTGAAAGTAAAGCTGAATGAGCCTTCAGGCCCATTCTGCTTTACATTCAACCAGCTTTAAGTGGTCATCTTTCTTCAAAACAAGAAACAGGCTATGGGGGAATGGGTTAAACAGGTCCATGGTGCTCAAAACGTTAATATACTTGATTTGTTCTAAAAGCAGCTATGGAGGAAATGGTTGAGGAGCCATTAAAAATATACTTTGTGTTGGCAGTCTGTTAACCCATTACTCCATAGATAAGCATTTTTACGCATTTAATGTATTCCTCCTCTGAAGAAAATAGTTCCAATTTATTATGTAACATTCATAACTAATGAATGTGTATCAAAACTATCATAAGAAATATTTTCTATAGCCTAGCAGATGGTAGATTAAATTAGCAGACTGAAAGTACACGAGAATGCACCTTAAAGGCACATTCTGCTTTACTTTCAACCTGCTTTGAGTGGTCACTTAACTTCAAACTAGGAAAAAGCTATGGGGTAATGGGTTAAAGCAGGATGGAAATAGTACAGAAAACCGTAAGAACTTTTCCGCTGATTAAACGTTACAAGAAACCGTAAAAACTTTTCTGCATTAAACGTTTATTCCATAAATATGCCTTTTTATGTTTCTATTTATTCATATACTAAGAAAAGTAGTCCTCAGCTTGGAAGTCCTGAACAAAAACAGGGCTGCCATTTCTCCGGATTTTTAGCTCACCTGAGCCAAAGGCTCAAGGTGAGCTATTGTGACCGCTCACCGTCCGTAGTACGTCTGTCCGTCTGTCCGTCTGTCCGTTCACTTTTACTTCAAACGACATCTCCTCTGAAACCCGCCGATTGTAGGGAGAGTTCAAACTGCTTATGATGTTCCTTGGATGCTTCTCTACAGAAGTTGTTCAAAAAAAAGGAAAAAAAGCACAAACTCTGCTTGAAAAAGCAAAAAAGCAAAAATCTTTAAAAAATCTTCTTGCCCAAAACTACTAGGCCCTAAGCTTTGATATTTGTACAGTAGAATCTCCTGGTGGATCTATCTATAGTTTGTTAAAATGAAATCCCTAGGGTCACATTTGACACCACCCTGCACAGTTTAAGTGCTGCTCTAGGCAGGTTTTACAGTATTTTTGATTTAGGCAGAACTGTATTTACCTGAGTTACCCTTAATATACTATGGGCAAATAGCCAATATTTGCAAACATTTTGGATCCAGATCAGATGCAACATAATCATAATGCTACATCTAATCTGGATCCAACCTATTTGCCACTCATTTACCAACTTAACATTTTCTAAATTGTTTTTTTGTACACTTTTCACATACAGTAGGTTTTAAGCAGACATCATTTCAGTCTGGTAAGGTTAAGCCCAAGCGTTCTAGCCACTGAGGTCAAATATTATGCAACTCTGAACTGGTAGTGGGTATCACAGAACTGGTCATGATCAGCTGAACATGTTGTCTGCTAAAGTTTAGATATGGTTCAGTCTGATTCATACTTAGAGAAACAGGATCTGGAAGTGATCCACTGACAGTTATGTAATTATGTCTTATGCCATATTTATACATATGTTTAATATTGGTTTTGTCAGAGTTATCTGTATGTCTTTTCAATAATTCCACTTTAAACAGTCATGAAAATGTAAGATGCAAAAGTAAAGCAAAGTGTGCATTAACCCTTAGCCCGCCAAATAAATTGTCGTCTGCTATATTTCTCGTCTGCTTCAAGTTTCAAAGTGCTTCAAAGTTGCTCAAAATTGCTGAAAACGTGTCCGAGTGTCAAACAGCTTGGATCCGGATGAGACGCCGAGTTACTCGGCGTCTAATCCGGATCCAAGCTGTTTGCATATAAAGCTATAGTCGTGAGTGGCAGGCTAAGGGTTAAGACACATTCTGCTTTACTGTCAACCTGCTTTAGGTGGCCACCTATTTTCAAAATTAGAAACATGCTATGGGGTAATGGGTAAAATGAAATTGCCTATTTGGAAAGAGCCTGATGAGAGGAAGTGCCATTTGCAAAGGCCATAACTCTGACATCATTGTTTTTTGAGTTATTTCCCTTTGTGATATTTTCTTGTCAAGAAGACAACTTCAGTTCTACTGATGCTATTGTAATGAAATTTTATGTATGGAAAGAAACTGATGAGAGAAAATGCCATGCACAAGGGCAGCAATATTTAGTTTTTCCCCTTTGTCATATTTTATTGTCAGGAAAATAATTCCAGTTCTGTTGACGCTAGTGAAATAATTATCATTTATTGGAAATGGAAATAGCTTGATAAGAGGATGTGTCATGGATAAGGGTCATAAGCTTGGCAACAAAATTCACTTTTGTCATGTTTTCTTGTCTGGAAGATAACTCCATTTATAGTTATATTAAAATGTTGTCTTGCCCAGTCAACTTAGGTACAAACTTCAATGTCCTCAGGTGAGCGAATTAAGGGCCATGGCCCTCTTGTTCCTAAATCTTCAGATATTTTTCTAGTATGTGGTAGCTTAAAGCAGGCTGAAAGTAAAGCAGAATGCGCCTTAAGGCACATTCTGCTTTACTTTCAGCCTGCTTTAAGCAGTCACATGTCAACAAAACTAGAAACCGGCGATGGGGAAAAGGTATGATTTGTAAAATCACACTTGAAAAATGCAAATTTGGAAATCTTATAATTTTTTATGTCAACTTATGGCAGCCCTGCAAAAAATATTAAGGGTATGTCATGCACCTTTTCAGATGGGAGCTTAAAGCATGTTGAAAGTGAAGCAGAATATCTCACAAGGAGCATTCTGCTTTACTTCCACCTGCTTTACCCGATATGACCTATTCAGTATATAAATGTTTCGCAGTGCCAATTAAACCCCAACTCATCCATCCGTCTTTAAAGTGTAGCCTGTTATCAGAACTAGAAACAGGCTGTAAGGTAATGGCTAATGCAGCAATCTGTTCTAAGATGTCTCCAAAATTTGTTAACCCATTACCCCATAAATACGCCTTTTTACGCTATTAATATATTCATCCACTGAAGAAGATAGTTCAATTTTATCAGTCATAAATATATATGATACAAAATATTTTCTAGATTTTAGCAGATTTTAGCTTAAAGCAGGCTGAAAGTAAAGCAGAATGTGCCTTAAGGCACATTCTGCTTTACTTTCAACCTACTTTAAGTGATCACTTATTTTCAAAACTAGAAACAGGCTATGAGGTAAAGGGTTTACCTTCTCCTATTAGCTTATATTGACCCTTTTGGAAATGGTGTTGACCCAGATCAAACAGTTCCTAAAGCAGCCGTCTGATCAGGTTCTGTTCTGCTTTCTTATGATCTGTCCGACACCAGTCTGCACTCTTTCTTGAAAAAATGTCCTCTCATTTTATTAGCCAGTGTAACATTTTTTAGCTTACCTGTCACAAAGTGCCTAGGTGAGCTACCTAAGGTCTGTTCATCCGTCTGTCCACAGTTCAATGAGTTGGTTTGTGAACACTCTAATGGCTACAAATTTCATCCAATCTTCATTAAACTTTATGACAGTGATTGACTTGAAGAAATCTAGGTCAAGTTTGAATGTGGGTCATGTCAGGCCAAACACTAGGTCAAATCATAGCAAAACCTTGTGAACACACTAGAGGCTACAAATCTCATTGGATTTAGCTCACCTGGCACAAAGTGCCATGGTGAGCTGTTAGGATCGCTGGATGTCTGTCGTCTGTCCGTCCATGTAGATAACTTTAGAGGACTGTGAACATGTATAGGGCTATTTGCAGCAAAAGGGCCATGTCCCCTTAACTAATTGTAAAAATAGCAGAAATGACATCAGAGGACCTCAAGGGAGGTAAAAAGAAATAGTTTTCAATATATGTCCCATGAACACAAATGTCCATATGTAAAGAGAGTGAATTCAAGGGGCTAATTTGCTTGCTCAGATAATAGCAATGGGGCACTTCACGGTGGCCCTTAAATTGAATAGATGG
The DNA here is from genome assembly GCA_922989275.2 of Gari tellinella. Taxonomy (NCBI): domain Eukaryota; kingdom Metazoa; phylum Mollusca; class Bivalvia; order Cardiida; family Psammobiidae; genus Gari; species Gari tellinella. Next base: position 26,098,331 of record OV277873.1, read on the forward strand.
CTCTTAGAATTTGGCCCCTTAGCTGCTGGCCCTTAGACCTAAGTTAGTAGAAAGTCAGTCCGTCCATTCACAATTGTTTCATTAACACTTGCCACTACAAATTTCATCTGATCTTCATAATACTTGATGACAATGTTTGTCTTGATGAAATCTAGGTCAAGTTCAAATGAAGGTCATGTCAGGTCAAAAACTAGGTCACTAGATCAAATCATAGAAACACCTTGTTAACACTCTTGAGGCTACATATCTCATTGGATCTTAATGAAACATTTGGACTCCTGTGACCTTGAACTTAGGGCCCACGTTTAGGTTTTGAAATCTGTGATTAGGTTTTGAAAAAAAAGCCTCTAACTTTGAGGTATTGCTTTCATAATTTGTATGTGTGTGTATAATATGTACAAGATCTTTCCATGCACAGAAAAAATTCAACCTCTGTGACCTTCACCTTGAACTTAGGGCCCCCGTTTAGGTTTCGAAATCTGTGTTTAGGTTTCAAAAAATGCCTTTAACTTCTAGTCCCTTGAGGTATTGCTTTCAAAATTGGTATGTGTGTGTACATGTATATGGTTTAGTCCTTTCCATGCACAGAAATGTTTTGTCCCCTGTGACCTTGAACTTAGGGCCCATGTTAAGGTTTCGAAATCTGTGATAAGTTTTGAAAAATGCCTATAACTTCTATGTCCTTTGAGGTTCTTCTTTCATAGTTGGTATTTGTGTGTATATGGACAAGACCGTTTCATGCACAGAAAAAAATTGACCCGTGACCTGCACCTTGAATTTAGGACCAGCGCTCAGTTTTCAAAATTTGTGTTGAGGTTTTGACAAATACCTATAACTTCTCTGTCCCATGAGGTATTTTTGCTGTCATAGTTGGTATGTGTGTGTATATGGACAAGACCTTTCCATGCACAGTAAAATTTGAACCCCTGTGGCCTTGACCTTAGGGCACGTGTTTAGGTTTCAAAATCAGCATTTAGGTTTCGAAAAATGCCTATAACTTCTTTGTCCTTTGAGGTATTGCTTTCATAGTTTGCTGTTGTGTGTGTTTATGGACAATGTTAAGACCTTTCCATGCACAGAAAAAATTGAACCTTGTGACCTTGACCGTCCATCTCAAGTATGTGAATGTCGAGTGTCCAGCATCTGTTTGTGGTGATCTCGTTGTCCGGGAAGTAACTCCAGTTCTACTGATGTTAGTTCACCCATTACCCCATAAATACTGGTGTAAACCCATTACGGCATAAATCTACATTTTTACGCCTTTTAATTTATTCCTCCACTGAAGAAAATAATTCCACTTTTTAAGTCATAAAAATGCTAGATAAGAAATGGTTTCTATATCCTTGTAGGTGATAGCTTAAAGCAGGTTGAAAGTAAAGCAGAATGTGCCTTAAGGTGCATTCTGCTTTAGTTTCAACCTGCTTTAGGTGGCCATCTATTTTCAAAACTAGAAAGAGGCTATGTGGTAATGGTTTAAATGAAATTGCATATATATGGAAAGAGCCTAATGAGATTAAATGCCATTTGCAAGAGCCCGAGAAATGGCAGCCCTGGATGTCTGTGATGATGTAAGCAGATTGCATGTGCTATATCAAGCGTTTTTGTGTCGGGCTTCTGGAAACATTGGAGGAAGCTAATGAGAATCATTAGGATTCAATTCTTCAGAACCAATATTTGGGACGTAGTACTAGCACTAGCAGATGCACATGTGTTGATTGAGTTGCTCAAGATTTCCCAGTATTTTATCTTTCCTTTTAAAGCGACTCGCAACCGGATGGTGTCCTTGTCAAAATAAAATAAAATACTCAAATAAAAGCAAATTTGTGGCATTATTTGGCTTCTGACATAAAAAAATATGATCAGTCCAAAAAAGTCTCAAGAATCGTCACCGAATCTTAGTTTTTTTAGATATATTCCATCGTTTTTCAATTGCGTCAGCTGAAGGTTTTGCTGTTGTTGTTGCTTCTCTACACGGGCTCTGACATAAACCGGAGCCGAATAATGTAGTATTAAGCGCTACCAGTGAAGTACGTTTATTCGCTACCATATATATAGAGAGCGTCCGTGGTCGAGGCGGTAAAGGCGTGTTCTCATTTTTCTTGTTTGTCTCCGCAATGGAGGGTCACGGGTTCGAATCCCACCAGAGCTTCTTCTCTTTTTTTTTGGAAATGCATTTTTTAACAGAATTTATTATCCTAAACTAAATCTTACCCATTTATATAATCATTTGACATATATTTACAAATTACAATTTTTAATGCTAAATCCGGTTGCGAGCCTCTTTAAACCCCCACGCATGGCCATCATATTCAAGTTTGAATGAAGAAGAATAATTGTTTTATACCCATCCAAATTTTAGTTATACCAAAATTCGATTTTACAGAGTTACCTCCCTTGTTAATTTTTCAGCCATTTGTACTGATAGAACTCTCAGATATTCAACAAGAGACTGTGCAGTATTCGGTAATGAAACTTGTTCCATTGTGATAAATACTAACCAGTGCTGCTGTATGAAATAATTCCTTGAATGCAGACTTCCTGAACTTACTTAGACCGACAGTTGTGACAGTCTCGGTGATTGACGTGCACCAGTTTAGTCCCTGCAAAGGGTTCAACTGAAATGGAATTTAGAGAGATGTATAGTCAATTCTCGTATTCTCGTGGTTTCTCATAATCTCGTGTCTTACAAAATCAGATTAAATAGACACTCCTGACATCCAGAAATATATCAACTCTTTTCCTCCGATAAATTTATGTTGGAACAAGTTTTAAAGACCAATTGAATAAAACATCAATTGGGTTTGAATTATCTTTTTTCGAAATTTCACATGTAAAACATGTTGGATATTGTAATTCATTTAATACTAGTGCATAGTTAAAATAAATAAACAAACAAAAATGGATGCCACAGACACAGACATTATCCATATGATAGATTTAAAGTGACTCTAAAAACACTTATATGAACTGAAGAGTTAATTAACCTCCTCCATATAGCAACAAACGTTGACAACCAATCAGAAGGCACAAGAATACGAAAAACATTTGACTGATTCAGATTATGCAGGGAGGTGTATTCAAACGTAGAAATGACCTAGATATTATTTCATTTTTATTATTCTTATCATGGATGTTATACTTTATTCGGAGTTTCAACTGTTTTTTAAGCCCCAAAGAAGAATTCTTAAAAGCACTGAATGTGCTTTATATGTAATATTCTAAGGCTAAGCCCCACGAGAATAGGTTACTCCACTTGTAACGATATCGTATGTAACGATATATCGCTTGTAACGATACAGATCCTTCGGTCCCTGCCAGCCTTCTATATAATTCAATGTATCTAACTCCTTTTGTAACGATATCGCTTGTTAAGATAATCTGGTTGTAACGATGCTACTTTTCGGTCCCCTGTCTACAGTTTGATTGCATGTTACGATATTTTCACCTGTGCAGAGGTTCGAAGACAAGCCCTGGAAAGTTGTGAAAAACTATCGCTAACAAGTTTCAAACAAACAATGGTGCGTGTGCACTGCACCATGTAATCAGTCGAATTATGAGCGTACTTACCGTTACATGAGAGTTGCCAAGTTTTGTTATCTCATAAAATCACTTTGATATGACAAAATTTCTACATTAATTAATATCTTACATTTGGTGCATAAAAATAATCACTACACGTTCGGTCTTTGTTTTCATTCACTCGCCCACACGATACTTCATTCTTATATGTAACGGACCTGTAATATGAATGTGTACGGTCGGAAAGACAAAGTGTTGGATTATAATCCAAATACCAGATAACTCAACAGGTCTATAAAAGACTTAGAAAGAAACGTTTTGTTTTAAAAGGCCTCGTCTTTGACGAACTGTTTGGGTTATCGAGTCAGTGATTAGAATTCTTTACCCGCATATTTGCAGACATCGGAACTCCGAAGTAGCAAAGAGCCTGTTTCATTAGCCAATGATTATTGGGAAAGTCCGTTATTACGTCATTCTTACCAACAAAAAGAGGTTGAAATTGTCCGAGAAGCTATGATTGGCATACGAAAGGTACTTGTTGGTCTACTCGTCCGTTTCCGCCAATCTAAATGTTACGGAATAAACCGAGCATAGTCTTTTAGGCATAGCATTTTGTGCAGATAACCGATAAACGCTACTCGCATTTTTTTTGGCGATTTTGTGGAAGAACCCTGCCGGGATTAAACCATGTTCATTTCCGGTTTACTTTCGTTATCCAGTATGTATGAACAAAGACAATGATACGTAAATCATTTGTAAATAGCAAAATACCTGCACAATTAGTTTACGTGTGCCAGTTGAAACAAAGAAAGAGATAACAACCATTAAAATTTATAACAGGTCAGAATAGTCTTTATTTCGCCAGTCTTAAAATGTGACGAACTTTATGTAGTAACCATTGTTTCGGATAGCACACAATTCGGATACCGTCGTGAAGATACACCAGATTGCTTGTAAGGATATTCGGATGTAACGATACTTATTTCACGGTCCCCTGAATATCGTTATAAGCGGAGTTTAATACTGTATATAGTTGTAGAACGGCGGGAACGCCTTTACTTTGCCGGTCCCCAAAAAGTCGGGGAAATAATGACATTTTACTGTTGATTTAGAACCCCGTGAGAAATAGGCTATCTTGGAAAACTATTGTGATTTTGACCTCAAAATCGGACGTTACGTACCTTTTTAAGTTTTTTAACAGAATAATTAGGGGCTAGCCCCCCGAACCCCCCATGGTAGCTTCGAAATGAAAGACAAAATGGTGAAGTGTTTACTATTGCATGGCAACCTGTTGGTAAGAAAGAGCTTGGGGACCTATAAAGTAAATTCTATCCGAACGTCCATTCGGGGTCAAAACACGAGGAAGAAAAAGATGCGCCCATTTAGGAAAATGAACAGCTGATTACAACTTGACTTTAAAATTAAACGTACGATTTGTCCGACCATTTGCCAAGGATATAGAAGCTATTTTCATATGGTTTATATTCATGACTATAAATTGAAACTATTGTCTCGAGTGGAGGAATAGACGATTCTAATGAGTAGTGGCACCATAGGGTTTAAAGCAGAAATAATGATTTTTGTTTTTAAAAATACTCCCCTTATCTGGAGCTCTGTAAGCGTAAATAAAATTTATGCTTCATCGTTCTACTTTCAGAATGTTACAGACAGTATTTCAAAACCTAAAATCTTTATTTCTGCATTAAACCCTATGGTGTCACTACTGGTTAGAATCGTCTCAATGAGATGATTCTAATGAGTAGTAACACCATAGGATTTGAGGCTAAAATTAGTATAAAAATGTTACATTCGTTTAGTTTACTCCCTCTTATCTGGAACCCTGTTTTTATGCCCCCGGCATCTATAGATGCGGAGGCATATAGTAATCGTCCTGTCCGTCCGTGTGTGCGTCCGTCCGTAACAGGTTAAGTAGATTTTACCGTTTCGTCTAGCATCAACATGGCTTACTCAAATGCTTGGATACTTATACAGTTGTTGCCTTGGACCATTTCCTATCCACCAATATCACCCAAACTTGATTTTGACCTTGATCTTGACCTAATTTGGACTTAGAATATTTTAAATGGGCTATTTCTTGTTTAACTATATTTTACCGTTTCGTCTAGCATCAGCATAACTGACTACAATGCTTTGGTACTTATACAGTTGTTGCCTTGGATCACTACCAATCCACCCATATTACCCAACCTTGATTTTGACCTTGACCTAATTTGGACTTAAATTCAGAATATATTGTCAAGGATGCCACCGGGGGCATAAGTGTTTATTGAACGCACATTCTTGTTCAAAATTTAAAATCATTATTTCTGATTTAAATCCTATGGTGTCACTACTCGTTAGAATCGTCTCGAAGAGACGATTCTAATGAGTAGTAACAACATAGGATTTGGTTCTAAAATTGATGAATAAGTGTTTGATTTGTTGAAATAATTTTTTCCCTTTTATCTCACTCAGGCTGAGAGCCCTGATCAATACTTCCAATATGCAAACAAGGCACTCCACAGGAGCCGTTAGAGAGCGCAGGGTGTGGGACTTCAGTAGAAAGCGTCTGAAATCAGAGAAAAGTGACACAACACCGAGGCTACTTGTTGAACAATTTGAACAAGATGAAATGGAGAAAAAACATTTAAAATTAGTCATTCCATATGGTCAGGAAGAAAAACTTTCTGGTAACTTGAAGGAAAATATTGTTGGTCAGGTTGAACTTTCAAGCTTAGTTTCATTACATGCTAACAATGTGAAACTATTTCAAGGAGAATGTGTTTGTCTTGATGATGGCAGCAGGGCTGTGAAAGTGCCCAAAGTAGAGCAGGAAAATGAAATTATACTGATAGCCGTCAGTAATACAACTAAAACATTTAACACAGAACAAAGAGACTGTAAAGGAGAAGCACAAGAAACTGAAACATTAGAAACACCCACAGTAAGTGATGGAAATGATAACAGTACTGAGCTTGATGACAAATGTAAGACAGACTTAGACTGTGGGGTCAAATACCCGTATATTTGCGGTTACTGTGGTAAGAGCTTTAGTAACGCAATATTTTGGGTGAATCATGTTAGGTGTCACACAGGTGAGCGGCCATATCTGTGTAGAGACTGTAACAAATCCTTCAGTCAGAAAAGCTGCTTCGAGTCCCACATGATGCAACACACTGGAGAAAGACCATTTAAATGCCAGTTTTGTGAGAAGGCCTTTAGAAGGTCTTCATTATTAAAGGTACATACCAGACATCATACAGGAGAGAAACCATTTGTGTGTGATCACTGTGGGAACGCCTTTAGAGATCCTGGAACATTAAAGGTACATGTAAGATTTCATACCGGAGAAAGACCATACAAGTGCCAATACTGTGACAGAGCATTTGTTAGCAGTACTGCACGTAAACGTCATATGACAAAACATACAAGTGAGAAGAAATACATGTGCACAGTCTGTTACAAAGCATTTAGTCAGAAAAGAATACTCAAGGGCCACATGAGGACACATACAGGAGAGAAACCATTTGTGTGTGATCACTGTGGGAAGGCCTTTAGAGATGCTACAACATTAAAGGTACATGTAAGATTTCATACAGGGGAAAGACCATACAAGTGTCAATATTGTGACAGAGTGTTTGTTAGCAGCAGTGCACGTAAAAGTCATATGAAAATACACACTGTGGGGAAGGGGTACAGAGAATCTTTCTTACATGAGAACTGTGATAAAAATAAGAAATATATGATGTGCCGGTTTTGTGGTAAAGGTTTTGAATCATTAATGGATGTGAAAAGTCATCTGACAGTTCATACTGAAGAACAAGTGTATGCTTGCAAAGAGTGTGGCAAGATATTTGGCAGTGACAGACGCAGGAATGCTCATATGGCTACCCATACTAAAATCAGGGTATACTTACCATGCGAGATTTGTGGTAAAAACCTAGCAAGCTTGAATAGGCGAAGGCACAGTGATCAGACATATGATTGTAAAATATGTGATCAGAAATTTAAGGATGGGATATGCTTCAAGAATCATGTAAAGGCACATGCAGAAACACAGCCGTTTGTTTGTTCAAAATGTGGGATGCAGATGCAGTTTGTGTTAATGTCTCACCTCAAGGGGCACTCAGTCACTCACTCGAAGAGTACAGTACAACAAATTATAGCTGCTTCTAACAGTTCTGTAAAGGTTCATGTAGAAAGACTTCACAGTGACCCATTTCTTTGTTCAATATGTGGGTATTTTTTTATGTCTTTATCTGACCTCGAGAAACACTCACTCACTCACATTCCCAAGGAGAATACAATACTACTAGATATCACTCAGCCTTTGATGTACGCTTGTACCTACTGTGACACTCAGTACGAAAATCAATATCATTTTAAGATACAGCATAGCCCTCACCTTGAAGCTAAAGACATCACTTTTAAGTGTGCGACATGTAAACAGACTTTTGAAAAGCTTTCCCTCTTAGAAGAGCATGTCAAATTGCATAAACATTTAAGATTTAAGTACAAAGAGCCAGAGAAGGTTACAGAGAAGGTTGACGTGGTTACAGAGAAGGCTACAGAGCTTACAGATAAGCCTTCTCCTGAAATCCCTTATGTTGGCGGCATTTCTAATGGAACTTTAATAAAATTTCCAATTTTAAAGGACCGTCTCCATATCAATGGATTAGTTTTATCAGTGCATCAGAACATTCATAAAAAGAGTGGTACTGTCACAAGTCAGCACCCGGTAATGATGGACATGTTAACCGGGAACCAGAAGGTACTAGAACATGTTCCTGATTCTGGAAATGTAGACAGCCATGTAGAACAGTTAGAACAGGTTGAAAGTGCAGACATGTCAGTTGAATTGGAGAACTCGGGGCAAATAGAAAAGGAGGAGAATTCCCTAGAGCATGGAGATTGACCATATACAATCTAAGAACATGTGATAGTAGAGGATGGGTCAGGGCAGGGCTCCAGATAAGAGGGAGTTAACTGATCAAATCTAACATTTTTTCGCTCAGTTTAGCACCCAATCCTATGGTGTTACTACTCATTAGAATCGTCTCTTTGAGACGATTCTAATGAGTAGTGACACCATAGGGTTTAATGCAGAAATAAAGATTTTAATTTTTGAAATACCCCCATTATCTGGAGCCCTGTCAGGCCAGCCTTCTGTCTAAACCACAGGTACTTGACACATACTTTATTATCTATGAACCCCCTCCCCCCCCCCTTTAAAAAAAAAAAAAATTTTTTTTTTTACTATACTTCTATTATAGATACAAGGTAAACAGCGCAATTCAACACCTAGTCTTTACTATCGACTTCAACTGATGCTAAAATAGACTCGATCGCCGATATTCTCTTGTGGTACCCTCGGGAAAGGATTAATTTATCAATATCTACTTTTTATTTCATCAAATTCCGTCAAATAACGCCACAGTACGTGAATTATAACGAAAATAAGCATAAAAAAGTTTTATGTCGTTTATAAACGGCCTATGCCACTGGAACTTTCACCAAATATTATAAATCATCTTTAAATGAAATATTATCAGTTTTATATAATTTACATAGAATGCAAAATTAAAAGAAACTTTACCTGTTTAATTTTGACCAATGAGATCGCTCCGTTCATTCGATTCATTCCGGTATTCAAAATGGCATTGAAAATGAAATGAGTCTTTCACTTGTCAATTTCGTGCCAAATTACATGTATATTTCATATAGCTGATAGTGAAGAGGGTCATGTTCCGACACAAACGCATTTGCTCTAATGAAATTAGGTGAAGTTCCAGCCGTAAAGGCCGTTAAATGTGCAAACCGACTAGATTACCCCTTATTTTGGGCAATAAATTCTGTACCAAGAGAACGACATAAAACTTTTTTATGCTTATTTTCGTTATAATTCACGTACTGTGGCGTTATTTGACGGAATTTGATGAAATAAAAAGTAGATATTGATAAAATAATCCTTTCCCGAGGGTACCACAAGAGAATATCGGCAATCGAGTCTATTTTAGCATCAGTTGAAGTCGATAGTAAAGACTAGGTGTTGAATTGCGCTGTTTACCTTGTATCTATAATAGAAGTATACTAAAAAAAAAATTTTTTTTTTTTAAGGGGGGGGGGGAGGGGGTTCATAGATAATAAAGTATGTGTCAAGTACCTGTGGTCTAAACTATAGCAGAGCTCCAGATACGGGAGTATTTTAGAAACTAAAATCTTTATTTCTGCATTAAACCCTATGGTGTAACTACTCATTAGAATAGTTTCTTCAAAATGATTCTAATGAGTAGTAACATCATAGGATTTGGAGCTGAAATGAGCGAGAAAATGTTTGTTTTGTTCAGTTTTACTCCCTCTTATCTGGAGCCCTGCTATAGTGTATGTTACCATGGCAACTGAAGCCATTGAATCGCCACAGTAGTCATAGATATAAAGTCTTGCTTCATAACTACAGACAAACTTTTGTTGAGTGGTCATTAAGGTTGAGGACCTCTAATGAGATCAGACAGAAACACTAAGAGATTGATCGGCCATTCGATCTCAACCGGAGGTCTTCTTGTCCCAGACCATAATTAGCATGGTTCAGAATGGGCTTACACATTCAACCCTAGCGACGAGTATAGTCATCATTTACAAACAGTGTACCTGTTAGGATAACAGTTACACTTGTCCTATGCAAACAGTGTAGAGCCTGATCAGAGGGCTCCTTAAGGAGACCTCTGAACAAGGTCAACACTCACGGTATGTCATTTTGAAATTTATTGTGAACATCAACCCTAAATAGACAAAAATGGACTAGACTTATTTTGAAATTGGAATTGTTCATTAAAGTTTCAGGAGTAAATGAGTTTACAAGAATAAGAATGGCTGATAGCTGCATTAAGAGTAGTGATTTTGGTCCAATATCATTAGGCATTAATTAACTCTTTCCTCCCTGAGACTTTAAATGGACAATTCCAGTTTTCATTTTAGCCTAGTCCATTTCTGACTTTTAAGGGGTATTTTTGCCCATGTTTGGCATTATGACAAACAGTGAAGACCCTGATCAGAGGGCTCCTAGGAGCCCTCTGATCTGGGTCTTCACTGTTTGCATAGGACATGTATACTATTCACATGTACACTGTTTGCAAAGAACGCCAATATGCGGGACTAGGGTTCAAAGGGTTAAGTTAACCCATTTGTGCCCAAGATCCCATATATGGGACATAGGCAAACAGTGTAGACTCTGATCAGACGCTGCATTATGCAGGGTCTGATCAGAGTCTACACTGTTTGCTGATTGGAGTTTCAAAATAAAACAAAATGAAAATTTTGACCGGGAGTCCCTTTGATAAAAAATGGACTAATCCAATATATAAACATGGGAGAATCCACTGAGTATAAATGGGTTAACCCTTTACCCATTGGCTTGTAATGTGGCATCTGATCTGGAACAACAGTCTGCAAATGTGTTTATTGGCTTGGCTCGGAAAGGACACACGAAAGTTAAGGCTTTCAGCAAAAAGTTACTCTGGTTGGTCATTAGGTTGCCTTGTGGGTTGTTTTTGTTACCAGAACATGAACAAGTCTATAGGATCTCTGGTAATGCAGGGCTTCAGATAAGAGGTAGTTTTTTCAACAAATCAAACATTTTATCACTCATTTCAGCACCAAATCCTATTGTGTCACTACTCATTAGAATCGTCTCGAGGAGATGATTCTAATGAGTAGTGACACCATAGGGTTTAATTCAGAAATAAAGATTTTAAGTTTTGAAAAACTACGCTTATCTGTTGCTCTGTAATGAATACTACTCTAAATTAGCAAACAGTGTGGACCAAGATTAGAGGGCTCATATCTACATTGTTTGCAAATATAACAAATTTGAACATTTTAAACAGGTCCATGGTGTTCAAATACATGCAGTTAATAATACTTGATTTGCTTTAAAGGCTACAAGCAGTTATTGATGAAATGGTTGAGGTGCCATTCAACATATACATATTTTGGCAGTCTTTTAACTCTTTTCTCCCTGAAACTTTAAATGGATAATTCCTATTTCCATTATAATCTAGTCCATTTCTGACTTTTATGGGTTGTTTTTGTCAATGTTTTGAAATATGACAAACAGTGATGACCCTGATCAGAGGGCTCCTTTCGGAGTCCTCTGATCTGGGTCTTCACTGTTTGCACAGGACAAGTGTACTATTCACATGTACATTGTTTGAAAAGGACGCCTATATGCGGGACTAGGTTCAAAGGGTTAAACTATTACTCCATAGTACTGTAAGCATTTTACGCATTTAACTTATTTCTCCACTGAAGGAAATAGTTCCAATTTAAGAATTTATACACTTATGGCTCATGAATGTTTATCAAGATAACAAATATTTTCTATATCCTACAAGATTGTAGCTGAAAGCAGACTGAAAGTAAACTAGAATGCACATTAAAGACACATTCTGCTTTACTTTCAGCCTGCTTTAAGTGTTCAACTATCTTCAACACTTGAAACAAGTTATGGAGTAATAGGTTATAGCAGGATGAGAATGGTACAGAAAATCATAAGAGCTTTTCTGCATTAAACCTTTATTCCATAAGTATGCCTTTTTGCGCTATTTATTTATACACTAATAGGAACACCCTCAGCTAGGAAGTTCTGAACAAAAACAATCAAAAGGTATGTCATGCAACTTTCCAGGAGGGAACTTAAAGCAGGCTGAAAGTAAAGCAGAATATTCCTTAAGGAGCATTCTGCTTTACTTTCCACCTGCTTTACCCTATATGACCTATTCTGTGTCACAGTGCCATAAAACCTAACTCACACATCCATCCATCTTTAAGTGGTAACCTGTTTTCAAAACTGTACAACATCTTTTTAGCTCACCTGAGCTAGCTCAGGGTGAGCTTTTGCAATCCTTGAATGTCCGGCGTCCGGCGTCGGTCGTGCGTCATCCGTCGTGCGGCGTCAACAATTTTAGTGTTTACACTCTAGAGGCCACAATATTTATTCAATCTTTCTCAAACTTGCTCAGATGGTATATTGCCATAAGAGTTCAGATGAGTTCCATTATGGCTGAAATCTGACAATTAGGTCATGAGTTATCAACCTTTGAATTGCTGAAAATGCCATATTTATCAGTGTTTACACTCTAGAGGCCACAATATTTACCCAATCTTTCTAAAACTTGCCCAGATTGTATATCACTATATGAGTTCGGATGAGTTTGATTTTGGTTGAAATCGGACAAATAGATCAAGAGTTATCTACCTTTGAACTGCTGAAAATGCCATATTTAACGGTGTTTACATTCTAGAGTTCACAATTTTTATCCAATCTATCTCAAACTTGCTCAGATTGTATATTACCATAAGACTTCGGATGAGTTCAATTATGGTTTTAATCGGACCAAAAGGGTCAAGAGTTATCTACCTTTGAATTGCTGAAAATGACATATTTATTGGTTTTTACACTCTAGAGGCCACAAATTTTATCCAATCTTTCTCAAACTTGCTCAGATTGTATATGACCATAAGAATTCGGATCAGTTCAATTATGGTTGTAATCGGACCAATGGGTCAAGAGTTATCTACCTTTGAATTGCTGAAAATGACATATTTAACAGTGCTTACGCTCTAGAGGCCACAATATTTATCCAAGCTCTTTCAAACTTGCCAAGATTGTATATGACCATAAGAGTTTGAAAAAGGGTAATTATGGTTGAAATCGGACCAATAGATCAAGAGTTATCTACCTTTGAACTGCTGAAAATGCCATATTTTACAGTGTTTACACTCTTGCAACTACATTTTTCAATGGATTTTCATTATACACAAAGTATATAGCTATACCTTCTCGAAGGAGTGTAATTATTGTTGAAATCTAATCATTGTGGCAAATTGGCAATAGTTACCTGCCCTTGATATACTTTGAAATGCTAGAAAAAGGCTTCATTTCAGTATTGTTTAGGCTCAAGTTATCTGCCTTTGATGTTCTCTTCTATACTAGAATAGGTCGACAAACTTGAATGGATTTAGAATAAAAATGGTGAAATTCAAAGGCAAAGCTATCAGGCTTCATTACAAATGGTGAGCGATATCAGGGCCTTCAGGCCCTCTTGTCATATGTACAAATGCATTACCCTATTACTTTCTCAACACATAACTTCCAACATTCTTGTTCAAGACCAGCTAAACTTAGAAGACCTTATTTCCAAGGGTTATTTTAGCTCACCTGAGCACGAAGTCTAGCAGCCACAATTTTGACCCAATCTTGATCAAACTTGGTCAGAATGACCATCTTGACAAAATCTAGGTCAAGTTGATAATGAATATTGTGGGATTAAAAAGTAGGTCACTTGGTCAAATCTTAGAAAAAAAATTTTGAACACTCTAGTAGTAACAACTTTGACCCAATTTTTATAGATCTTAGTCAGAATGACCATCCTGACAAAATCTAGGGTAAGGTTGACAATTGATTATGTTGGGTAGTAAAGAAGTTCACTAGGTCAAATCTTAGAATAAAGCTTGTGATCACTCTAATAGCCACAATGTTGACCCATTTATCAAACTTGGCCAGAATGACAATCTTGACAAAATCTAGGTCAACTTTGATAATGGTCTTGAGTTTATGTCAAATGTAGATAACTAGGTCAAATCTAAGAAAACGCTTGTGAACACTCTAGAAGCCACAATTTTGACCCTATCTTGATCAAACTTAGTCAACATGACCATCTTAACAAAATCTAGGTCAAGTTCGATAATGTGATCTGTTGGATCAAAAAGTAGGTCACTATGTCAAATCTTAGAAAAAGCTTATGAACACTCTAGTAGTCACAATTTTGACCTAATCTTCATCAATATCAGAATGACCATCTTGACAAAATCAAGTTCGGTTTAGGTATGGATTCATTGTGTGGGGTGAAAAAAGTAGGCCACTAGGTCAAATCAAAGAAAAAGCTTGTGAACACACTAGTACCCACAATTTTGACTCTATCTTGATCAAACTAAGTCAACATGACCATCTTAACAAAATCTAGGTCAAGTTTGATAATGGGTTCTGTTGGATCAAAAAGTAGGTCACTAGGTCAAATCTTAGAAAAAGCTTATGTCCACTCTATAGTCACAATTTTTACCTAATCTTTATCAATAGCAGAGTGACCATCTTGACAAAATCAAGGTCGGTTTAGGTATGGATTCATTATGTGGGGTGAAAAAAGTAGGCCACTAGGTCATATCAAAGAAAAAGCTTGTGAACACACTAATACCCACAATTTTGACCCGCTCTTTATCAAACTTGGCCAGAATGACCATCTTGACAAAATCTAGTTCTACTTCAATAAGGGATAATGTGGGGTCAAAAATTAGGAAACTAAGTCAAATCTTAGAAAAAGCTTATGACCACTCTAGTAGCCACAATTTTGACCCAATCTTGATCAAACTTGGTCAAAATGACCGTCTTGACAAAATTTAGGTCAAGCTCGATAATGGGTTATGTGAGGTCAAAAAGCAGGTCACTAGGTCAAATATTAGGAAAAAGATTGTGAACACTAGCAGCCACAATTTTGACCCAATCTAGATCAAACTTGGTGAGAATGAACCTCTTGACAAAAGCTAGGTCAACTTTTTATAATTGGTTAAGTGGGATAAAAAGTAGATCACTAGGTCAAATCTTAGAAAAAGCTTGTGAACTTTCTAGTAGCCAGAATTTCGACCCACTCTTTATCAATCTAAGTCAAAATGACATGAATTGTTTGCCGTAAAAAACGTAGGTCACTTGGTCAAATCTTAGAAAAAGATTGTGAACACTCTAGTAGCCACACTTTTGACACTATCTTGATTAGAATGACCATGGGTTATTTGGGGTAAAAAATTAGGTCACTTGGTCAAATCTTAGAATAACGCTTGTGAACACTCTTAGACTAGTAGCCAGAATTTTGACCCACTCTTTATCAATCTAAGTCTGAATGACATCCTGACAAATTTTTGGTAAAGTTTGAGTATGGATTATTTGCAGTAAAAAAGTAGGTCACTTGGTCAACTCTTAGAACAAGAGGACCTGAAGGCCCTGTTATCGCTCACCTGCTGTAAAGAAGCCTGATAGCTTTAACTTTGAATTTCACCCATTTTTAGCTCATCTGAGCCAAAGGCTCAAGGTGAGCTATTGTGACCGCTCACTGTCTGTCGTACATCTGTCCGTCTGTCCATTCACATTTACTTCAAACGACATCTCCTCTGAACCCGAAGAATGGAGGGAGATTTTAACCGTCTCATGATATTCCTTGGATGCTTCTCTACAGAAATTGTTCAAATGAAATGAAAAAAGCACAAACTCTGCTTGCAAAAGCAAAAAAAATTAAAACATCTTCTTGTCAAAAACTACTATGTCCTCAGCTTTGACTTTTTAGCTCACCTGAGCCAAAGGCTCACGGTGAGCTATTGGGATGGCCCTGTGTCCGGCGTCGTCCGGCGTCGTTAACAATTGCTTCAAATGACATCTCCTCCTATACCGCTTGACAGAATTCAACCAAACTTTACAGAAATGTTCCTTGGGTCAAGCTCTTTCAAATTTGTTCAAAGAATTAAAAACAATGCAGAACTCTGGTTGCCATGGCAACCAAAGTGAAAAAATAAGGAAATCTTTCAAAATCTGCTAGTCAAAAACTGCAAGGGTCAGAGCTTAGATATTTGGCACACAGCATCATCAACAGGTCCTCTATCAAGTTTGTTCAAATAATGCCCCTGGGGTCAAAATTGGCCCCGCCCCGGGGGTCACAGTTTTACATAGAGTTATATAGTGAAATTTTCAAACGTCTTCTTCTCTGAAACCAGTATGGCCAGAGCCTTGATATTTGGCATGGTGACACTTCTAGATGTCCTATACCAAAATTGTTCAAATGGTTCTGGTCGGTTGCATAACTAGGTCACAGGAGCTAAAAATAGATTTTTTCCTATGAAACCTTAAAAAATCTTCTTGTCTGAAACTACAAGGGCCAGAGCTTAGATAGTTGGCACATAGCATCGCCTACAGGTCCTCTATCAAGTTTGTTCAAATTATGCCCCATGGGGTCAAAATTGGCCCCGCCCCGGGGGTCACAGTTTTAAATAGAGTTATATAGTGAAATTTTCAAAACATCTTCTTCTCTGAAACTAATATGGCCAGAGCTTTGATATTCAGCATGGTCACACTTCTAGATATCCTTTACCTATTTTGTTCAACTGGTTTCAGTCTGTTGCATATGTAGGTCACAGGAGCTAAAAATAGATTTGTTTTCTATGGAAACTTACAAAAATCTTCTTGTCTAAAACCCTGCTACCCTGATTTTAGATATTTGGCACATAGCATCATCTACAGGTCCTCTTACAATATTGTTCAAATTATGCCCCTCGGGTAAAAAATGACCCCTTCCTGGACATAAATAATTATCTCCATTTTGTCAGTTATTCTCAAGTGAGCGAAAATGCCCCATGGGGCTCTTGTTTACAGTAGTATATCCTGGTGGATCTCTCTAAAGTTTGTTAAAATGGAATCCCTAGGGTCAAACTTGACCCCACCCTTAGCACTAAATGCTGCTCTAGGCAGGTCTTATGGTATTTCGATTTATGCAGAACTGTATTTACCTCAGGCCCTTAATATACTAAAGGCAAATAGCCAATATTTGCAAACAGTTTGGATCCAGATCAAATGCAACATAATGCTGCATCTAATCTGGATCCAAACTATTTGCCACTCATTTACCTACTTTACATTTTCTTCATTGGTTTTTGTACATTTTTCACATACAGAAGGTTTTAAGCAGACATCATTTCAGTATGATAAGGTTAAGCCAGCAGCTCCTAGATGCTACTCCCCAACTATTGCATAATATTTGACCTCAGTGACTGACCAACAGAACTGCGGGTGTCTGCTGAACATGTTGTCTGCTAAAGTTAAGAAATGGTTCAGTCTGCTTCATAACTAGAGAAAAGTTTTCCATGGTGTACCAGGTGAGCGATTTAGGGCCATGGTGGCCCTTGCCTATGATTTGACTTAGTGACCTAGTTTCTGACAGGACATGACCCACATTCAAACTTGACCTAGATATCAATGAGACAAACATTTTGACCAAGTTTCATGAAGATCAATAGATCATATTTGTAGCCTCTAGAGTGTTAACAAGGTTTACCTATGATTTGACCTAGTGACCTAGTTTTTGACCGGAAATGACTCATATTCAAACTTGACCTAGAAATCAATTAGGCAAACATTCTTGCCAAGTAACATTAAAATCCAATGAGATGTGTTGACTCTTGAGTGTTCACAAAGTTTTTCTATGATGTGACCTAGTTTTTGACCGGATATGATTCACATTCGAACTTGACATAGATTTCAATAAAATTAATATTGTTATAAAGTTTCATGAAGATTGAATGGAATGTGTAGCCGCTGGAGTGTTCACAAACCAATTGCAGACAGACAGACGACGGACATCAAGCGATCCTAGAAGCTTTTGATCACTTTGTAGACCCAATTTTGATAAAACTTGGTCAGAATGACTATCTTGACAAAATCTCAGTCAAGTTCGATAATGGGTTATCCGGTTCACTAGGTGTCAGAAAGTGGGTCGCTAGGTCAAATCTTATAAAACACCTGTGAACCCTGTAGAAGCCACACATTGAGCCCGATCTTTTATCAAACTTTGTCTAATTTATCATATTGACAAACTCTAGGTCATGTTTGAATATGGTTTATCATTTATGGTGGTAATAAAGAAGGTCACTTGGTGAAATCTTGTGAACACTAAGAAAACGTGTGAACACTAGCAGCCACAATTTGAGCCCTATCTTTATCAAACTTTGTCAGATCGACCATCTTGACAAAATCTAGGTCAATTTTAAAAATATTTAATTTTTTTGTGGGGTCAAAAAGTAGGTAACAATTAAGTAATTTTATTTGGAAAAAGCATATGAACTCCATAGTTGCCTCAAATTGAACCCTATCTTTAACAAACGTTATCAAAAAGACCAACTTTACGAAATCTATGTCAAGTTTGGGTATTGGTTATGTGGGTTAGGTGAAAGTTCCAGCCGTAAAGGCCATTCAATGTGCAAACCGACTCGGTTATTCCTTATTTCGGCCAATAAAAACTGGACCGTCAGATCGACACAAAACTTTTTGATGCACATTTTCGTTATAATTCTCGTACTGTGGTGTTATTTGACGGAATTTGATGAAATAAAAAGTAGATATTGATAAATTAATCATTTCCCGAGGGTACCACAAGAGAATATCGGCGATCTAGTCTAATTTAGCGTCAGTTTAAGTCGATAGTTAAGACTAGGTCTAGGTGTCGAATTGCGCTGTTTACCTTGTATAGATCTATAAAAGAAGACTTTTCAAGTAGATAGTAAAAATGTTTTTGTTTTTTTGGGGTATTAGAAATAGATGTATGTGTCAAGTACCTGTGGGCACTATGGTACTTTGGAACGTTAACATGCCCGTTTCGCTCCGCTGAACAACATGACCGCAAAAGCCGAAAATAGAAAAAACAACTTTGAATGACGTTTCCTCCAAAGTCACTAGTTCAATTGAAAAATAAGTTCATAAAATGATTGTCTTCTGCTACTCTTTAATATTTTATGATCTGCTCACTGCGTTCCATTTAAAAAGCTGGCCCAGACTCGGAGCTAAAATTAGAAGAAGAAAAAAGCTATTAAACTCTAACAGCTTCTGTATAGGTAATGACACTTCTATAGTCTGCATTAATTAACTCATTGTGCCCTGGTGACGCATATATATGCGTCCTCTACCAAACGTGTACCTGTGAAGAGTACATTTGTCTAAAAGAAACTGAAGTCCCTGATTAGAGGGCTCCTGCAGGAGCCCTCTAATCAGGGACTTCAATGTTTGTCATTTTGTAATATATAAAAAAAAAAACCAACTCTAAATAGTCTAAAATGGACCAGATTAATTGTAAACTGGAATTGTCCATTTGATGTCTCAGGGGATAATGAGTTAAGTGGTCATAAACCCTTACTCTGTTGGAACATAATATACCCATGCTTTGCAAACAGTGTAGACCCAGATCTGATGGCTCTTCTGAAAGAACCTTTTGATCAGAGTGTACACTGTCACAGTTTTGATTATATATAGATCTATATTTAAAAATAAATGCCTCCAGAGTCGATATAAATCGGTCATAAATTAGAAAACGGACAAATCCTTTAGAAAATACACATTGAACCCTTGCGACGAGTATAATCGTCATTTACAAAAAGTGTACCTGTAAAGATTACACTTGTTACATGCAAACTGTACACCCTGATCAGGGTCTACACTATTAGTCATTTTGAAATATGTTGTTAAAATCAACCCTAAATAGTCAAAAATGGACTACCGGTAGACTTATTTTGGAATTGTCCATTAACAGTTTCATGGGTTAATGAGTTGTTAGTATATTGTAAACAGTCTAGCTTAATGCGATTTTGGTAAGTCTCAAACTCTTAATGCAAATTAATGAACTTCTCCTGTAACCAATTCATGGCCAGTCCACATTGACGCCTGAGGGGTTTCTCCTCTAAATATTTTCAATAAATATGGCAAACAGTGCAGGAGCCAGTTTCATAAAACTTCGTACGACAAATACAAAGTACGTATAAATGTGACAAATATAAAAAAGCTCAATTATTATTTCTTTATCTAATCCTGTCTTGTGGCATCTCTTTGGAATCGTATTGCAACATTGTACAGATCAAACACGGCTGTCATCCCATGCTCTGTAACTATGTTTGGTCAACACTGACACATACATAAAGTGCTTTAGATGCGTGTGGGTGTTAATCAGTGTATATCAAGAACAGTCTCCGCGTCTTTGACGCGGAGGCTGGTCATGCTCTACACATGCAATAACCCATTTCATGCGGGATACACTTTTAGGTGTACCTCTAGGCAAACAGTAGGCCCCTTATTGTGGAGCCTGGTCTGAGCTAAAAACTGTTTGCAGCTAAGTCAATACTCTATCAGGAACTGCCAAAATATTTTGCAACTATTTGAGTTATACCCGCTGCAGACGACATTTTAAAATGGCCGCCAAATATTACCCAGCATGCAATGGGTTAAAGAAGCAAGGTTTTCTCATGACACATTTTGAAATTGGCACGGATGGTCTGTGATAGGGAAATGGCGACACCTTCAGAAATTGATGAATTGATTATAAAAGTAATTAGAATCTTTAAAACATCTGCACCATCTCTCAAAAACCTAGCAGGCATGCCATCTAAACCGTCGTGTAAAAGCCTGAATGTCGTGTAAAAGCCTTAATAGGATTCTACGACGTATTGATTCAGAAACCAGTACATTTACTAACATCCAAGCTGCTCAGCTCCCTAAGCACAAAACTCTCAGAAACATGTTTCAAATGCAGTTCTTTATTATTAGGGTTTTTTGCCTTTGCAGTATTTAGACAAATGATCTGATTTTAGATCAAATTTGTATTTCTGACAAGGAAGTTTGTTTACCAGAACTGAGGTATACTAGTAGAATCTAAAAAAAATGGTTAAAATCACTTGAAATTTTCAAAGTGTCATGACAAATTTCATTATCAACTGTTAGGACAACATTCTGGATATCCTGATTAGTGTTTTCACGGAGCAGACACAGAATGTAATTTCTCCATGGTGTTTTTGATATTTTATTCTTTCCCAATAAACGCATTTTTATACTAAAAGTTTCTAAAACCATTTTTTTCTATTGCAAACAGGTTCGAGCCAGATCAGACGCCGGGTAACCCGGCGTCTGATCAGGCTCCAACCTATTTTGCAACTCATATTAAAAATATAGTTAAATTTTCTTAAAGTAAGTTTCCACAGTTTAGTGCATTGCGTTTTAAAAACGGGAAAGAAAAAAACGTCTTATTGTATTCAGTCAATATTCCTAATTCTACTACAAGTCAGTGATTTGCTATATATTTTAACTCGTCAATCAAATCACTATATGCATTTGTTGTCAGCAAAATTCAACGATATCTTTGTGGTAAGCGTAAGGCGTCAGTAAAATACCCCGACCCGAGGTACGGTACCGCCGCGAAGACAATCCAAAATCGTCGGTGTTTTAGTTATACCGAAATTCGATTTTGACAGAGTTACTTCCCTTGTTACAATCTCCGCCATTTGTAATAATACAGATTTTTCTGGAAGTACAAGTTTTAGGCAGATATTCAACAAGACTACGATGTAAATGGTATTGAAACTTTGCACATTGTATATATACTTACTAACTAGAGCTATTGTATAAATGATTGCTGAATACAGACTTCCTGAACTTGAACAAACGGGCAGATCGAGACCAAAAACCCCGATTCATCTACTTCTACATTTATCTACTATGTATGTATCTATCTATCTGTCGTGAAGTGCCGACCCCTCTCTCGAGTGCGACGGAAGTGGAGCGTTAGACACTAACTTTTCAAAGTAAGGAGTCCACCGTGGGACTGGCAAGTGGACATGTCCTGCTGAGTGTTTGATGCGTTGTACTGACACTAGATGTGTTGCGTTGGGGGTAGGTTCGGACACATTAACCGTTTATCCGCGCATGCCCACTTACACCTTGAATGAATGTAACATTTCTTATTCCAAAACTCAAACACAACAAAAAGTCTTTAAAATAGTCAACAGAGAATCCTTGTTACAAATGAGTTTTAAAAAATGCGTACACACCGTAAACAAACAATGCCCCCTGATCAATTATATCACTGAGACTTACAGGTACCTTCGGGCGATCTGAATTTGACGTCAATGGAAGGCTTGTGACGTCACGTTTGAAACTTCAGTTCATTTTTAGGATACTACGAGATGTTTATTGTTTACGCACGAAGGTCAGAGAAAAAAACATTTGTGGAAGTAATTTTCTTAAGACAAACGTGACTGTAGGTATGTTACGGTAGTTTTATATTGCAATATGAATACCATAATTACGATAACGGATGATCAATCAGTCAAATTCTATGAAACAGTCAATAATCTTAGTTTTTTTTCATTAAACGTCAAATACCTTTCTTTCCAAAGTTTTGGCAGAATTCTGGCATGCTGAAGCGAGTGGATGTGTTCCGCTTTGTGTAATTTGTAAAGTGTCCGAACCTACCAGGCTTTCCGAAGCTACCAGAATTGACGCTTTATCTAGTTGCCCGTCCCTGGACCATTTCTACTTTATCATCAAGTTTATGTACGTTTGTTTCTGTAAATGGGTCCCATACAAAGCTGGCATATTCAACTAGGGGTCGTACAAGGGTGAAGTAGACTTCAAGCCGCTTGTTCAAACTCGGCATCAAAATTTCAAATGTCATCTTCTCAGAAATATCTCTCTAATATGGCCAGAGCTTTGATACTTGGCATGGTAAAACTTCTAGAGGTATTTTACCAATACTGTTAAAAAATTGTTTCGGTCTTTTGCATATAATCTAGGTTAATAATAGATTTTTTTCAATGAAAACTGTTTTCACAATTTCTTGATCGTGAGACGGCACATTATCATCAGGAGCCAAACTGTTTGCAAAGCTCATCATGGTTTCACCACTAACTGGCTTTAAAAAATGATCAAGTTTATTATTGAACTTTCTTTCTATTTTCAGGATGTAACAGACAGAATTATACCTGGATTCCTGTGCATGACTTTAAGAAAAGATGGAAAAACAATTGTTGCAAGTTATATACATAGAAAACCTTTTTAAACTGATCTGGCTAGACAGTAAAAATTGTTTTTTGGTTTGTTAATGAATAAAGCATCAGTTACAGTGGTTAGAAACTCCTGTAAAATTTATCAATACTTCAAATATGCAAACAAGGCATTCCACAGGAGCGGTAAGAGAGCGCCGGGTGTGGGACTTCAGTGGTAAAAAACGACTGAAATCAGAGAAAAGTGAAACACATAGAGATTTGAAGAGAGCAAAGCAAGATAAGAATATTGACAGAATTGTACTACCAGAGAAATCACCAAGAGAAACAGTAAATCATAAAGGGCAGAACCATGCATCAACAGAAAGAAGCGAAGAGAAAGAAAGAAGTGCAGATCATCAGCAAGAGAAGAAAACATACCCCGTTAGCAATAGAGAAATTAAGCAGATGTTAGGGTCTAAGGAGATAAATGTTTGCTCTTCTCTCGATAACAATACAGACAAAACACCAAGGCTACTTATTGAAAAACTTGAACTAGATAAAACTGAGAAAAAGCAAATAAAATTAGTCATTCCATATGCTCAGGAAGAACAACTTTTCAGTAACTTGAAGAAAACTATTGATGGTAAGATTGAAAATTCAAGCTTATTTTCATTAATACAAACAATTCAAGGAGAATTTGTTGGTCTTGATGACGGCAGCAGAGCTGTTAAAGTGCCAGAAATAGAGCAGGAAAATGAAATTATACTGATAGCCGTCACAAATACAACTATAAGAGTGAACACAGAACATAGAGACTGTGAAACACAAACACAAGAGGATGAAACATTGGAAACACCCACAGTAAGTGATGGAAATGATAGTAGTACTGAGATAGATGACGAATGTTCTGGAAATAAAGACAAAGCTTCATCAGATAGCGGTGTAAGAGCAAAGGCAGAAAAGTCAAAGAATGAGAACAAAAATGCAGTAAAGAAATCAAATGACAAATGTTCGGAAAATAAAGACAAAGCTTCATTGATAAGCGGTGTAAGATCAAAGGCAGAAAAGTCAAAGAAAGAGAATAAAAATGTTTTAAAGAAATCCAATCAATTAAGCAACAATACTCAGGAAACAAAAAAAATATCAATGACTAGACCTGTCATCAAAACAAAAACTGAAAGCTGTGTAGAGTTACATTCCAATGGTGCTGAAAGAAAGACCGAAAAACCAGCCAATGAAAGGCTGAATAATTCAAAGACTGAACAAGAAATTAAGACAGACAAAGGCTTGGCTCAGAGAGACTATCAACCAGAGTCAGACAGTGGTAATAATGGAGGTCAAAGGGATGACACAAATAAACGTAAAGATGCAGGGGGACTGTGTGACAGCAGTATTAAGAAGGAATACAATGAACATTCTTATGGAGTGAAAAATGAGACAAATGAACAGAAAGATTTAAAATGTGAACCACTTGTGAAAAACCATGCTTGCAGCTACTGTAGTAAGAGCTTTAAGCTGAAGAGAGACTTAGTGATTCATGTAAGGAGTCACACTGGTGAGCGGCCATATCTGTGCACAGTCTGTAATAAAGCATTTAGTCAGAAAAGTATCCTCAAGGGCCACATGAGGATACATACAGGAGAGAAACCATTTGTGTGTGATCACTGTGGGAAGGCCTTTAGAGATGCTACAACATTAAAGGTACATGTAAGATTTCATACAGGGGAAAGACCATACAAGTGTCAATATTGTGACAGAGTGTTTGTTAGCAGCAGTGCACGTAAAAGTCACATGACCAAACATACCGGAGAGAAAAAATACATGTGTCATCTATGTGGGAAAGGCTTTGCAATATCAAATGATTTCAAAAGTCATCTGAGAGTTCACACGGGAGAAAAATTGTATGCTTGCAAAGAGTGTGGCAGGAGATTTCACAGTACCAGAAATAGGAGACGTCATATGGCTGTCCATACTGGTAATAGGAAATACTTCATGTGTGAGTTATGTGGTAAAAGCATAGCAAGCTCAACAAACTTCACTAAGCACATGAAAATACATCTGACTGAAAAGCCACATGTTTGTGAAATATGTGATAAGAAATTTAGGGATAAGAAATGCTTCAAGAATCATGTAAAGGCTCATGCAGAAAGAGACCCATTTGTTTGTTCAATATGTGGTAAGAATTTTGTGTTGATGTCTCACCTCAAGAGACACTTACTTACTCACCAGGAGAATACAGTTCAACTAGATGTCACTGCCTCTAAGGTATACGCTTGTAACTTCTGTGACCGACAATACAAAAATAGACATAGTTTTAAGAGACACCATAAGTCTCACCCAGAAGCCCAAAACATCATTTATAAGTGTGTGGTATGTGATGAGACTTTTGAAACTCTTGCCTTCTTAGAAGAGCATGTCACATTGCATGATCATATAAAACATGAGGAGAGCGAAGAGGTCGTATCCATTACGGAGAAGCTTGCTTCTGGAAATGTTTACCGCTTGTGTAATGGAACTTTTTCGAAATATCAAACTGTCAGGGAGCATCTTCAAGTTAATGGAGCAATCATTTCAGGGAATAGTGATATGCACGAGGAGGGTGTGATAGTCACAAGTGAGCAGACACGTGATGGAGGCCTTGTTAAACAGGAACCAGAACTAGAACATGTTCCTGATTCTGGAAATGTAAACAACCATGTAGAACACTTAGAACAGGTTGAAGGTGAGGGAATGTTAGTGGAATTAGAGCACTCAGGGCAAATAGAACAGATCATAGAGGGGAATTGCCTAGAGCATATCGATCACCTAGAGGAGGTTGACCATATAGAACACGTGATAATAGAGGATGAGTCAGGCCAGCCTTCTGTACAGACTATAGTGTATGTTACCATGGCAACTGAAGATATTGAATCTTCACAGTAGTCATAGAGATAAACATTTACTCAGTTGCTACAATCAAACATTTGTTAAGAGGTCATTAACCCTTTACTCCAAAGATAGGCATTTTAACACATTTACTTTATTCCTCCACTGAAGACAATAGTACCATTTTATACAGCAGGGCTCCAGATAAGAGGGAGTAAACTGTCCAAATCCAACATTTTCTCACTTATTTTAGCATCAAATCCTATGGTGTTACTACTCATTAGAATCGTCTCTTCGAGACGATTCTAATGAGTAGTGACACCATAGGGTTTAAAGCAGAAATAAAGATTTTTATTTTTGAAATACTCTCCTTATCTGGAGCCCTGATACAGTAATGAATACATGCCATTAGAAATATTTTCTATATTCTAGCAGATGGTAGCTTAAAGCAGGATGCAAGTAAAGTAGAATGTGCCTTCCTTTACTTTCAATCTGCTTTAAGTTGTGTGCCTTCCTTTACTTTCAATCTGTTTTATGTGGTCATCTGTCTTCAAAACTACAAACAGGCTATGGGGTAATGGGTTGAATTAAAAGACATGTCAATATGTAGCGATTATGCAGAGAAAGTGGTCAACGAACCCTCAGGGCTTCAGATAAGAGGGAGTAAACTGAACAAATTCAATGTTTTCTCACTCATTTCAGCACCAATCCTATGGTGTTACTACTCATTAGAATCGTCTCGAAGAGACTGTTCTAATGAGTAGTAACACCGTAGGATTTCATGCAGAAATAAAGATTAACGTTTATTCCTTCACTAAGGAAAAATAGTTTCAATTTATACAATCATTAATATGTAGAATAAGAAATATTTTCTATATTCTTGTTGGCTGAAGCTTAAAGCTGGCTGAAAGTAAAGCAGAATTATATATGTGCCTTAACTTTACTTTCAACCTGCTTTAAGTGGTAACCTATATTTAAATTTGAAACATGCTATGGGGTAATGGGTTAAAGTGACAGCATTATTTATTATTATAGACATCAAATGTCGAGTTTAAAATTTAAAGCATAATTGGTTTAATAATTTTATTTTGTGATTTAAGTGTATTAACCCGTAGCCTGCCAAATAAATTGTCGTCTGCTATATTTCTCGTCTGCTTCAAGTTTCAAAGTGCTTCAAAGTTGCTCAAAATTGCTGAAAATGTTGTCCGAGTGTCAAACAGCTTGGATCCGGATGAGACGCCGAGTTACTCGGCGTCTCATCTGGATCCAAGCTGTTTGCATATGGAGCTATAGTCATGAGTGGCAGGCTAAGGGTTAACTCTTTGAACCCTAAGCAACCATCTGGTAGGATATAGGTAATACATTTGTAATTCTTTTGGTGCATATTCAGGACTATAAACTATAAAGAGGAGTCAAACTGGATAAACTTGCCATGAAATTAACCTTTTACTCCATATAGATACTCATGTTTACACAATATATTCATTCCTCCACTGAAGAAAATAGTTCCAATTTATGCAGTCATGGATATGTATCATGAAAAATATTTTCTCTTTCTAGTAGATAGAAGCTTAAAGTAGGTTGAAAGAAAACCAAAATGCAACCTAAGGCTCATTCTGCTTTTCTTTCAACCTGCTTTAACCCATTACCCCATAACACGTTTCTTGTTTTGAAGACAGGTGACCACTTAAAGCAGGTTGAAAGTAAAGCAGAATGTGTATTAAGGCACATTCTGCTTTACTTTCAGTCTGCTTTAAACTACCAGCTACTAGAATATAGAACTAATTTCTAATGTTAAATATTCACAAATGTATAAGTTTAAACTATTTTCTTCTGTGGAGGGATAAATAAGAGTCATAAAAATGTGTATTTATGGGGTAATGGGTTAAGAGGTAGCCTGTCTTCAGAAGTAGAAACAGGCTATAGGGTAAAGGGTTAATTTCATACACTGCTATGGTTCTTTGTTCTTTTGCTACTGGTTGAAGCACATATAATTTTTTAATGCCATCAGTTAGATAGTTCTCAATTTTATTGACAATCGGAGCAGATGTTTCCTTTGGTGTTATTTTTGGTGGGTTTGATATACATGTACAGTAGACAAGACACTATTCTTCCCTGTTTAACTCATTACCCCATAGCCTGTTTCTAGTTTTGAAAATAGATGACCAATTAAAGCAGGTTGAAAGTAAAGCAGAATGCGCCCAAGGGCGCATTCTGCTTTACTTTCAGCCTGCTTCAAGCTTTTATTTGTTAGAATATAGAAAGTATTTCTTATGATTCTACTTTGTGATAGTAAAAGATTGAACTATTTTCTTCAGTAGAGGAATAAATTTAAGGCGTAAAAAGGCGTATTTATGAGGTATTGGGTTAAACAAAACTAAACCCAAACACAATCTAATTAAATGTAGTAAATGGCTGGTTACTGAAAGTTATGACAATTTGTTTTCATGTGAGGACAAACAGTTTCAAGCTTAATCAGACACCGGGTTACTCGGCGTCTGATCTGGCGCCAAACTGTTTGCAATAGAAATAATTGTTTCAGCTTATACATGTTAACCCATTACCCCATAGCAAGTTTCTAGTTTAGAAATTAGGTGACCACTTAAAATAGGCTGAAAGTATAGCAGAATGTGCCTTAAGGCATATTCTGCTTTACTTTCAACCTGCTTTAACCCTTTGAACCCTAGTCCCGCATATAGGCGTCCTTTTCAAACAGTGTACATGTGAATAGTACACATGTATTATGCAAACAGTGAAGACCCAGATCAGAGGGCTCCTAAAGGAGCTCTCTGATCAGGGTCTTCACTGTTTGTCATTATGTCAAACATTGACAAAAACAACCTTTAAAAGTCAGAAATGAACTAGACTATAATAAAGACTGGAATTGTCCATTTAAAGTTTCAGGGAGGAAAGAGTTAAGCCATTATCTTCTAGAATTTAGAAAATATTTTGTATGATACATATTCATGATTGTATAAATTGGATCTATTTTCTTTAGTGGAAGAATAAATGAAAGGTGTAAAAAGGCATGTTTATGGGGGAATGGGTTAATTAGGAAAAAATTTACATCTTCTCCACTGTATCTTCTGTTTTGCCCATTTGGAAGATTTGTAATTTTACTGATTTAGTTTTCTCTGTTATTGAATTTATTCATGTAGTTTATAAATCACTTCCTCTAAAGAGCATGACATTGACAAATACTTAACACTTATTCTGTTCATCAAATAGGTCACATTTTTAGATTGATTTAAATGAGGTTTTGATCTCGTGATTTAATTTAGGTGTTGATCTGGCAACTTGTCTCCTGGAGTCGCAATATGACTAAAATTTTGTTGAAGCGACTTAACTCTTTGAACCCTAGTCCCGCATATAGGCGTGCTTTTCAAAAAGTGTACATGTGAATAGTACACTTGTCCTATGTAAACAGTGAAGACCCTGATCAGAGGGCTCCGAAAGGAGCCCTCTGATCAGGGTCTTCACTGTTTGTCACAATGCCAATCATTCACAAAAACAACCCTTAAAAGTCAGAAATGGACTAGACTAAAATGGAAACTGGAATTGTCCATTTAAAGTTTCAGGGAGGAAAGAGTTAAAACCCTATTTCAACAATAACAACTTATTCTGATGATCTAGACTTGACTGGTTTTTACAAAAAAAGTTTAGATTCAGATCAGTCACAGAGTGACTGTGTGTCTGGTTTGGATCCAAAAAGGTTGAAACTGGTGTGAACTTGAATGATCCTGACATGCTACAGTTATGTCCCTT
Source organism: Gari tellinella (assembly GCA_922989275.2). NCBI lineage: Eukaryota > Metazoa > Mollusca > Bivalvia > Cardiida > Psammobiidae > Gari > Gari tellinella. The sequence continues at coordinate 26,128,091 of OV277873.1, forward strand.
TATCTGCTGGGTTTTTGCCAATTTGACATTATAGGCATTCTTTTGTAGGTCTTTTTCATTCATTCCATATCTTGATGCCAATGTTTAGAGGTGTTCAGTGATAATAGTTCAGACAGCGTCAACATCAATTCACAAAAGTTGAAATGCTGGAATAATGTGCTGAACATGGAGGAGGGAAGAGCCCCGAGGTTATCAAACTTAAAATGAACTCTGTGCTCAAATCTCAGAAATTTTCTCAGCTCTTAAATCCATAATTCTCTTGTAAAAATATATCCAAATCAGGTTACTTAAATCAGCTCAAGCATGTTTTGTTAAAACTAAAGCATGTAATCAAAACTGAGTTTAGAGCACAGAGTTTGTTTTAAGTTTTCTAACTTCGGGCCCAGGGCTCCAGATAAGAGGGAATAAATTGAACAAATCAACATTTTCTCATTCATTTCAGTCTCAAATCATATGGTGTGACTACAAATTAGAATCGTCTAGAAGAGACGATTCTAATGAGTAGTGACAATTTTTGGCTAAATTCAGAAATAAAGATTTTGTTTTTGAAAAACTCCCCTTATCTGGAGCCCTGTAAATTCCCAATAGATAATTATGTTAGATCCGTGTAAACAATTTGAATTTGAATCAGAAGCTGAATAAATCTGTGTCTGATCAGGCCCTCATTTTGTTTACTACTAAGATCAGAGCTCCAGATAAGGGGAGTATTTCAAAACCTAAAATCTTTATTTCTGCAGTGAACCCTATGGTGTCACTATTCATCACAATAGGATTTTGTGCTAAAACAAGTGAAAAAAGGTTGATTTTGTTCAGTTAACCCCCTCTTATCTAGAGACCTGCTCAGATTTTATAGATAGAAAATCTAAAAAAACAACACAAAAAACTGTATTTTTCTTTACTTAACTGCACACCACTTGCATTTTGCATTGTTTAGGTGGTAAAGAATAACATCTTTCCTTTGTATAATGTGTCAATTTTGCCCTCTTTGTGCAATTTTTGATTTGCAAAGTTAATTTAATTTTTCAATCTTGTATAATGTGATCACTCAAAAGTTTAAAGTGTTCATCTTTAACCCTTTCCCTTATAGAAGCGACTTTTAGCACATTCATTTTATTCATCCGCTGAAGAAAATAGTTCCAAATTATACCGTAATGAATATGTCTCATATTCAATACTTTCATTATTCTAGCAGTTAATAGCTTAAAGCAGGCTGAAAGTAAAGCAGAATGCACCTTAGGGCGCATTCTGCTTTACTTTCAACCTGCTTTAAATACTAGAAACAATGCTATCAGGTAAAGGGTTAAGACAGATAGCAGCCTAATACATGTTGCAGCTTGCGGTAATACCTTTGTACAACCCATTATCCCATAAATATACCTTTTATGCCTTTAATTAATTCATTAATTCAAGAAAATATTTCCACTTTATACAATCATCAATATGCACCGTGTGAAATATATTTGACATTTTAGCATATGTGAGCTTAGAGCAGGCTGAAAGTCCAGCAGAATGTGTCTACAGGCTTCTGCTTGACTTTCAACCTGCTATAAGTGGTCCCTTGTCTTCAAAACTAGAGACAGGCTATGGAGTTTGGCTATGCATATACTAGTCATTTATGGGCAATGTTCATACTTATACAGGGTACGCTTGCCATACATGTATGCAAACAGTGTATACCCTAAGCACAGAGTTTCTTTAGGACCCCTCTGATCAGGTTCTTCACTGTTTGCTAAGTGCAAATGTACTAGATCTACCCAAAGGTACACTGTTTGCAAAGACATACAATTTATAAGCATGGCTGGTGTTCAAAGGATTAACCCATTACATGATAGCCTCTTTCTAGTTTTAAAGAAAGATGATCACTAAAAACAGCTTGAAAGTAAAGCACAATGCGCCATAAAGCGCATTCTGCTTTGCTTTTGCTATTTTCTGCTAATATATAGAAAATATTCTGATGATACATATTCATGACTGTACAAAAGTGATCTGTTTTCTTTAGCGGAGGAATAGATTATAGACACGAATGGAGGAATGGGTTAAGCAGTATCCTTTCTGTACAGTGGAGAATCTGTTATTCTTTCCCGTTTATACGCAAACGCAAAGCACTAAAACGTAGAAAAGAACAACTTTTGTACAATTCTGATAATTCTTGTTTATCTTGGTGGCAAGCAGTTTGGAGCCTGATCAGACGCCGGGTTACCCGGCGTCTGATCTGGCTCCAAACTGTTTGCACTGCAAATAATAGTTTTAGCGTAAACGCGTTTATTGGGAAAGAATAACAGATTCTCCACTGTATTTATCACTCTGGTTCTATTTTAAGTTGTCACTTAACACACGTTTGACTGGAATTGGAAGGAAGGCAGAGGGTTATTGAAGGAAGTTTGTGTTTCTTTCTATTGTTCTGTCAACCTTGACCACAGTACGGTATCATTTCTTTTCTTAGCCAGATACAGTGCCCCCTCTCTACAACAATATCTAAATGGAGGCAGAGAGTGTGTGTGTGTGTTGGAGGGAGCTATTATTCTGAGGGAAAATTATACACTAAAGTGTTCAGCGTGACTAGGCTTACATTTGCAAATAGTATGAATCCAGATCTGATCTGTTTGTCACTCGTAAATTTTTAGCTCACCTGAGCACAAAGTGCTCAAGGTGAGCTTTTGTGGTCAGTCTTTGTCCGGCGTCCGTCGTTGTGCGTCGTGCGTTGTGCGTCAACAATTTCTTCAAACATCTTCTTCTCCAAAACCACTGGCTGGATTGCAACCAAACTTCACAGGAATGTTCCTTGGGTCAAGCTCTTTCAAAGTTGTTCAAAGAATTTGAAACAATGCAGAACTCTGGTTGCCATGGCAACCAAAGTGCAAAAATGAGGAAATCTTAAAAAATCTTCTTGTCAAAAACCAAAAGGGCCAGAGCTTAGATATTTGGCACATAGCATCATCTACAGGTTTTCTATCAAATTTGTTCAAATTTTGCCCCTGAGGTCAAAATTGACCCCGCCCCGGGGCTCACCGTTTTACATAGAGTTATATAGTGAAAAGTTCAAACATCTTTTTCTCTGAAACCAATATGACCAGAGCTTTGATATTTGGCATGGTATAACTTCTAGAGGTATTTGACATATATTGTTGAATTGGTTCCGGTCTGTTGCATATCTGGGTCACCGGAGCTAAAAATAGATTTTTTCAATGAGAACTTAAAAAATCTTCTTGTCTGAAACCATAGTACACTAAGCTTAGATATTTTGAACATAGCATCGTATAAAAGTCCTCTATCAAAGTTGTTCAAATTTTGTCCCTGGGGTCAAAATTGGCCCGCCCCGGGGGTCACAGTTTTACATAGAGTTATATAGTGAAATGTTCAAACATCTTTTTCTCTGAAACCAATATGACCAGAGCTTTGATATTTGGCATGGTATAATTTCTAGAAGTCCTTCACATATATTGTGGAATTGGTTTCAGTCTGTTGCATATCTGGGTCACCGGAGCTAAAAATAGATTTTTTTCAAAGAAAACTTAAAAAATCTTCTTGTCTGAAACCATAGTACACTGAGTTTAGATATTTTGCACATAGCATCGTCTACAGGTCCTCTATCAAAATTGTTCAAGTTTTACCCCTGGGGTCAAAATTGGCCCCACCCCGGGGGTCACCGTTTTACATAGAGTTACATAGTGAAATGTTCAAACATCTTTTACTCAGAAACCAATATGGCCAGAGCTTTGATACTTGGCATGGTGTAATTTCTAGAGGTCCTTCACATATATTGATGAATTAGTTCTGGTCTGTTGCATAGCTGGGTCACCGGAGCTAAAAATAGATTTTTTCAATGAAAACTTCAAAAATCTTCTTGTCTGAAACCATAGTACACTGAGTTTAGATATTTTGCACATAACATCATCTACAGGTCCTCTATCAAAGTTGTTCAAATTTTGCCCCGCCCTTGGGGTCACCTTTTACAAATCTTTTCTGAAATCAAGTGACCCATCCTAGTGTCACCATGGACAGGTGAGCGATCAAGGGCCATTCTGGCCCTCTTGTTTGTGTTTCTTCTGTCGAATTGTCCAATATGTAACTTTGAGAAAAACAAGCAAACAACATTTTTAAGCAGACACTATTGCAATAGAGAAAGCGTTTTCCATAACTGTCTTGTTAAATGGGAGGGGGACAACTGCAGATATTTTACGATAGTACTTTTCGAGAGTTGTCTACCTTCGTCTCGCCATGCCATCGTTACAAGACAATTAAATCCGTATTCCAAGGTATACCCCACAAATACACACTTTTTTAAACTGACTTGGTATCTATAGTTGATAATATTATGCTAAGCCTATTATATGCGGGGTACGAACGGACGGGCGCACAGTTCAATAACTGTACACTTCCAAAGCTAGAAGTGGGCATGTATCATTGTTACAATTCTTCCTATATTATACACTCGCAACTATATTTCTGTAAAGAAGGAACATATTTGTGAATTAATCTTTTCATTCAAGTCAGTAGTTCTGTCTGGGGTTATCAATGTTGAAAAGGGAGATTTATTATTGTATTGGTAGCATCACAACCTGCACAAATCGGTGTGGTGTTTTAAACAGGCTGTAGTTCTCTTTCGCTGCAAAATAAATCGTGAAATTTTACCCCTTCATCGTTTCATTGTCTGCTTTTGTTGTTTGAAAAATTGTTTCAAACTAAGATTCAACGTAGTTCAGTAGTGTCGTCTGATTAGGATACACACTATTTGCAAACGCGCATTTTGATGTCATTAAGAGCGAAAGGGTTAAAAGGCAGCACACTGTTTTGAGTACATGTACTTTATTTCTGAACTTGTTACAGAATTAAATGAATCTTGAGAAAAAGTCTTAGAATTCTAATTTTCTTCAAAAAAGTATCTTAATCTGCGTATGAGCACGATGTGCGTTTATTTTTGCACTGAGTATACAACGCTCCCTCCTTACAATAGACGATAAAGTCCATTAAAACATATTTGACTAACTCGGCGTTTGAACAGGATCTCAACAATGTGTTTGTGTTTTGTTGTCTTGGGCTTAGTTCCGTCTAACCTTTTACACCATAGCTTGTTTCTTGGTTTGAAAACAGGCGACCACTTAACCCTTTCATGATCAATAATTCGGAACCTGTTCATCGCCTTATTGTCTTCTGCTTCATTACTGTTGTCTGCAAGACACGTTTCAAAGTTAGATTTAAAGAGTTTTCCTCAGTCCTTTGAAAGAGTCCCCCCATTGAATTTGAGGTGTCAATGTAACTGTCAAACATGTTCAGCACGTGCAGCCGGTGGGTGTACCAATCTCAGTTTACCTGGTGAGAACCAGTTTATACTCACGCTCTAGTGCTTTTCAATGGTTATTTCTAACCAAACTATCAAATATAAAGATAGAGTCTCACAATAGAAGTTTCAATGGTTCTTTGCTAGCGACATGGTCATAAGATTCATGATTTTTGCAAGGAAATTGTCTGGCAAGGTGTTATGATCGAAAGGTCGTCTAGGGATGTCTTTAAGGTTTTATGACTAAATACATGTCGATTAGAGTGTCAAACAGTTTGGGTCCTGATCAGACGCCACGTTAAGCGACGTCTGATCAAGACCCAAACTGTTTGCAAACGCGCTTTAAAGCGTCATTGAGAGTGAAGGGATTAAAGCAGAACGCGCATCAAGGCTATAATCTGATAGGTTATCGAAATAAGTCTGATGTAGCATATTCATCACTCATGATAACAGCATAAAATTGAACAACATGTATTTTCTTTGGTGCAGGCACATTAAAGGTAGACGATATTGCAGCAGTAAGAGGGGTTAGACAATTGTCTTGGTTTTAGAGCTGCGGTGTTTGGTGGCCCGTTGTAGGGATTGGACACTTTAAACCAGTATTACCTTGGAAAAGTTGAGCTCTTACGTCCAAGTATAGAACGGAGGTATTTAACTCTTTCCTCCCTGAAACTTTAAATGGACAATTCCAGTTTCCATTTTAGTCTAGTCCATTTCTGACTTCTAAGGGTTGTTTTTATCAATGTTTGGCATTGTGACAAACAGTGAAGACCCTGATCAGAGGGCGCCTATCGGAGCCCTCTGATCTGGGTCTTCACTGTTTGCATAGGACAAGTGTACTATTCACATGTACACTGTTTGAAAAGCACGCCTATATGCGGGACTAGAGTTCAAAGGGTTAATCGATTTCAGCGACTTACGGTTCTAGGGAGTTCGAGTTTCGGAGACTAGGGTCCAAGGTTATAAAGCTTTTCAGTTGAGTCTAAAATCATTCTCAAGCATTTGATTGGTCAGATTTGAGCCTAGGCTCAAATCTGACCAATCAAATGTTTGAGAACACACTCAGACTCAGCTAAAACGCTTTATAACGTTGGCGACAGGCCTACCCTTTCTTGCAGACAAAACAATTAAACCATTGTCCATTCAGAGCCACACCAGCATCAATGGCCAAACCATTCTGTGGCGCAATTGTTCTAGTTCCTCCGATGATACTTTAACCTGTACACCCCTGAATATCACATGAAAAACAAGTAATGAACCTTGGGCAAGACACTTTCACTTTTCAAGCTCTTTTAGGTTACAACATGCCAAATATCAAAGCTCTAGCCATATTAGTTTCAGAGAAGAAGAGGTTTGAAGATTTCACTATATAACTCTATGTAAATTTGTGACCCCGGGGCGGGGCCATTTTGACCCCAGGGACATAATTTGAACAATCTTGATAGAGGACCTGCACTTGAAGCTTTGTGCAAAATATCTAAGCTCAGGGTACTGTGGTTTCAGAGAAGAAAAAATATTAAGTTTGTATTGAAACGATCTATTTAGGCTCCTGTGACCTAGATATGCAACGGATCGGAAATATTTGAACAACTTTCAAAGAGGACTATATAAGGATCTTTCCTGCCATATTTGGTTAAAATCCATCAAGTAGTTTAGGAAGAGATGTCGTTTAACGAAATTGTTGACGACCTTGGCACTTTGTGCCATGTCAGCTAAAAATGAAATGGACAGGGAGACAGACGGATAGACAGACGACGCAAACGTGGTCATTTAGTGTCACGTCTGTTTACAGAAGGTGACATAAAACAGTTGCCAATTAATTCTAGTCCATTATGATTTTAAAGGTTGACTGTAACAATATACTTATTACGAAATGGCAAACAATGCAAATCCTGATCAGAGGGCTCATTTAGGAGACCCCTGACCAGGGTCTCTACGTTTTTTTTATTGCAACCGCACTCATAGTACATGCTCAGTTCTCCCTCTATATACAGCATATTAAACGGGAGACAAAGATTGGGTTTGTTGTCCGGAGGGAGTTGTCATAGGGAGGGGGAATTAATACCTTAGAATACATTTGCAAACAGTTTGAACCCAGATCAGACGCCGCGTAACGCGGCGTCTGATCTGGGTTCAAACTGTTTGCCACTCGTCTTCATGTTTCTTCTGTCAAACTATCCAATACGTATATTTATAAACAGTAGCAGACGACATTTAAGCAGACGATATTGCAACAGTGAAAGCATTAGACGTAATGATCTTGTTTGGGGAACAGTAGCCAGTGTTTTTGTATCGTTGTTCGGAGGGAGGGACGGAGTACTATCTACAGGAGGGGGACTCTGACAAGTTACAAAATAACACCATATTTCTGTTTTAGTTTTATTTTTCATATTTTTTCAGTTAATGTTAACAATAACCCATATATGTAATCGCATTGTTTTTCAAATACTTCTGATAACCATGGCAACAACAAAATAAAACCATACCGCAACACAATGAGGATCTTTCATTCACATAAACAATAAAACACGCACTAGAGTCAACCACACTCAAAAACCCTCTTATACAGCGGGGAAAACGTTTTTCTTTCCCAATAAACGCGTTCATGTTAAAACAATTATTTCAAAAGCAAACAGTTTGAAGCTTGATCAGACGCCGGGGCGTCTGACCAGGCTCTAAACTTAGTGCCACTCAGATTAAAATGAATGGTCAGGTTGAAAGTAAAGCAGAATGCGCCTTATGGCGCATTCTGCTTTACTTTCAACCTGCTTTAAGCTTTCATCTGCTAGAATGTATGAACTATTTTCTTCAGTGTAGGAATAAACCAAAGACTTAAAAAGGAGTATTTATGGTGTAATGGGTAAAACTAAAGGAAGAGTTGCAAACGGGACCAAAGCTTTTATCCGGTTTAGAGAAAAATTCCGGTATTCAGAGGTTCCGGTTTGGAGGGGTTCCACTTAAAACAAGTAAAAGGCATTGTAATAAAATTGGAAATATTGAAAACTCGTTTCAACAACTTACTGAGCCCTAGTGACGCATAAATATACGTCTTTTAACAAAAGTGTACACGTGAAGAGTACACTTGTCTAATGCAAACAATGAAGTCTCTGATTAAAGGGCTCCTGCAGGAGCCCTCTAATCAGAGACATCACTGTCTGACATTTTGTCATATATCATATAAAAAAAACCTAAACAGTCTTAAATGGACCAGGTATAATGAGCTAAATCTATGTGGTAAACAGTTAAGAGCTTGATCAGACTTCTTTCTTGACATTTAATCTGGCTACAGACTGTTCACAAAAGACACGCTTGTTTAATTAAGACGCATGTCTGAATACGTTTGTCGGGAAAGAATAACGTTTTCTCTAATGTTGCAGTGATACAATACATGACCAATAAAACATATATCTTATGGTATGTCAAGTGTGGCAAAACGAAATAATGGTTCAATGAAAATATTCCTTAAACGAAATATTTATTTAATAAAAAGAATATTTATTCAAAAGAATTAAAATAATTGGTCTATCTGACAAATCGTTTTTTGAATACTGTAAATATTTTTTATTGAACCACATTTTCTTTTCGCAACACTTCACATGCCATAATATCTATAAACAATCCATATAATCGGAACACCTCGCTGTTTTTTCATAATCCCGAGGGAAGTCGGAATTAGCCGAGTACATGTAGTTACGATTTCTATGTACACAATGTCACCGGGAATGAATTCATCCTTCAACGAGTCACAGAATACCGTATAACTTGTGAACAAGTACATGATAAATGAATAAATAACAATAATGCAAAATTAAAATACAGTGGAGAATCTGTTATTCTTTCCCGTTTAAACGCAAACGTACGCAAACGCAAAACACTAAAACGTAGAAAAGTACAACTTTTGGACAATTCTGATATTTCATCTTTATCTTGGTGGCAAACAGTTCGGAGCCAGATCAGACGCCGGGTTACCCGGCGTCAGATCTGGCTCCAAACTGTTTGTAAAAGAAAAACTAGTTTTAGCGTAAACGCGTTTATCTGGAATGAATAACAGATTCTCCACTGTACATACATCTTAGCCCATTAAACAGATAGACAATCACCGGGTCAAGTTAGTGCCTAATGGGCTAACAGAGATATATTTAATGATCAAAGGGCTATAACTCTAGAGAACGTATGGCACTTTGACGATTATCAAACTTGGTCGAAATATCAACTAAGGTGTCCTCTTCATTCTATTTTAACCCATTCACTGCCATGACGTCATCAGTTTTAAATAATTGTCGTCTGGTTTTATTTCTCAATTTTAAATTTTATGTAACTTAATTTAAGAAATATTGAAATGAGTTTCAAACAGTTTGGATTCTGATCAGACGCCGCGTTAAGCGGCGTCTGATCAGGATCCAAACTGTTTGCAAACGCGCTTTTAAGCGTCATTGCAAGTGAAAAGGTTAAAAGGGACAGGATAAATTATAATAACGCTCAAAACGGTATGACCAAAGTCGGGCGATACATTAAAACCACTAAAAACCGAACCATTCCGAACTGAACTGAGCAAATCATTCGAATAAGAAAACTGGAAAATGTTGAGAAATACTACATATTGCTGTCGAACTAAAATCAGGCAGAAATAGACCTTTTGTTTGTCCTGCATTAAGCAGTCAGCCATTGAGAATATCCAAAAGGCTCTTTGTTGAATAAAAAGGAGATTGCATTTTTCTTTCCGAATAAATGCGTTTGTGTTGAGACACAATGTAATTATTTCCTTTGCAAACGGTTTGGAGCCAGATCAGACGCCGGGTAACCCGGTGTCTGATCAGGCTCCAAACTGTTTGCCACACAGATAAAGGTAAATGGTCAGACTTTTGAAATTAACAGAAGTCATTTTTTACATTTTATAGCAATGGCATTATCGTTCAGTTTCGTAACATCGGTACAGTGGAGAATCTGTTATTCTTCCCGTTTAAACGCAAACGTACGCAAACGCAAAGCACTAAAACCTAGAAAAGAACAACTTTTGGACAATTCTGATAATTCTTGTTTTTCTTGGTGGCAAACAGTTTGGAGCCTGATCAGACGCCGGGTTACCCGGCGTCTGATCTGGCTCCAGACTGTTTGCAGTGAAAATAATAGTTTTAGCGTAAACGCGTTTATTGGGAAAGAATAACAGATTCTCCACTGTATCTCTACTGTAACCGCTAAAAGAAATACTTGCTTGTATGCTTAGTTTAAGGGTGTATCAAATCCATAAGCGATTTTTTTCAAAGTATTAAACTTTTTTTCTATCATTGTTTTTTTTGGAACAGCTATTTATGATGAATGAAAAAATGAGAGAAAAAATGTATGGTCGTGTCCTATTTTTTTAGTTACAGCGATTTGAAAAAGGTATGTCAAATTTGGAATTTGTTTTCAAATTTTACCCATTCAGAGTACAAGCTTCAGTAAAATCTATTTCAAAACAAAACAAAAATGGTAATTTGGGTTTTCTTTATTAATTTCATGTCTATGGTGGTATTTTCACATATATAAACCAAATTTAGACAAAGCAGGCACCAGGTTTGAACAATATGGATCCTTGAATATCAAAAATATGCTTTTTATATTGCATGATTTTATTAGATTTTTTATTTTATGAAAAAAAGTAAAAAAGTTTGAAAATGAAATAGTTCTAGTATTAAACTTTTTCTTATATTCTACCAGATGAAAGCCCATGCTAAGGCAGTTCAAAATATGAAAAGAAATTGAAAGGTCAGTGTTGAAAAGTTTGATTTATTAAAGTAAAAAGAGTTATCTCCCCTTACAAAATTTACAAAAAAGTACCATATCGATGATATTTAGAGCTTTATAAATTCACATTTGGTGCCTTTTTTTTCTTAAATTAGTTTTTGTATGAAGAACTACTACCATAGATAGGAAATAAATAAAAAACACAAAACCAAATTATCATATTTGTTTTCATTTAAAATGGATTTTATTGAAGCGGGCTGTTTGAAAAGGACAAAATAAGAGGAAGTGGGTAGGGTAAATTTTACATGGCCGTAGAGCCAACTGTTGTTCACCAAAATGTACACTTTTTCTATTTTTTCATTCATCTTAAATAGCTCTTTAATACAAAACCATCATAGAGTGTTTTCATAAAGTATACTTTGAAAATTTCCCAAATTCATGTCATTGATACACCCTTAACATAATTTAAGAAGACATTTATCCCAGTTCAACAGACTTAATTGTATTCAGAAATAAAGTTTCAGAACTTCCGGTTGACAGTTTTAAGAAACTTCCGGTTTTTAAACATTTCCGGTTTTCAGAGGTGAATCTGTAATCTGATTTGGGTTGTAAAATATATCTAAGCGGGTACGGAGCCCGGAAGTCAACAAAGGTGATCCAATAATGCACGGTATGTCAAGAGTCAACAAAGATGATCCAATAATGCACGGCATGTCAAGAGTCAACAAAGGTGATTCAATAATGCACAGCATGTCAATATACAATTATGTAAAACAATAACAGCAATATATCATAAATATGGCACAATATATCACAAAATGTCACCGGGGTAAGCAGCAAATATGCTGATATATAACATATACATTCTATATACAGTGTGTATAAGTTACAGTGGAGAAAACTTTATTCTTTCCCGTTAAAACGCAAACGAAACGCAAACGCAAATCGCTAACATGTAGGAAATTTCCTCTCTTTTTTTAAATTTCTAATTATTGTTTTTTAATCTGAGTGGCAAACCGTTTTGAGCCTGATCAGACGCCGGGTTACCCGGTGTCTGATCTGGCTCCAAACTGTTTGCAAATGGAATAAAAGTTTTAGCGTAAACGCGTTTATTTGGAAAGAATAACGTTTTCTCCACTGTATAGCGAGAAGTTATGGAAATGATGCGTTGAGTCTCATAATATATACAATGGAATTTGCGGTAATATAGCGGCTATTCTTTGTAGAAACATAGCTCCATTTGAACTCTTTCAACACCATAGACCTAGCTGTTTAAAATGTATTTATTGCATTTGCAAATAGCGTAGGTCCAGAAGAGAGGGCTCGTATAGGATGTGCTTATGCTTATGACCAAACCGTCTTATACTAATGAAACAATATGTTTGAGCTAATGACCAAATATAAATGGTTCTGATCCAATATAAGTGTGCGTATGATTCAATAGGCTTATGCTGATGGCCTGATATGCTTCTTCTTATGATCTAATGCGCATATACCCACAGGTCCTTGACACATTAAAAAAATAAATGCTTTTTTTTAAACTCTACGGTCTGCCGTAGATATAGAGTAGATCTAGTATATATCTAATTATCTACGGTAGAGTAAAAACATAAATAAAAATTATTAATGTGCCAAGTACCTGTGCATATACCGTACTGACACATTTATGTATACATGTATATACTAGTATCCTAATAATCAATACTACCCAACGAGTTTATGCTAATGGCACTATGTGCAAAAATAATATGCAAGACTTGAAGTGCTTATGACCAAATGTGCATCTAATGCCACTCACAGTGGATATGACGTTATTCTTTCCCGTTTAAACGTATACGGAACGCAAGCGCAAAACACTGAAATGCAAAAAAAATATTATTTTTTTAAATTTTCTCACGGTTATTTATTTTTATCTATAAAAGTTTGGAGCCTGATCAGACGCCGGGTTAACCGGCGTCTGATCTGGCTTCAAATTTTTGGCAATGGGAATATAGTTTTAGCTTAATGGGAAAAATAATTTTAGCTTAAACGCGTTTATTTGGAAAGAATAACTATTTCTCCGCCGCACCTAAGGGTGTATGTATTTGACAAAGTGTGACTGGCCCAATATGCTTTTGCTATCGGTCCCAAGCTATGTCTGCCAAGGACTCCATAGGCTTATGCTAATAACCAATGACATGAGTGGGCAACATTTGAGCCTGGTCAGACGCCGGGTTACTCGGCGTCTGATCAGGTTTCAAACTATTTGCGATGGACATCATGTTTTAACTCATACACTGCTAGTGTCGGATATGTACAACAGTGATTACCTCTGCAAACAGTTTGGATCCTGATGAGTCGCCGCGTTACGCGGCGTCTCATAAGAATCCTAACTGTTTGACACTCTCATCCTGTTTTTCAAAGAAATTGAGGAAATTTTATTTTGAGAAAAGTAGCAGATAATAATTGTTGCACACGTTAAAAGTACCCAGCATGTAAAGAATTGTACTCAAGTCTTGCTTAACATCTTTGACAATGTACAGTGCTCCCTCTCTACAACGGCCCTCCCAACAACGACTCCCTCCTTACAACGACTCTTGCCGCTGTTCCCCAAACAAGACAATTATATGCCTAACACTTTCAATTTTGCAATATTGTCTGCTTAAAACTGTCGTCTGCTGTTTTTCTCAAAGTTACATAATATACATTTTGACAGAAAAAACTTAATGACGAGTGACAAACAGCTTGAATCCAGATCAGACGCCGCGTTACGCGGCGTCTGATCTGGATTGAAGCTGTTTGCAAATGTAAGCCAATGTCCCTCCCTGTAACGACTCCCTCCGAACAACGCACATATTTTTTGTCTCCCGTTGGGTGTCGTTGAAGAGAGGGAGCGATGTACATGTATTTACTTTATCCTTAAATATAACGTGATATTGTCTGCTTTGAAATCGTCTTCTGCAAAAAAATTCACATTTGATATTATAATTATGCATTTCAAAATTGAAAAGCCTGGAGACTATTAAATAGTGTCAAACATTTTGGATCAAGATCAAACGCCGCGTACGTTCTGATCCGGATCCGTACTGTTTGCAAATATATTTCAAATCGCAAACGGCAGACAAAGTGTTAATACTGGGTCAAACCCCAAGCCATGCCAACATATTATGAAATAGATCTAAAGTCCAGCTGCACTCCGTCCCTTACACTGGAATACATGAATATTTATCCATGAGCATTTTCCACGAATACTCAACACCGGAAGTCGTATGTATACAATATATATAATCACCGGAAGTACATGTATAAAACCGTGCACAATCTTGAATTATATCCTTGTACTTATAAATACAGACACATGTGAATTAAGCGACCATTGAAGAAACATGCAACATTTTGACAGCTATAATGAAAAAATGCAGTTTACTGCTGGACAAAAGTAATGCATAAAGCTTCTGTAGGATATTGCTGCACATAACGTTTGCCCTGCGTTAACTCTTTGAACGCTAATCCCGCATATAGGCGTCCTTTTCAAACAGTGTTCATGTGAATAGTACACATGTCCTATGCAAACAGTGAAGACCCTGATCAGAGGGCTCCGAAAGGAGCCCTCTGATCAGGGTCTTCATTGTTTGTCACAATGCCAAACATTGTCAAAAACAACCCTTAAAAGTCAGAAATGGACTAGACATAAATGGAAACTGGAATTGTCCATTTAAAGTTTCAGGGAGGAAAGATTTAAACAACCACTTTTCAAAAACCAATTTCCGTAAAGCACAGTGGTTTATCCCCGCCCCTTCTCAAATACGTTCCCAAGTTTGGGGCACTTTTACAATTGGTACACCACCAAAAATGTCATTTTAATTGCCAGGTTAATGTCACAAGAAATGCCAGATTAATGTCACAATAAATGGTCTGGTTAATGTCATAAGAGAGGGTCAGTTATTTTCTACGAAAATCCCCAAAAGGCCTGCGGACAGCTTCTTACGTTCATCGTAACCCTAACCCTAGGTTTTGGTGGCGAACCAATTGTAAACCCCTAGCCCCAAGTTTGATCCCGGGTAGTAACTAATCGGGTTCACTGACCACTCAATTGGAAACGTGTGTTTTCTCCGGGCACTCCAGTTTCCTCGAACAAAAATAACCGTTCGAGCAATCGAAAGTGATTTATCCAAGTTGAAATAACTTGCTTCGAAATGGACGTAAGACACCCAATTTTAAAACATCTTCTTTAAAAACAAAATCCGATTCTTAATGTTGAAGTTCAGAAATGTGTTAAAAAGTCACCTTTGTGTAAAGAACGTCATGCTTATTTATTCAGTGGGCGCTTAACACAATATTTTACTAAGGGAAATTTCCAGTGGAGAAGACATTGTTCTTTCCCAGTTATCGCGTTTCTGCTAAAATAAATTACTTTCATTGCAAACAGTTTGAAGCCAGATCAGACGCCGGGTAACCCGGCGTCTGATCAGGCTCCAATCTATTAGCCATTAATTTTTTTATCAAACCATTAACATTTTTAAAACAGATATTTTCTTTTTAAAAAAATTGGATTGTGTTTTCGTTTCGTTTCGTTCAAACGGGAAATAATAACGTCTTTTCCACTGTATGACATCACTAATGACGTCATAAATAACGTCTTCTCTATCGTAAAAGCTATCAAGAGGAGTCAATTTCCACTTGGGAGTTGAGAATTTCGTTTAGATACAAGGTGGCAATACCTCTGAGGTCGGTTAAAACCTCGATGGCTTTTGCAAACATGACGGTCCCATCACCATGGCTCAGAATCAGCTGACATTTTAAGGCTACACACAAATCCATTTCCATGGTAACAAGGGCAAGACTTTCTGACAATCCTTCACGATCTGGAAAAAAAGAAGTGTAAAGTTTTCTAGAAATTGAACAGTGATGAAGACGTAACTCTTTTCCGTTTAACTCATTCACCGCTGATACTTTTAATAGCCATTCCAACTTCAAGATCAGTTGAGTCCATTTTTGACTGTTTAGGGTTGATTTTCACAATACCTTTCAAAGTGACAAACAGCTCTTAAGGAGCCTTCTGATCAGGATCTACACTGTTTGCATAGTACAAGTGTAATATTCACAGCTACACTGTTTATAAATGACGAGTATACTCATCGCTAGGGATGAATGAGTTAAACGGAACTAATTTTCAGATTTAGTTAAATAGTCAATATTTGCAAGTCACTTTTCGCTACATCTTATAACAACGCATGTGTGGAAAAGTATTTATATATATATGTAATGTATAAATATGTAACAACAATTGATGTCAGGAGCAAATGAGCATTAGTTTGTTATTACGTTTGGATTCTTTTTATTATTATTTTTTAATAATTTATAACCACAGCTTAATTAACATTAAAACAAAAAATAGATGTCTTGCCGCAACATTGAAGAGAAAGTGAGATTAACTTTTCATTTATACCGCTGATCGCGGCGATATAAAATGGAACAGTCTGTATTCGAATAATGTAATATAGTTTTTAAAATAATCGTAAATTATATAAAGCAGATAAAAACCTATCTTTATGTCGTCACGAAATCCTATATTGTGACTACTCATCATAGGTCAAAATGCAGACAATAAGCTGCTAGTGTTTGAGTTACTCCCCTTATCTTAATCTCTGTATTTCGTACAGTGGAGAATCTGTTATTCTTTCCCAATAAACGCGTTTACGCTAGAACTATTATTTGCAGTGCAAACAGTTTGGAGCTAGATCAGACGACGGGTAACCCGGCGTCTGATCAGGCTCCAAACTGTTTGCCACCAAGATAAACAAGAATTATCAGAATTGTCAAAAAGTTGTTCTTTTCTACGTTTTAGTGCTTTGCGTTTGCGTACGTTTGCGTTTAAACGGGAAAGAATAACAGATTCTCCACTGCAACTATGCTGGTGCATCGGGGAAAACGTTATTCTTTCCCAGTAAAAGTATATGTCCTGAAACAAATACTCCCTTTGCAAAACAGTTTGCCACACTGATTAAAATAAATTATAAACAGCCTTTTTCTATTATTTCGACCTCTAAGGGCCCTTTTCAAAGAAAATCACTTTGGTTTTTGTGGCTGAATGCATGTAACAAAAATGTGACGTGTGTTTGGACGTGATTTTCTTTGAAAAAGGCCCTTAGATGTCGAACTATTAGAAAAGAGCAGATTGTATATTAATACTACTTTAATTCCCTATCTTGAATATTGGTAAAATTATTGTAAAATAAATTATCAACACTTTACTATTACGGCTGTAAGTTTCTACATTTAATAAAGTTCGAATATTCGAATGAAAAATATTCGAGTATTCGTTGACATCCCTAATTTAATTACTTTGTGTCCGTTTTTTTTTCGTTTTCTACACTGATCATAGTCTGAAAATTACTATACCTGAGCAAAAGAGAACAAGGGCACACAACAGGGACAATTCAACATCTGTCAGCTTTAACCGCTTCAACTTTTCGATCGTTTTGAATAAGTCCGTGAATATTTCACCTAGTAGTCCTATCTCAACAAGTCGTTCTTTACACAACCATATGTTCAATTTCTGATTCACTACTGTTTCCCCGTCGAATTTTAGATGAGTGGAATCATAAAGAGCAGCCGTTTCCAGGATACCAGCTTTCACCAAAATCCGCTGGTCTCCGAATGACAGGGATTTGAATAAAGGTATCTCCTTGGCGAATGCCGTGATAAAACGTACGGTGCCCGGTAAATACCGGAAGTACAGATGTTTGGCATCTTCTTTGTCATACACAACAATCTGTAATATAAAGCAAGAGTTGGCATTAATGGTAGTCCGACTGTGCGGATCAAGTAAACACTGAGTCAGGACAAGTATGGTAGTCCGACTGTCCAGGACCAGTAAACACTGAGTCAGGACAAGTATGGTAGTCCGACTGTTCAGGACCAGTAAACACTGAGTCAGGATAAGTATGGTAGTCCGACTGTGCGGGACAAGTAAACACAGAGTCAGGACAAGTATGGTAGTCCGACTGTGCGGCACAAGTAAACACTGATTCAGTGTTTACTTGTGCCGCACAGTCGGACCACCATACTTGTCCTGACTCTGTGTTTACTTGTCCTGAATTTTTGAAACAATTATAACCTTTGCAAACAGTCTGGATCCTGATGCCGCGTCTGTTGGATAAACTGTTTTCAAAGAAATTGTGAAAAGAAATTGTACAAAGAAATTGTGAAAAGAAATTTTAAAAAGAAATTTTAAATATTTTATATTTAGAACAGTTGCAGATGACACTTGTTGCAGATGAAAGAAAATACCCAGCATGCAAAGAGTAAAGGTTAGCTCATTATTCCCTGAGACTTCAAATGGGCAATTCCAGTTAAAAATAAAGGCTAGTCCATTTTAGACTACTTTTTTTTTTTTTTTTTTAAAAACCCGAACAAAATGGCGAACAGTGAAGTCCCTGATTAGAGGGCTCCTGCAGGAGCCCTCTAATCAAGGACTTAACTGTTTGCATTAGACACTTGTACTCTTCATATGTACATTTTTGGTAGAGGACGCATATATGCGTCACTCGGGCTCAATGAGTTAATTTCAAGTTTGACAGTAAACCTACCTGTTTGGTCGTAAAAAGTCCAGAAAAGTACTCAAAGTCCTCGCACGCCTTCCTGTAGGCGGAGTGGACCGTGAGCACCATCTGTTCTGTCCGTACTTGACGGTCAAGGTCAAGGTTGTTGTCGTTTGGCATGAACATGAAGCTGCCCTTTGCTGGTCGGTCCTTTTTGGGACACCGTCCTAATCGAACAGCTAATAAGGGAGACATAAAAAGAAAACACGTGGTAAATCCTTAGTACCGTATAAATATAAAGTGCGTTATTTTTGCTAACGTTGTTTATACAGTATATAAATCTAAGGGTACCCGTTTCATAAAACTTCGGCGCCATATAACTATTTTATGTGTCGCGATGCCGTAAAACCCAACCCAATCAATCAATTCATAAAACTTCGTACAACAAATGTTGTCGTAAGTCAGATTTTAAAAGTCTTATTTATTATTAATTTCTCCATATAATCTCCAATATAATCATATCTGGTGACATCTCTTTTGAACCGTCTTGAAAACAAGACAGGATTAGATAGAGAAATCAGAAATTAAATGTATTTTAAAGTTTTGACTTACGACCGTTTTTGTCGTACGAAGTTTTATGAAACGGGCCCCTGATGTTTATATATTTGCGAAATTTAATTTTCGAATTTTTGTGCATCTGAAAACTGAAAAGATTTCTCTCCAATAAACATAGTTTCGTTTTGCCCATCCGCAATTCAACGAAAACATGCACAATATGAGGGCTGCCATTTCTCCGGATTTTTCCTAAATCTTCGGATTTTTCCCCAGTATATGGTAGCTTAAAGCAGTCTGAAAGTAAAGTAGAATGCGCCTTAAGGCGCATTCTGCTTTACTTACAGCCTGCTTGAAGAAGTTTCATGTCAACAAAACTAGAAATAGGCTATGGGGTAAAGGTACGATTCGTAAAATCGCACTTGAAAAATGCAAATTTGGAAATCTTAGGATTTTTCATGTCAACTTATGGCAGCCCTGCAATATTCTTTATAGACAACTGGCTGATACATGAAGGACAAGAGTAATGCAGAAAGCTATTGAATTGGCATATATTCTGCGTTACTAAATTTCTGACTACATCTGTCACTTTTCTTGACGACAAACAAGTTTAGAAAAACTAAACCTCTTTCAGCTGGAAATCACTCTACGTCGAGCTTAATGTTAAACCCTTTCCTCCCTAAAACTTCAAATAGACAATTCCAGTTTCCAATTTAGTCTAGTACATTTTGACTATTTATGGAAGTTTTGTAAATATGTTACAATATCTCAAACAGAGTAGACCCTGATCAGAGGGCTCCTTAAGGAGCCATCTGACCAGGGTCTACACTGTTTGCATATGACAAGTATACTCTTCACATATACACTGTTTGCTAAGGACGCACATATATGCGTGACTAGGGCTCAAAGAGTTAAGTTCGGACACCTTCAGTTCAGATGTTTAACTCTATAATTATGATTTTAAATTTGCGAGTTCCTGTTTTCACTTTATCGTGCTCAAATTCAAGGTCCCAAAATTGAATAGTTCTCTGTAAGAAGAGTTTATTCCAAAGTAAATATAAGAAACTGTAGTTTGTCGTTATAAACTCGTTTACCAAACTGTTTGCCTGGCAAGTTTAGATACAGTGTGTACAGTGGAGAATCTGTTATTCTTTCCCGTTTAAACGCAAACGTACGCAAACGCAAAGCACTAAAACGTAGAAAAGTACAACTTTTGGACAAATCTGATAATTCATGTTTATCTTGATGGCAAACAGTTTGGAGCCTGATCAGACGCAGGGTTACCCGGTGTCTGATCTGGCTCCAAACTGTTTGCACTGCAAATAATAGTTTTAGCGTAAACGCGTTTATTGGGAAAGAATAACGTTTTCTCCACTGTACATCGTTAACATTTTCTTCAATTTCGACATTTTATTACACTCTATTATTTGTATTTAGTTCCGTCTAAAGAAAACTCTTTTTTATAAACCGGGTGTCCTATAGCTTAAAATGTCGGCCAACACGTGGTTGACCTTAATATAGAATTAATTTGTTATAAATTAAACCCAGAAATAAACTCAATTTTAAAAAGACACGCGGAAATTTTATATAACTATTTTATTCAATGTAAAGAGGCTTATTAATATAATAGTGGTCAAAACGGTAACGGATAAAATAAGCCATTCCTTTGAACGTATATGGAATCTGGCTCACAAAGACTCCCAGTTATATTTGACTTGGATGGTTACACTATAATTATTAAAGTACAATGAACTATTGTTCGACCAAGTTAATGAGCCCTGAAACATTTAAGAGACAAATCCAGTTTTCATTTAAGTGTAGTCCATTTAAGATGGTTTCTGGGTGTTTTCTACAATAAATTGCAAAAAGAACTTGGCCAGAGGGCTCCTACAGATCAAGATCTACTCTCTTTACACAGTACATGCGTACTCTTTAATACACGTATACACAGTTTGTTAACGACGCAAAAATATTGAAACCATTGACCCATTCAACCCTAAAGCTATTAATTGACAATTCCAACTTCAAGATAAGTCTATTCAATTTTTGACTATTTAGTGTTGATTTTCACAATACATTTTAAGGTGACTAACAGTGCAGACCGTGATCAGAGGGCTCCTTTAAAAGCCCTCTGATCAGGGTATACACTGTTTGCATAGGGTAAGTGTAATCCTCACAGATACACTGTTTGTAAACGACGAGTATACTCGTCACTAGGGTTGAATGTGTTCAAGTATTTCAGGCAGCTTTCGATTATAGGTTTCTTTCATCTTGCTTTAAGCAGCCACTTTCAATTAACACCTAAAACTGTATACAGTGGAGAATGTGTTATTCTTTCCGAATAAATGCGTTTACTCTAAAACTATTACATGTATTCGTAGTGCAAACAGTTTGGAGCCAGATCAGACACCGGGTAACCCGGCGTCTGATCAGGCTCCAAACTGTTTGCCACCAAGATAAACATGAAATATCAGAATTGTCCAAAATTTGTTCTTTTCTACGTTTTAGTGCTTTGCGTTTGCGTACGTTTGCGTTTAAACGGGAAAGAATAACAGATTCTCCACTGTAACACCTAAAACTGTATACCCTATCATTCAGTGGCCGTACAAGAGGGGTTCTATATTATTTTCTAAGATCTGTCCACGAGACAGGCCAATAGGCCAATGGTCTTTCTTAACCTCTCAGGCACACTCTTTCGTTACACTATAATTATCAGATATTTTCAGCTGAAGGTGTATTTTAACACATTGAATCGTAGCGACGAGTATACTCGTGATTTGAAGACATTTGTCTTATGCAAACAGTGCAGAACCTAATCAGAGGGCTCCTGCAGGAGCCCTCTGATCAGGGTCCGTACTGTTTGACAACTATTGATGTGTAATATCTTGCAAAAATATAACCCTAAATAATCGTAAATGGACTAGAATTGAATGGAAATCAGGGCTCCAGATAAGGGGGTATTTTAAAGACTAAAATCTTTATTTCTCAATTAAACCCTATGGTGTCACTACTCATTAGAATCGTCTCGAAGAGACGATTCTTATGAGAAGTGACACCATAGGATTTGGTGGTAAAATGAGTGAGAAAGTGTTTGATTTGTTCAATTAACCCCCTCTTATCTGTAGCCCTGGGAAACTGGTTTTGTCCATTAAAACTTTCAGGGATGACTGGAGTAATGTCATTTTTCCTGTGCTTTATATTGGACTTTTTCTGCAAAATTGCCATATGTGTAATTTTTTTTAATTCAGACTTTTAGTCGTCATTATGACTGATCAAACATAAAATCAAGAGGATTTTATGACAGAATGCATTAAACAAAAATGTGACGTATATTTTGACACGGAAATATTAGATGTGAGTAATTCTATAATTTGATACGTTTTTGAATTCCTTTTTTGGAATATCAGATTCTCATTGTTTGGTTTTTGTTTTGGTTAAAATTGGGAGAAAATAACGTTTTTGTCGCGCTATGATGTCATGAATGACGTCATTATAAAAAGTGAAATTTTATGTTGCCAAGTTACCTTCATGTGACATGCCGACGGCTATACACTTCTGAAGTCTACAATACTGACATCTATTACGGCTAATTCTCATAATAAGACAACCATTGGGGTTTTCGCAGACTTTGTACTCCATTTTCTGCCGAACTGTGCGTCGGAAGAATCCCTGAAATATCAAAAATATTAAATACAGTCCAACTTCGATCTCTAGAACACGACCAAATTCGAACATATCCATATTTCAAAATTATTTAAAATATTAAAAATAAGCTGTAGAAATACGGATATGCTCGACTGAAGTGAGTTTAAAATATTAAAAATAAGCTGTAGAAATACGGATAGGCTCAACTTAATATGCTCGACTTAAGTGAGTTTAAAATATTAAAAATAAGCTGTAGAAATACGGATAGGCTCAACTTAATATGCTCGACTTAAGTGAGTTTAAAATATTAAAAATAAGCTGTAGTAATACGGATAAGTTCGACTTTAGTGAGTTCGAAACATCAAAGTTCGACTGTAAGACGAAATTTGATTAACCATAACCTCTGAAATATATTATTAGTCTATAAAACTGCTCTTTGATAATATTTCGATATCTAAGGACCTTTTTCAAAGCCTTGGCAGTTATGTCTAAACAAACGTAACATTTGTGTTACATGCGTTCAGCCAAACAGGCCTAACATGTCGAAATATTAGAAAAGAGCAGTTTTATAGATTAATATTTCTTTAATTCCCTAAAAGGAATATTGTTACATTTACTCTGAAAATATTGTTAACTCTTACCATGCTACAGTGGAGAATCTGTTATTCTTTCCCAATAAACGCGTTTACGCTAAAACTATTATTTGCAGTGCAAACCGTTTGGAGCCAGATCAGACGCCGGGTAACCCGGCGTCTGATCAGGCTCCAAACTGTTTGCCACCAAGATAAACATGAATTATATGATTTGTCCAAAAGTTGTACTTTTCTACGTTTTATCGTTTTGCGTTTGCGTTTAAACGGGAAAGAATAACAGATTCTCCACTGTAGCGGCGGATACTGAGTGTCTATTATTCGTCCATGCTATTTCCATGGACCATTTTCGTTTAGCTTTATATTGAAATTCCTATCAGCAAACAGTGTAGACTCTGATCAGACGCCGCATTATGCGGCGTCTGATCAGAGTCTACACTGTTTGTCTATGTCCCTTTTATTGGACGCTAGGCACAACTGTGTTAAATGCTAAGATACGTTTTTCTTACAAACTGCTACATCCCGTTAGTACATTGTATTGTTATATTGTTAATTATTTGTTTTGTATGAAATGCCTTTCGTTTTATGTAGATCTACTTGTATATACATGTATGTTGAGGGCCTCATGGAAGATTGGTCTTTACAAAATGAGTTCTCTCGTTAAATAAAGTCTTTATTATTATTATCATTGTTGTTATTATTATTATTATTATTATTATTGGCACATAGACGAAGAAACAACTCACCTTGCAGCCTTCACAAGAGAAGACGCCATAATGGAATCCTGAAGACTTATCACCACATACTTTACACAGAATGTGTTCGTTTTTGGCAGAACCAAATTTTTCTGAAAACAAAAGGAAAAGAATTGTCACTTTTTGTAAACTATATTCAATTCTGTATTAAAACTGCGTCAGTGTACGTATCAACATACATGTACATAGTATATATATAACAGTTTACAGTTTAAACATATTTTATATCCAAAATTTCAACATGGAAATGGAGTTGGGCCACAAGTTCCAAAAACATTAGTTACGGCCCTTCCCCTAGCAATTATTTACACATTACTGATAATGGCAAGTGATTAGTAGTGGAATGGTTTGGGAGAAAACCAGATTGATATATATAACATGAGAACTATAAAAGTTGAAAATGCAAAATGAGGTTTGAATTACCCCATACGGGCCCATAGCCTGTTTTTATTTTTGAAGACAATTGGCTACTTGAACAAGTAGGTTGAAAGTGAAGCAGAATGCGCATAAAAGAACATTCTGCTTTACTTTCAGCATGCTTTCAACTACTATCTACTAGATTATATAATATATTCATGACTGTATAAAGTGGAACTATTTCTTCAGTGGAGGAATAAATAACACGTGTGAAAGACACACGTGTTTTTCTCTCAAAGTTACATATACCGGTATAAGCGGACATTTTGATAGAATAAACATAATGACGAGTGACAAACAGCTTGAATCCAGATCAGACGCCGTGTATCTGAGAGAAAAAACCAAGCAGACGACAATTTTAAGCAGACGACATTGCAGCAGTAAAAGCGTAAGACAATTGACATGTTTAGGGAACTTACGTGGGACACTAAACCTCAGTAACAACAACAAGAAGAAGAGGGCATTGACTTATGTTAAAAGAGTTTGTGGCACAACCCATTTACCTATATGACTTCTTTGTAGTGTTATGCAATATGTAAATATTCAGGCTGTATTACATGAGTGATAATGACATATATTTAAACTGAACTCCGGCCTAGTCTAACTGATGTCCCAGAACAACTTTACCCTTCCACTACAGTGGAGAATGTGTTATTCTTTCCCAATAAACGCGTTTACGCTAAAACTATTATTTGCAGTGCAAACAGTTTGGAGCCAGATCAGACGCCGGGTAACCCGGTGTCTGATCAGGCTCCATACTGTTTGCCACCAAGATAAACATTAAATATCAAAATTGCCCAAAAGTTGTTCTTTTCTACGTTTTAGTGCTTTGCGTTTGCGTACGTTTGCGTTTAAACGGGAAAGAATAACAGATTCTCCACTGTACCAATTTTTCGTGGATTTTTAACCCTTCACCGTTTCAATGTCGTCTGCTTCAATACTGTTGTCTGCAATGTCGTTTCAAAGTTATAAAATAATGCAGAATGACTGGAGAAATTACAAAACGAGTGTCAAACAGTTTGGGTCCTGATCAGACGCCGCGTTATGCGGCGCCTGATAAGGATCCAAACTGTTTGCAACGCGCTTTTAAGCGTCATTGAGAGTAAGAAGGTTAAGTAAAAAATTGACTTTTTAAAATATATATCATTTTCTTGAACTATAATATCGTTTACGCGTTTATATACAGTGGAGAAGTATAAAAGCTTTTACACTAAAACATATTATTGCAGTGGCAAACAGTTTGGGGTAAGATCAGACGCCAGATTACCCGGCGTTTCATCTGGCTCCAAACTGTTTGCCGCTAAGATTAAAATGAATTAAAATGAAATGTCAGAATTGACAAAAGGTGGTAATTTTCTACATTTTTGTGTTTTGCGTTTGCGTTTCGTTTGCGTTAATACGGGCGTTTCGTTTGCTTTTAAACGGGAAAGAATAAAGTCGTCTCCACTGTATAACCGCTTGCCACCCGTTTACAGAATGTGTGTCTTACAGTGGAGAATCTGTTATTATTTCCCGTTTAAACGCAAACGTACGCAAACGCAAAGCACTAAAACGTAGAAAAGTACAACTTTTGGACAATTCTGATAATTCATGTTTATCTTGGTGGCAAACAGTTTGGAGCCTGATCAGACGCCGGGTTACCCGGCGTCTGATCTGGCTCCAAACTGTTTGCACGGCAAATAATAGTTTTAGCGTAAACGCGTTTATTGGGAAAGAATAACGGCACATTCTCCACTGTACTAGGCCAAACCTGATTGTCTCTTTTTAACCCATTTGCGTCCAATGGATTCTTCTACGCTTATAAATTGGATTAGTCCATTTTTATATCAGGGATGGAAATGAATGGGATAAGATAAACCAGTCTCTATACAGACAGCCCCGTCTAGTCTTTCTGATGTCTACGAAAAATATGACACGTTTATTATAACTTAACTCAGTATATATATCCCCTGAAACTACCAATGGGCGATTCTAGTTTGCAATTAAGGCTGGTCCATTTTAGACTATTTAGGTTTGTTCTTGGTAATAAATTGCAAAATTACAAAAATTGAAGTCCCTGATCAGAGGGCTCCTGCTAATCAGGAACTTCACTGTTTGCATAGGACAAGTTTACTTTTCACAGGTACACTTTTGGTAAATGACGCATATATGCGTCACTAGGGCTCAGTGTGTTAACATTTGTGCCTACGATACCATATATGCCACGGGACAAAGGCAAACAATTTTACGTTCACCTTGCTTTAAACAGTCACCTGTCGTAATCACCTAAGAATTAACACAATTAAGTGGACGCAATAGTGCGGTTTCATTGTACATGTTATTGTAACGAACCAACAACACAGGTGAATGAACTATGTTGCACTGCAACGCTGCTGCACATAGCTACTTCAGCTGCACTATCCGGAGTATATTGGAAGTTTTGCAAACAGTTTGGATCCTGATCAGACGCCGCGTAACGCGGCGTCTGATCAGGACCCAAACTGTTTGGCACTCATTACGATATAAATTTAGTCGTTTTATTCTCAATCTAAAATTTGAGAAAAAAAAGCAGACGATTACTGTTTAAAGCAGATGACCATAATGGCAATGAAAGGGTTATCCATGCATCACAAAACCGAGTACAAGCCAGTTATCTGTAAAACACGAGAATATTCAGTAGTAACCCTGATCTGAATCCAAGACATCAATTGTTAGAACAAGCCCTTTGTTGTTGAAAAGGATACCAGTATTATGGCGGTATACCTATCTGGTTCGAAACTATGGTATTAGATCTACATGTACTTCAAATTTGAATTTGAGAAATAAAAGCAGACGACAATTGTTTAAAGCGGATGACATCATGGCAATGAGATAATGCAGGTTCCGGAGTGTCCTCAATTAAGAAATCCCTTTCTTTAATCATTTCATGATCAAATTTATCGTGAGATTTTTACCCCTTCACCGCCATATTGTCGTCTGCTTCAATATTGTTGTCTGCAAAATCGTTTCAAAGTTAGATTTGAGGCGTAACGCGGCGTCTGATCTGGATTCAAACTGTTTGCAAATGTAAGGAAATTTCCCTCTCTTTAACGACTTCCTCCGAACAACACACACAATCTTTGTCTGCAAATGGATGTCGTTGTAGAGAGGGAACGCTGTAGCTCAACATAGTTCCGAATGCAAAACAATAGTTCATTCACATCGCGATGTACAGCTAAGTAAGTATGGCTGGGTGAAGGCCCCAGGTGCACATTTATTGACATTATACTCGGTTTCAGGCACAAGCACACTTGTATTAAGCGACCATTAAAAGAAATAGTTTGGAAATACAGTAAAACCCCTCTAAACCGGAACCTCTAAATACCGGAATTCTCTCTAAACCGGACAAAAACTTTGGTCCCGTTTCTCACCCATTTTTACGCCTTTTATTTATTCCTTCACTGAAGAAAGTACATTCATGAACATATATCATCAGAACTATTTTCTATATTCTAGCAGATGATAGCTTAAAGCAGGTTGAAAGTAAAGCAGAATGCGCCTTAAGGCGCATTCTGCTTTACTTTCAACCTGCTTTAATTGGTCAGCTACCTTCCATACTAGAAACAAGCTATGGGTTAAAACCCCTCTAAACCGGAAACCCCTCTAAACCGGATGTTTTTGTTGTCCCCACACATGTCCGGTTTACAGTGCTCCCTCTCAGTCTCTACAACGGTCATTCCTACCACGATTCCTTCTTTAACCCTTTCCCCCATATAAGCGACTTTTAGCGTATCTAATTTATTCCTCCGCTGAAGAAAATAGTTCCAATTTAATCAGTCATGAATATATATTATAGGGAATAATTTATAAATTCTTGCACATGATAGCTTAAAGCAGGCTGAACGTAAAGCAGAATGCGCCTTATTATAGGGAATAATTTATATATTCTTGCACATGATAGCTTAAAGCAGGCTGAAAGTAAAGCAGAATGCGCCTTAAGGCGCATTTTGCTTTACTTTCAACCTGCTTTAAGAAGTCACATATCCTCAATACTAGAAATAGACTATAAGATAAAGGGTTAACCCATTTATCCATTTACAAAAAGTGTACCTTTGAAGTATATACGTATCTAAAGCAGGGTCCCTTTAATAAGGGACGTCACTGTTTGTCCTTTTGCAATTTATGATAAAAAACAACCCTAAAAAGTCTAAAATGGACCAGCCTTTATTGAAAACAGGAATTGTCCATTTGTAATTTCAGGGGATAATGGATTAAAACACTGCTCAGTGGTATTCCCCCAAACAAAACAATATGATGTCTCGCTGTCAGTGCTGCAATATCGTCTGTTGCTTTGTTGTTGTTGTTTTTGTCTTTTATTGTTTTGGTTGTTTTTTACGTAATGTACATTTTGACAGAAAAAGAATAAAGACGATTGACAAACAGTTTTAACCACAGGTAAAAAAAAATTTGGTAATATATCTAGATGTATGTGTCAAGTACCTGTGGTTTTTAACCAAGATCAGACGCCGCGTTATGAATTTGGTTCAAGATATTTGAAAATGTAAGCCAAGTGACATATTCAGCACCATTGGGATATTGATTTTCCCTCTATATATTAGTTTTTCTTCTGACCTGTCGGAGTTATTTTTAGATTGGAACATTCTAAAACTTTCAAAGGGATGAGTTTTCTCTACATACGGTTAATGATACGGATAGCTGTAATTTTTGTGCGCAATGTACAGTAGAGGATACCTTATTCTTTCCCGTTTAAACGCAAACGCAATGCACTAAACTGTGGAAATTTACTTTAAGAAATTTTAATTATATTTCTTATCTGAGTAGCAAGCATGTTGGAGCCAGATCAGACGCCGGGTTACCCTGTGTCTGATCTGGCTCCAACCTGTTTGCAATTGAAATAATAGTTTTAGTATAGAAATGCGTTTATTGGGAAATAATAAGATATCAGTAAATTAAGCGCAGCGGTCTCGTGCTGCACGAGGATCATACTTATCTCAAGTGGGAAAGTGTACGATGACATATTCGAGGTTACCTTGCTTTATACCTATTTACCATTATTAACGTTTCCGTTATAAAAATAACTCGGACAGTTCAGAAAAATCGGACAATACAAAAGCTAATGTAAAATGAGCATTTTTTTTAAATTGCGCTATCCTAACGCGTTGACTTCATCAAGAATGAACGCCAACGTGCACCAAATGTAAGTACTTACCAGCTTTTCTACAAGCCTTCATGGGGCTGGAGAGGTTGGGTTTGTAAAGCGTCCCAATAACCATGATCAAAGTTACAAAATGGCGGGTATTATAAAATCGTCATCTGAAAATACACAAATATCAAACTATATTCATGACGTTATGTATTTTGCATTTATCTGAAAATACACAAATATCAAACTATATTCATGAAATCATGTCTTTTGCATTTATCTGAGAATGCACAAAAATATCAAACTATATTCATGAAAGCATGTATTTTGGATTTATCTGAAAATACACAAATACTAAACTATATTCATGAAATCATGTCGTTTGCATTTATCTGAAAATACACAAATATCAAACTATATTAATGAAAGCATGTATTTTGCAGTAATCTGAAAATACACAAATATCAAACTATATTAATGAAAGCATGTCTTTTGCATTTATCTGAAAATACACCATTATCAAACTATAATCATGAAATCATGTATTTTGCATTTATCTTTGCAGCCAATCAAACATTTAAACATGTTGTCTCTTTAAGCCTTAACCTGTTAGCCTGTTCCTGGTATTGAAGACAGGTGACTACTTAAAGCAGATTGAAAGTAAAGCAGAATGCACCTTAAGACGCATTCTGTTTCACTTTCAGCCTGCTTTAAGCTAACATCTGTTAGAATATAGAATATAGTTATTATCGTATATTCATGGCTTCATAAATTGGAACTATTTTCTTTAGCGGATGAACACACTAAATGCGCTCAAAGGCGCTTCTATGAGGGAAAAGGTTAAACTTGTTTTCTCTTTAATCCATTCACTGAGTTTATCCAAGTCAGAAGTGTATTGCCATTTGCAAACAGTTTGACTCTAGTTCAGTTTCAACCTTTTATGAAGTTATTGACCTGTATTTGTTCACATGTTTTGCACAAATTATTTGTAATCTGTGAGAAATAAAAATGTTCTGTTCTGTTCAGTAGATGTAATTGTTTTATAGCAAGGTTATTCATTGGGGAAGAAAAAAAACATCTGGCCAACTGTTACAACTGTAACCCGGCGTCTGACCGTGTTTCAAACTGTTTGCAATGGAAATAACTGTTTTAGCATAAACACGTTGATTAGAAAAGAATAGCATCCCCTCCACTGGTATGTACAGTGGAGAATCTGTTATTCTTTCCCAATAAACGCGTTTACGCTAAAACTATTATTTGCAGTGCAAACTGTTTGGAGCCAGATCAGACGCCGGGTAACCCGGCGTCTGATCAGGCTCCAAACTGTTTGCCACAATGATAAACATGAAATATCAGAATTGTCCAAAAGTTGTTCTTTTCTACGTTTTAGTGCTTTGCGTTTGCGTACGTTTGCGTTTAAACGGGAAAGAATAACAGATTCTCCACTGTACCTAAATCCTTGCCAGACATTTTTCCTTTTCGCTGCTATAATGTCATTCTGCTTCGATATGATTGTGTCTGTGTTTATTCTCACGATTTTAAGTACAAGGAATTTTGACTTAAGATACATAGACACCGAGTGTCAAAAAGTTTGGATCCTGATCAGACGCCGAATTACTCGGCGTCTGATCAGGATCCAAACTGTTTGCGAAGGTCACGATGAATTGGGTTCGACTTGAGTGAGATGCAGTGAGAATACACCTGTGTTTGCAGGTTTTGTCTTCGTTTACAGGATACGCCGAATTCCATAGGAATAACCTATTTATTTCAACTTTAATTTCCGAATAGTACGTTGAACCTATTTTCCCCTGCTGAGTTCTGCCTAACTTGCGAATATTAACACAGTATGAGATTAGAGAAGCGACTTGGCACTCATATATTTTGAATTTCGTTGAAAATACACTTAAACTGAGAACCTGTAAATAAACATAGACTACAACAAATTTGGAGCATTGCAAAGAAAGAACACGTTACAATCACTACAATAAACAGTTACCCGGCGTCTGATCAGGTTCACTATTTGCCACTTAAGATTAAAATGAATAGTCAGAATTGTAAACACGTCGTCATTTTCTACATTTTATTTCAAGGCGTTTGCGCTTCGATTGCGTTTAAAAGGGAAATAATAACGTTTTCTCCACTGTATATATTTCCAAATACAAATGAGATAAAAGAAAATAATAGACCGTCAAGAATGGCCCGGTGCTCGATGGGTTACTTCGCATATGACTTCGAATGGGTTCGAATCCCGAAGGAGTTCAGTAACATATTTTTCCCTAAACTACAGTACTCCCTCTCTACAACGACACCCAATGGGAGACACAAAGTGTGTTTTTTGTGCGGAGGGAGTCGTTAGAGGGAGTGAAAATCAAGACGTTGCGTACATTTGCAAACAGCTTGAATCCAGATCAGACGCCGCGTAACGCGGCGTCTGATCTGGATTCAAGCTGTTTGTCACTCGTCATTATGTTTTTTTCTCTGTCAAACTGTCAAATGTGTGTCTTTTTGAAAAACAACAGACGACAGTTTTAAGCAGACGGTATTGCAGACGTGAAAGTATTTGACATATAAGTGTCTTGTTTTGGGAACGGCGACAAAGGTCGTTGTAAGGAGGGAGTCGTTGTATGGATGGCGGTTGGAGAGAGGGAGCGCTGTATTAGATCGATTTTCGCCACACCTCATGGACTATAGGTTAAAACTATCGAGGCGTGGCCTAGTTCAGTTACCTGCTGGGTGTAAATGTAGTGCTGTAAGGTAGAAAGACTATAAGTACAGGTAAACTGCTTGAGTGACGAGATCAAGGCCATGCAGCGTGTGGAAACAGTTTAGATCTAGATAAGACGCCGAGTGGCAGATCAGGGTCTAAGGTGTTAGTGTCTTGTTATATTTGTTGGTGTTTTTTTCTCGTTAAAAAGGCTCATTTTAAAAATATGACAAAATTTCTTGTGGGTAGGCTTTTAAAGGGAGATAAATCTTGACGTCTTTACTGCCAGCGCCACTTCTCTTCGTTATGAACTATATCCACAATTGTTCGACACTCTTTTTTAGCATTATTTAGTATATTTACCAATAAATACGCCTTTTATTTATTCCTATACTGAAGAAAATAGTTCCAATTTGTACAGTCCTGAAAATGTATTATAAGAAATATTTTCTACATTCTAATAGATGGCAGCTTAATTAAAGCAGGCTGAAAGTAAAGCAGAATGTGCCTTAACCCTTTACCTGATAGTCTATTTCTAGTATTAAAGATATATGACTTCTTAAAGCAGATTGAAAGTAAAGCAAAATGCGCCTTAAGGCGCATTCTGCTTTACTTTCAGCCTGCTTTAAGCTATCATGTGCTAGAATATAAAAAAACATTCCCTATAATATATATTCATGACTGATTAAATTGGAACTATTTTCTTCAGCGGAGGAATAAATCATATTCGCTAAAAGGCGCTTCTATGAGGGAAAGGGTTAAGGCACATTCTGCTTTACTTTCAACCTGCTTTAAGTGGTCACCTATCTTTAAAACTAGAAACAGGCTATGGGGTATTGGGTTAAACACATCAAATTTAATTAAGACGAGTTTAAAGCATGGTTCGTAAATTGGAAGAGAATTTTGCATGCTACAACATTTGCAGGTGACGTGTAAGCAATGCCCAACCTTCTAAAATATAAATTCGCAAATATAATTGACCTAAGGCTACGCCACTGGCGATTCGCGAATGTTTCAAACAAGTTGGATCAATAAGAGACGCCGAGCAAACTGGTCAATTATAAACTGACTTCCTGCAAAATGTTTATTAGCAAACGGTATCGTCTGTAGCCTTCATTTTAACACCATGCAGTGTAAATAGTTTAGATCCATGGACCCGTTTCATAAAACTTTAAGTCAAAACTTTAAAATGCATTGAATTTCTGGTTTCTCTATCTAATCCTGTCTTGTGACAAATTGTAATTTTCTACATTTTGGTACATTGCGTTCGTAAATTATCCCTGTAATGAAGGATAAACGAAAGTCAGAAAGGGG
Organism: Gari tellinella; assembly: GCA_922989275.2. Lineage (NCBI taxonomy): Eukaryota > Metazoa > Mollusca > Bivalvia > Cardiida > Psammobiidae > Gari > Gari tellinella. The sequence continues at coordinate 26,161,715 of OV277873.1, forward strand.
GCTTTCTGTCTTACTTTTATCTTGCACATTTTATCTCGCATTAAGCTCCCACCTAGTTCCCCAAACCTGGTCAGAGACCGAAATTGTATATGTGTGCATTTTGGTATCGCTTGCATGTGTCACGGTGACATTTGGTGTTAAAGTACTCTAGGCCGAGTATTATAATCTTCAAAATTGGTTTAACAAAGCATTGCATTTCCCTTTGCGTACTAAACCCTTTGCCTGCTGATCGCGACATCACTATATTTTGCAAACAGTTTTTATCCAGATCAGACGCCGCGTAACGCGGCGTCTGATCTGGATCAAAACTGTTTGACACTCACCTTCAGGTCTCTTAACTTATAAAATGTATAATCAACATTTAATATTTTTTGCAGACGATAATTTCAAAGCAGACGACATCGCAGAAGGATAAGGGTTAAGTCTTCTCTCGCTGAATATTCATACATTAAGCTCCGCCCACTATCAGCATCTATCATCAGGGCTGTTTCATTGGCTAATAGAATAAGAAAATATTTCCACAAAACAGAGTGCAAACTCATGTCAGACAGATCAAAGGCGACTTTGAAAGTAAATGACAGGGTAAAACTTTAACCCATTACCCCATAAATACGCCTTTTTACGCCTTTAATTTAATTTCTCTGTACTGAAGGAAATAGTTCCAAATTAATATTGTTACAAATAAGAATCATAATAACTATTTTCTATATTCTATATTTTCTGCTTTACTTTCACCCTGCTTTAAGTGGCCACCTGTCTTCAAAACTAGAAACAGGCTATGGATCCGATTAAAAATGTGAAAGAAAGGTATCTTTTTATAACAGTGGGGAAGACGTCAAGCTGTTGGCCACTTAGATTAAAGAGAAGCATAAACATTTTCAATAAATTTTCATTGGGCCTACGGCCTACATGAAGGCAGAACTGAAAGAGAGGAAAGGTATTGTGTGTTTTGTTACAAGCATGACATAGAAGACGAGTTTCATTTTGTTTTAGTATGTACTTTGTATACTGACTTAAGAAAAAAATATCTAAAACGTTATTTTTACCAAAACCCAAGTGCTTTTAAGTATGTACAGAGTTGATGAAATCAAATAGTTCCAAAACCTTACTAAATCTATCAAGGTATATCTATGAAGCTTTTGATATGAGGAAAGCTGCACTGAACTACATGTATCTTGATTGATTTGTATACGAGTCAGTGTTTTATTATCTAATCATTTACCAAAAAATGATCATTTAGTATCTTTTTTTCATGAAAATAGCAGTTCAACCTCAAATTCTAAATTTTCGAAAATAGATCTACTATCATTTGAAATACTTTTTATTATTATTATTATTATTATTATTATTATTATTATATGCAACTTTGGCCATATGTAAATATGTTGTGAGTAACGAGGAATTTGTTAATTCAAGTTACTGATTGAATAAAGAATTATTATTATATTATATTATTATACATTTTCACAAAGCGCGTTTCGTTTCGATTCGTTTTAACCCTTACAACCCTCAATTTCTCTTGTGGGTATTTGTTTTTTATCCTTTTAGACTCTTCTGGGACAGATAATTTGAACCAATCTACTGTTGTATTTTTTATATGACAACAAAACAGTGCAGACCCTGATCAGAGGGCTCCAACAGGAGCATATATAGTCAGTAATCTCTACAGAGGGATGTAGGATTCAAAGGGTTAACGGAAAAGAATATGCCTTTTTTACACTGTGAGAAGTAAACAGTGATACAGGGCTGCCATAAGTTGACATGAAAAATTCTAAGATTTCCAAATTTGCATTTATCAAGTGCGATTTTACGAATCGTAAATTTACCCCATAGCCTTTTTCTTGTTTTGTTGACATGCGACTACTTAAAGCAGGCATTCTGCTTTACTTTCAGTCTGCTTTAAGCTACCATGAACTTGGAAAAAATCCGAAAATTTAGGAAAAATCCGGAGAAATGGCAGCCCTGGTGAGAAAAACTGGTACCTGATAACCGTATACAGTATACAGGGGTCAGGTTAACAGCTATCTGCTCTACTTTTACTGTGAGTTCAGAAACCAGTCGTCATTAACAATCAGCGTACTTTAAGTTGTGAAGAGTACGCTTGTCCCATGTTAACCCATTGCATGCTGGGTAATATTTGGCGGCCATTTTAAAATGTCGTCTGCAGCGGGTATGACTCAAATATTTGCAAAAGATTTTAGCAGTTTCTGATAGAATATTAACTTAGCTGCAAACGGTTTTAATCTCAGATCAGTCCCCACAATGTGGGGCCTGATCTGAGATCAAAACTGTTTGCCTAGAGGTTCACCTAAAAGTATATCCCGCATGAAATGGGTTCACAGTGTAATTTGAAATTGGAATTGTCCATTAAAAGTTGGAAGGACGAGTGTGTTAAATCAAAGCCATACTGTCGCTGGTGTTTTTACGACTTTTGTTTAGATCGCGTGGCACGTAGTGCCAAGGTCAGCAATATTTTTAAAGCAATATTTTAACATTACAATTTAAAAAAGTCCAGTCTTGTAATTGATCACTTTTTTAAATCATATATTACTATACCAACCCTGACAATGACAGATTCATCCGAAAGGTTATATTCTCTGTGTTATATAAAGTTTACATCAGAGTTGGCCCACAATGAAGCAGTACAATGAGGTCATGCGGAATTAGTCTAAGTTAAGTTTTGCTAGTTTCAAGAAATTTTAAATTAATCGTGCTCTTTTAACCACAAATTGCCTATCCTGTAGCGTGTTCAGCAAAGAAATCGATGGCCGTCGTTGGCCAACGATTGCGAGTTGGTTAAACGCAAATGCATTGTAATAAAATATAGAAAATGTTAACTTTTTGACAATTTTGGCTACCAGTTTTAATCTGAGTGCAAACAGTTTGGAGCCTGATCAGACGCCGGGTTACCCGGCGTCTGATCTGGCTCCAAATTGTTTGCAATTGAAATAATAGTTTTAGCGTAACGCCTTTATTTTGGAGGAGTATATTTTCTGTACTGTATTCTGCACACTGCACACGGGGCACGAACTGCTTACCTAAACAGCAAACAGTGGCAACTGAACACGCAAATGATGTCCGTTGCCAACAGTTTAGATCCGTGTCGGACACCAAATAAAACGGCTGATCAGGCTCCAAACCGTTTGCTACTCTAATCAAAATTAAGTGTCTACATTTTCAAAAAAGATAACCCTTTCTACGTTGTATTTTAATGCGTTTGCACTTAGATTCACTTAATTAACCCATTTGTGTCCACGATCCCATACAGTGGAGAATCTGTTATTCTTTCCCGTTTAAACGCAAACGTACGCAAACGCAAAGCACTAAAACGTAGAAAAGTACAACTTTTGGACAATTCTGATAATTCATGTTTATCTTGGTGGCAAACAGTTTGGAGCCTTATCAGACGCCGGGTTACCCGGCGTCTGATCTGGCTCCAAACTGTTTGCACTGCAAATAATAGTTTTAGCGTAAACGCGTTTATTGGGAAAGAATAACAGATTCTCCACTGTATATGAGACATGAGCAAACAGTGTCGACGCTGATCAGACGCCGCATTATGCGGCGTCTGATCAGAGTCTACACTGTCTGCTAATAGGAATTTCAATACATGTATAAATCAAAATGAAAATGAAAATTTTGACCAGTCATCCCTTTGATAAAAATGGACTAATCCAATATATAAACAATGGTGAATCCACTGTGTATAAATGGGTTAATTAAACGGTAAAGAATGGCGTCTTAAATTCTGCAAGGGCAGATGGTGGACATATTAAAAGCGGCTTCATGGACAAATCTAAACATTATTATTTCCTGTTTAAAATAAACTAAATGCAATAAAGCATAAAAATGGAATATCATTTAACCCTTTACCTGATAGCATTGTTTCTAGTATTGAAGATATGTGACTACTTAAAGCAGGTTGAAAGTAAAGCAGAATGCGCCCTAAGGCGCATTCTGCTTTACTTTCAGCCTGCTTTAAGCTATTAACTGCTAGAATAAGGACATAATTTAATATGACACATATTTATTACGGTATAATTTGGAACTATTCTCTGCAGCGGATGAATAAAATGAATGTGCTAAAAGTCGCTTCTATAAGGGAAAGGGTTAAATTCTGACCATTTAACTTTATCTGAGTGACAAACAGTTTGGAGTCTGATCTGGCTCCAAACTGTTTGCAATTGAAATAATTGTGTCAGCACTTATCCACTGTATACATGTAGTGTTGCTCTATACTGTAAACTGTTTTGAATAACAAAACAGGCGGCATTCATGCACTGCGGGTAAGATTACATTGTTTCCCAATATTTATGACTATAATTTGATCTACTTTATTTCGAGTCCAAGTGACCTCAATAGAGACTAGGGGAGACGTTATTCCCTTACTTCAGTTGGAGAAAACGTTATTCTTTCTCGTTTAAACGCACACAAAACGTAAACGCAAATCGCTAAAATATATAGGAAATAACCTTTTTTGACATTTCTAATACATGTATTGTTTTTTAATCTGAGTGGCAAACAGTTTGGAGTCTGATCAGACGCCGAGTTACCCGGTGTCTAAGCTAGCTCCATACAGTTTGCAATGGGAAAACCCACTGTATACAGTGGAGAATCTGTTATTCTTTCCCGTTTAAACGCAAACGTACGCAAACGCAAAGCACTAAAACGTAGAAAAGAACAACTTTTGGACAATTCTGATAATTCTTGTTTATCTTGGTGGCAAACAGTTTGGAGCCTGATCAGACGCCGGGTTACCCGGCGTCTGATCTGGCTCCAAACTATTTGCACTGCAAATAATAGTTTTAGCGTAAACGCGTTTATTGGGAAAGAATAACAGATTCTCCACTGTACTTATGGCAAACTGTTTGCCACTCAGATGAAAATGAATGGTCGGAATTGTTGAAAAGTTGTCTGTTTCTACGGTGTTTTTTGCTGTGCGTTTGCGTTTAGTTTGTGTTTAAAAGGGAAAGATTACTTCAGCAATACTGCCCTAACTCTAACTTTAACTTTGAAACGACATTGCAGGCAACAATATTGAAGCAAACGACAATATAGCGGTGAAGGGGTAAACACCTCACGAGAAATTTGACAATGAACGTTTTAAACGGTAAATAGTATATTTGTATGACATCATTTGCTCTAGTTTATTGTGGGTCAACTTCATGTATGGTGCAGTATAGATAATAGTACGGTGAACTATTTTTAGATTATGATAGTTTGCTGCACAATTTTGTGTGCAGAGCTCCAGATAAGGGGAGTATTTCAAAAACTTAAATCTTTTTTTCCATTAAACCCTATGGTGTCACTACTCATTAGAATCGTCTCAAAGAGACGATTCTAATGAGTAGTAACACTATAGGATTTTGTTCAAGTAACTCCCTCTTATCTGGAGCCCTGTGTTTGTAAAGATATTGTATAGGATATGCTCTCAGCCAGATTTCGGTTATTGAACTACTTATTACTACTAGTCGGTGGTGTTAAACATTGCATTTTAGCACCATGGCAATTATACATTAACCATTTTATTGTGCATAGTTTGTATAACCTATTTATTGCACTATATACAGTGGAGAATCTGTTATTCTTTCCCGTTTAAATGCAAACGTACGCAAACGCAAAGCACTAAAACGTAGAAAAGAACAACTTTTGAACAATTCTGATAATACAGGTTTATCTTGGTGGCAAACAGTTTAGAGCCTGATCAGACGCCGGGTTACCCGGCGTCTGATCTGGCTCCAAACTGTTTGTATTGGAATTAATAGTTTTAGCGTAAACGCGTTTATTGGGAAAGAATAACAGATTCTCCACTGTATTGATATTTTTCAGAACCTATTTATTGCACTATATATTGATATTTTTCTGAACCAGTGCAGTTAGGTTAACGTTATCTCCTCACTGACTAAATCACCCCTGAAACTTCAAATGGACATGTCCAGTCTAGTCCATTATCGACTATTTACCCTGTCATTGACAAATTTTTCGTGAGATTTTTACCCCTTCACCGTTTCATTGTCGTCTGCTTCAATTTTGTCTTTTGCAAGATCGTTTCAAAGAAAGACTCACTGTACATGCAGTTACGCGGCGTCTGATCTGGATTCAAGCTGTTTGTCACTCGTCATTATATTTATTCTATCAAAATATCGCATTACTTGACCAGCCCCAACATGAACCTTAATGACCCCTCCTCGAAGACACTGGACCTTTTTTTGTGTATATTTGAATTAATTTTCTAAACACAATTTGATACTATAATTATTATTACGGCTTTATTATTTTGAATAAGTTTATGATATTTTCTGTCAGATACAATAAGACAATTATGCAAACACTACAGAGTTTTAAATGTTATTAATAAAAACGGAATATCACCACAGTGTGTGATCCGGGGTCTTGTATCAGTTCGAGTTGGTTGTGTAATCCAGATCTCATGAGAGGCGTAGCCTCGAATGTGATCTGGATTACACAACCAACGAGAACTGATACAAGATCCAGGATCACACACTGTGGTGATATTCCTTTTATTATATACCTAAACTGTTTGGGATTAGATCTAGATCTATATGTTGTTCAACCGAACAATAAAATATACGCATACATGTAGGCCCTTGTATATCGCCGATTAGATATATATGAAATAATCAAACATCCGGGGACCTGACTAAGTTGATCCTCGCTTAGACCCTACTTTTTTTTTAAAAATAGCATCGGAACCAGGACGCTCACAGCTTCTTTATATAAATAGCTCATGTATAATTTGTGTTGCATAAAAGCAGTGACGTCAACATTGTGTAGCATATAATTATGCTATCTGATACGGACCATCTGATACGGAAAAAGATTGTAGGGCCTGTATTCGCTTGTTTTTAGAATAGGAATATAATAAATGTTATTATTACATAAAATATAAAAATATAGAGCTAATTCTAAACACGTACTGAAAACTATTTTTTATTATTAAACCAGGCTATAAGTGAAGCCATTGAAAAAGGGTTTCGTGTTTTAAAATCAAAATGTAGATATACTGATCTAGAATATTTTCATAGCGTTCAAAAAAACATGTCCACTTGCGTCATTAGCAAAATAAGAAATGTTGATTTTGAAAAAATGAGAGTTTAGACAGTAAACACTTTCAATAGAATTTTTTTTATTTACATTAAAATTTAGTCATAAACTGATAAATTTCCAAAAACAATCTGGAAATTGTACTCTTTAAGAAGTTATTACGTCAAAAAGTAATGTCTGAAAAGTGCTATGTTCCAGTGTCCTCGAGTAGGGGACATTTAGATTCATGTTGTGACTCATAGAGTTATGTGATTTTATCGTGCAGTATACCATCGTGTAGGCGAAGAATTGCTCTTTAAAATGATATATCGCACATGCATTTTGCACTCATTATATTGAAGTTATTGATCCAGTATCAAAACTATTTGGACACCCCTCGTACATGTAATTAGAAATTTCCAAAAAGGTAATTTCCGACATTTAAGCAATTTGCATTTGCGTTTCGTTTGCGTTTAAACGGGAAGGAATAACGTTTCTCAACTATTGGAAGGTTATTGGCCGGGTGTGTTCGACTTTCGTTATCTTTAAGAACCCACCTGTTACATGTCCCATCTTAAAAACTGAAGGTATAATTGTACATGTGTAATTTATCATCTCTTAACCGACATACATGTAAGTACATGTACATGTAAGTACGCCATTGTTGAAATGACGCTTACTGCTGATGAACAGGGGCCCGTTTCATTACTCTTCGTACGACAAGTTTTCGTAAGTCAGATTATAAAAGTCTCAATTATTATTTATTTCTCCATCTAATCCTGTCTTGTGACATCTTTTTGGAATCGTCTTGAAAAGACGATTCCAAAAAGATGTCACAAGACAGGATTAGATAGAGAAATCAGAAATTAAATGTATTTAAAGTTTAGACTTACGATCGTTTTTGTCGTACGAAGTTTTATGAAACGGGCCCCAGATGCCGAGTTACTCGCGCTCTCATTCGGGTTATAAAAGATTGACATCCTGATCGCATTTCCGGAATGAAAAGACATACATTTACCGGGCTCCAGATTAAGAATGGAACAAATCCAACATTTTCTCACTCATTTCAGCACCAAATCCTATTGTGTTACTAGACTCATTAGAAACGTCTCGAATAGAAGATTCTAATCCGTAGTGATACCACAGGGTTTAATGCAAAAATAAAGATTTAAGGTTTTGAAATACGCCCCTTACCTGGAGCCCTGCATTATGTGGCATTCGATAATCATCGGTTGCAGTCGGCAAAACTGCAGACGAAAAGTGCTTATATTACTAAAGGCTAACGGCCTGGCAGTGGGTAACGCTTGACTTGACTTCATGAAACATTTACAAACCATTTGGATCCTTATCAGACGCTGAGTAACTCGGCGTCTGATCAGGGTCCTTACTGTTTGTCACTCAGCAAGTTTTATCTGTAATTAATTGTACAATTTGGCAGAAACCATATATTTCTATTTGAAGAGGACAGCATTAATTATCATTGAAAAAGTTCAGCCGAAATAGTGTTACAGTGGAGAAAACGTTATTCTTTCCCAATAAACGCGTTTACGCTAAAACTATTATTTTCACTGCAAACAGTCTGGAGCCAGATCAGACGCCGGGTAACCCGGCGTCTGATCAGGCTCCAAACTGTTTGCCACCAAGATAAACATGAAATATCAGAATTGTCCAAAAATTGTACTTTTCTACGCTTTAGTGCTTTGCGTTTGCGTACGTTTGCGTTTAAACGGGAAAGAATAACAGATTCTCCACTGTAGTTGAGAATACGTTATTCTTTTCAGTTAAAACGCAAACGAAACGTAAAACGCAAATCGCTTAAACGTAGGAAATTTTCTAATTATTGTTTTTTTTTAATCTGAGTGGCAAACAGTTTGGAGCCTGATCAGACGCCGGGTTACCCGGCGTCTGGTCTGGCTCCAAACTGTTTGCAGTTCGAGAAATAGTTTTAGCGCAACGCGTTTATTGGGAAAGAATAACGTCTTCTCCACTGTATCTGTCTGCACGTCACTATAGCTAAGACGGAAGTCATTATTAAATCACCGGACTTACAGTGAAGGACACGACTTCGCGAACAGTGCAAACAGTTGAAATTCAGATCAGATGCCGAGTAACTAGGCGTCTTAACAGAATCCGAACTGTTTGATTTTTTTCAAATGTTTCAGTCAGGCTGTGGGCTTTAAGCAGAATTACGGTAAAACAGAAATTTCCTTTAGGAAAGTTTCTGCTTTACATTCAGTCTGCTTTAAAGACCCATCTGTCAGATGAAAAATCTATGTGTCGTTAACAGCATTGACGTTATTCTATCCCCTTTCAGCAATACTTAAGGTAACGCAATCCAATAAAAATGTAGAAGATGTTTTAGAACTCTTTTACGATTTAATTTCGCCTGGTCGGGAAACAATTTGGAGACTGTTTAGACGCCGGATAACCCGGTGTTAAATCTGGCTTCAAACTGTTTGAAATTGACATAAAGATTTTATCCATGTTTTTTACTCTGAAATATGGGTATGGTTAGTTTGAGCGTGTTGGAGTTGTCCAAATTCAACAATGTATAGCAGAGAAAATTTTATTATTTCCCGTTTAAACGCAAACGAAACTCAAACGCATTGCTGAATATGATTTAGAAAATAAAATGTTGACAAGATTTCTGATTATTCATTTAAATCGGAATGGCAATCAGTTTGGAGCCTGATCAGACGCCGGGTTACCCGGAGTCTGAACTCGGTGAACTGGCTCGAAACTGTTTGCAAGTGAAATAACGATTTTAGCGTACACGCGTTTATCAGTAAAGAATAACGTCTTCTACAGTGGAGAATGTGTTATTCTTTCCCAATAAACGCGTTTACGTTAAAACTATTATTTGCAGTGCAAACAGTTTGGAGCCAGATCAGACGCCGGGTTACCCGGCGTCTGATCAGGCTCCAAACTGATTGCCACCAAGATAAACATGAAATATCAGAATTGTCCAAAAATTGTTCTTTTCTACGTTTTAGCGCTTTGCGTTTGCGTACGTTTGCGTTTAAACGGGAAAGAATAACAGATTCTCCACTGTACACTGCTAAAAATGGATGTCTGGTTAAGCGAGTTTGAGATATTGAAGTTCAATTGTTCTTGATAATTTACGAATGTTTACTTAACAAGATACAGTCATGTGCTTAAACAACATGCATACAGTGGAGAAAACGTCATTCTTTCCCAAAACACGCATTTACGATAAACTATTATTACCTTTGCAAACAGTTCTGAGCCAGATCAGACGCCGGATAGCCCTGTTTGCCGCTCAGATTAAAATGAATTGTAACAATTGACAAAAAGTGGTAATTTCCTACATTTTAGTGTTTTGCGTTTGCGTTTCATTTGCGTTTAAACGGGAAAGAATAATCTTTTCTCCACTGTATATATTTTAGTATAAGTATAGAACACTCGATCTGTGTTAGAATAGTTTATCCGCTAAAGCACAGATTTCTGCATTAAACTGCATGCCGTTGCCAAATACCACGAGAACATGTATAATATTTTTACATGTATTTGCAAATAGTTTGAATCCTAATCAGACACCACCTTACATGTACGGCGTTTGATCAGAAAAGAAACTAATTTAGCAGACGACAATTATTTAAAGCTGATGACGTCATGGCAACAAAGTGGTTAAAACGGGGAATAATTTAACAGACATGGATTCAACAGACCGAATGTAAGTCAATGAACTCTGAGTACTACGATCAACCAGTCTATCGCAGTGATACACGCGCGGATAGTCTAACAGTGGAGTATACGTTACCATACGTTATTCTTTCCCAATAAACGCGCTCTACAGTGCAACAATTTTTCCAGCTGCAAACAATTTGCAGCCAGATCAGACGCCGGATAACCCGGCGTCTGATCAGGCTCCAAATTGTTTGCCACTCAGATTAATTGAATGATCAGAGTTTTCAAAAAGTTGTAAATTTCTATATTGTATTGCAACTGTTTTTCGCGTTTTGTTTGCGTTTAAACTGGAAAGAATACGTCTTTTTCATTGTCAACATATGTATGTATGTACATGTAGTCCTTAATGTTACATTTGGAAATGCCTTATTCTTTTCCGTTAAAGCGACTCGCAACCAGACGGTGCATTTGCAAAAAATAAAAGAAAATACTCAAATATAACCAAAAGGGTAGCATTATCGTGCATCTGACATTGGAAAAATATGACCAGTCTAAAAACACCCTCTAGAAATGTCTTCAAATCTCAGTTTTTTAGATATTTTCCATCGTTTTATCCATAGCGTCTACAGTTGCTATAGAAATTTATCACGGGCTAAGACATAAACCCGAGCCGAATTATGCAGTTGTATGTACTCTTCATCGCTTCCCATTGAAATACGTTAAATCGACCCCAGATATATGAATAGTTTCGTGGCCCAGTTGGTCAAGCGGTGTTCTCATTTTGACTTATGTCCGCAAATGCCGGGTCACGGGTTCGATTCCGTCCAGAATTGCTTATCCTAAACTAATTCTTACCCGTTTATATAAGCGTTTGTCACATCTTAACAAATTACTATTTTTAATGCTATATCTGGTTGCGAGTCTCTTTAAGCTCAATGCAATAAAATATATAATGTTACTGGTTCTTGGTAATATAGAGAATTTATCAATAAACCTGAGTGTCAAACAGGTTTAAGCCAAATGAGACGCCGAGTACCCGACTCTCATCGGGGTCTATGCTTTCTAAGCGTTTGGGTGAGTCTGAGTACGTTCTCGGGTTTTGATTGGTCAGATATGAGCACATGTCTGCTTAAATCTGACCAATCAAAAGCCTGAGAACGAACTCAGAATCAACTCAAACGGTTTATAAGCACGGGTCCAGGCTCCATAATGTACGCAAAGGACATACATGGTTTTGAAATAAATAACAAATCCCTTTGTTACAAACTATAAAGGAAGCAAATGTACACTATCACTGAAATAAACAGAGAGAAGGGCAGTGAGAGATATAGAATGAGTGAGTGCGTGTGTGTGTGTGTGTGTGTGAGAGAGAGAATGAGTGAGAGATAGAGTGTATGTGTGTGAGAGAGATAGAGATAGAGAGAGAGAGAGAGAGATATGCTTATAGAAGACAGGAGACAGACGTACAGGAAGAGAGAAATAACGTGTTAGGGAACGTGCGCGCAAAGACACGTTTTTAAAAACTTGTACAGTAAACCTCTCTACTACGGCCACTTAGTTTTATTAATTAGTATGTGTTTAAGACAGATGACTGCTTAAAGCAATGTGAAAATAAAATAGAAAATTCCTTATGGAGCTTTTTGTTATGCTTTGAAGATTGATGAGTTCACTTTACTTTAAGCTGCTACATATGGTTTCATTCAATGAATTAGCCTTCTTTTTAGTGGTCGTAATAGAGAGGTTTTCCTTATATATTATGGTGAAAGTAAAACAGAAACAATGTCCGCTTTACTTTCACCTCGCGTTATGCTGTCACATGTCTTTCAATCAATAATTTATTCTTCTTTCAAGTAATACAGTAATCCCTCTTTACAACGACACCAAATGGGAGACAACAATTATGTGCGTTGTTCGGAGGGAGTCGTTATAGGGAGGGAAATTGGCTTACATTTGCAAGCAGCTTGAATCCAGATCAGACGCCGCGTAACGCGGCGTCTGATCTGGATTCAAGATGTTTGTCACTTGTCAATAAGTTTTTTATTTCTGTCAAAATATCCATTATGTAACTTCTAGAAATACAGCAAACGACACATTTTTAAAAGCAGACGACATTGCAGCAGTGAATATGTTGGACATAATTGTTTTGTTGGGGGGGGGGGGGGGGCAAACGTTGTTGTACGGAGGGAATCGTTGTTGGGAGCGCCGTTGTAGGGAGGGAGCACTATATCGATCAGATATTGGTAAAGTTGGCGGTGCAAGTGAACTACAAACACTGCAGTGCACTAAGAGAAGAACAAACTCGTATAGCTTATTGATATCTGACTGCTGTTTGGTACAGTGGAGAATCTGTTATTCTTTCCCAATAAACGCGTTTACGCTAGAACTATTATTTGCAGTGCAAACAGTTTGGAGCCAGATCAGACGCCGGGTTACCCGGCGTCTGATCAGGCTCCAAACTGTTTGCCACCAAGATAAACAAGAATTATCAGAATTGTCAAAAAGTTGTTCTTTTCTACGTTTTAGTGCTTTGCGTTTGCGTACGTTTGCGTTTAAACGGGAAAGAATAACAGATTCTCCAGTGTATGTACATCTATCACCAGGGCTCAAGATAAGAGGCAGTAAACTTCAAAGAAATTCAACACTTTCTTGAACTCATTTTAACAAAATATCCTATGGTGTTACTACTCATTAGAATCGTCTCTTCGAGACAATTCTAATGAGTAGTCACACCATAGGGTTTAAAGCAGAAATCAAGATTTTAGTTTTCGAAATACTCCCCTTATCTGGAGCCCTGTATAACAGTATATACATGTATAGCTCTACAATTTGTTAAATTCAAACTGCACGAAATAATATCATTACCAGAAATAAGGAAAGTTGAAAGCAATTGAACGACCTTAACCCTTTTCCCCATAGAAGCGTCTTTTACTGAATATGATTTATTCCTCCGCTGAAGGAAATCAGTCATGAATATATATTATAGGGAATGTTTTCTATATTCCAGCACATGGAAGCTTAAAGCAGGCGGAAAGTAAAGCAGAATTCGCCTTATCGCCAATACAATAAATAGTCTATCAGTTAAAGGGTTAAGCGGACAAAACTTACTACTATATTTATAGAATTGATGAATTACGCGGCGTCTGATCTGGATTCAAGCTGTTTGTAAATGCTAGCCTATTTCCCTCCCTAGAACGACTCCCTCCGAACAACGCACATAATATTTGTCTCCCAATGGGTGTCGTAACTGTCGTTGTAGAGAGGGAACGCTGTTAATATAATGAAAAATTCCAGGAACCACTGCAATACCCAGGCATAGATGGGTTAAGTGCAAGCGTACTGAAATTTCCAAACCGACTGGATCCTGTTCAAACATTGTAACTCTGTTTCTGATCTGGATTGAAACTGTTTGGAACTCGTGTTTTTTCTGATATAAAAATCTGAGATGATTATAGATCTAAAACTCGGTTTTGATACGATTTGAAAATAGATCCAATTTGCAGACGATAATTTTGCAGCAAACGGAAATAGAGGAATGAATTACTGTTCCTGAGGACATTGTCCTGAGGCAAAGCTCGATTTGTCTAGAAATACGTTCAGCTGTGTCAACGTGACCTCGACAATTCTCGCGCCCTACGAGACTTTCCGAGATGTAATTAATCGGTATTGGGGAACCATTCCCTAAAAAGAAAAACATTACTTTAAAAAAAAAACCACGAATTATTGGTTTTATATAAATAGAGATTGTATATAAAATGTTTAAAGTAATACGAGAATTAATGTGAAATATTTTTTATTAAGACTACTTACATGCGGCTAATTGATTTCAGAAAATGAAAGTGCCAGCTTTACCCTTCATCCCGTAGAAACGCCTTTCCACATTTAATTTACTCATCCGCTGAAGAAAATAGTTCCAATTTATACAGTCATGTACATGTACACTCAAAACGCATTTTCGATATCCTAGCAGATTGTAGCTCAAAGCAGCCTAAAAGTACTTTCAACCTGCTTTAAAGTCTTCCAAATTAGATAAGTCTACGGGGGTAAAAAGTGTTAAAGCAAAGTCTGTTTTACGTTCATCTTGCTTAAGGTGGTTCGACAGCGGGCGGGCCGCATTTCGAGTTCCGGAAATGCTGATGACTTTCACCTGATATTTGCGACACGTGCTTATAGTAGAAAATGTAGATAAAGAAAAGTTTGAACTGATTCAGTGTCTTCTCTGTTAGCGCAGTTGATACGGTGATTGACTTGCAATCCAAATGTTCTAGGTTCGATTCCCACTCGCTTCAAAACTTTTTTTTAACAAATTGTCCGATTTTAGTGACTAGTCAATCCATAACGCAGTGATCAAAGGACAGGCTATATTTAGTCACGTAATAATGAATAATATCAGATGCAAGTACATTGTATAGTCATGTGACAGCTAAATTTGTGAGGATTATAGCCTCAGATGGCAGCTTGACAAAGGTAATGCTAAAAGATAGATCCTAAAGGAGCTTTTATGCATTACTTTTGTTATGCATTAAACAGCCGCTTGCCTTTAAAGATCTACAGGCTACCGTATTCAATGGTCCCTTATTACAGGTTTGACTTAAGGTATTATTTAGAGCTGACGGCATTTTAAAGTTGAACTCAAGGGAGGTTACTCGTTTTGTGTTAACATTTTGTCAGAATTTCAGGAAATCATGTATAAAATGCAAATTCCACTGTAGATTTTCATTAAATTTTTGTGACTAGTATAATTAAGTTATATCTATCTAATAAGAGTAAAATTAGTATATGTTAAACAGCTAGATTTTTTGTAATTTGAGATTTTCAGAATTTGACTTTTTTAAAATATTGATATTTCCAGAAAATATGTTATGAAATACTTTTGTTTACCCACTATCTTATAGTCTATGTACAGTTTACTTGAATGTACAGAAATTATTGAGTTATATCATTTTATAAAGAAATTATTCCTGTTTATTAAAAAAGGAGCTTTTCTCGACAAAAGGTCCTCTCAGAAAAAAACGGCACTGTAACTTTTTTTTATATTAACGATTTTTCACTCTCCATATGGTATATTTCAATTTAATCAAGGTTTCATAGAATTCTGACACAGAATAAGCTGACCCGCGAACCACCTTAAAGACTTTTCCTCAGTCCATTGATAGACCACCAGCATATTGTTCTGGGGGTGTCAATGTAACTGTCAAATCACATGCAGTTTACCTGGATTATACTCATGCTCTAGTGATTTTCAATGGTTATTTCTAACCAAGCTATCAACTATAAAGGAAGAGTCTTACATAAGACGCTTCAATGGTTCAATATGCACAAGACCCATGCTTTTTGCCAGGAAATTGTCTGGCAATGCGTTATGACCAAAATGTCTTCAGGAGATTCTTTAAAGCTGTCACCTGCCCCAAACACCAGCTAAAGAATGGCCCGGTGCTCGAAGGATTACAGCATAGGACTGCCAATGGGTTCGGATCCCAACCGAGTTCTATAACATATTTTTTGAATGCATTTTCTAACATTTATCCTATACGTGTATTTATATAATACATGTATTTATCCACGTCAGACACATTCAGGTGATTCATGCACTGGTGATTCATGCACAGTTTTCCAATCTTTTCGATCTTCTAAATAGTCACGTGGTCAGATAAAATTATACAGATTTCAATCACTCGAGGTACAAACATTACGGATAATAGAAGTGTACACGTCCCTCACTACACCGACACCAAATGGGAGACACATATTGTGTGTGTTGTTCGGAGGGAGTCGTTAAAGAGAGTGAAAATAAGACTTGGCTTACATTTGCAAACAGCTAGAATCCATATCAGACGCCGCGTGAACGCGGCGTCTGATATGGATTCAAGCTGTTAATCCAAAATGTCAACTTACCGGTATATGAAACTTTGAGAAAATCAGCATACAGCGATTTATAATTTAAGCAGACAATTTTCCAGTAGTAAAACTGTAAAAGCGTTAGCCATAACTTGTCCTGTTTAGGGAACTATGACAAGGGTCTTTGTAAGGAGAGAGTCGTTGTTTGGAGAGCCGTTGTAGGGAGAGAACACTGTAGATTCCCTCCCACGCATCCTAATTAAGAATTTTGATTACATGCCTTTGAGCTACAGCTGATGGAGGCTTATTAGACTGATAGTCATCTTATCGTGCATCTATGGTTTTATTGTATGTATATTTTAATCAGGCCTTTTCTATTAGTCATGTTGGAAATGGCGGAGTAAAGATATATGATATATGAGAATGTTCAGTTTCATAATAATAGTAATAATAATAAAAATAAAAATAACGACTTTATACTGTATCATGTGGATTACATATTTGGTATCAAACAAACAAACCAATTTTCAATATGGTCCACAAACAAAATTAACATAATTATATCCATATATACATAACGAATAATGTGAGAAGGGAATCCAATTACAAATCAGTATTATTTAAATCTTTGCAAGCAGAGTGACCCAGAAAAATACAGTTCCTGTAGGAGCTCTCCACAGGGACTACTCTGTTTACTTAAAGAATTTTAAAGATCAAGATGAAAATAATATATAATGTATACGTGTCATTCTGAGAATTCAAGATTTGTTATTTATACATGAATATTCAAGGAAGGGTTAATATAAAGCCCAAATAAAACGACGTTTTAACAAGTAGCAAATATCTAGACCTGTGAAATTTCATATCAAAAGAGAAGGAACATACCAAAGATACTCTAAACCCTTTAATTCATGGTATATTTCTAGTTATTGAAGAGAGGTTACCACTGAAACCAAATTGAAAGAAAAGCATAATGAGCCTAAATGTGCATTCTGTTTTACTTTAAGCCCGCTTCAAGATACCATCTACTAAAAAAATAATATTATGATACATATATATGGAGTAAAGGGTAAAGTTGTTTGTGCGGTTCAATGAAATGTTACTGTGTGGAAAATAAAAATCCGTAATGCCTTTGGCCTATTGCTATTTACTGTGTTTAGTCTTTTATATAATCCTGAATGATTCTTTAGATGGTAAATATTTTATTTTCGGTTGAGCAAAGCGAATTAGAAACTAAATACATTTATCAATTACTAGCATTTTTATGCAATTTTTTGGTTTCAGTCTCTTTGGTTTTATAAAAAAGTCCCTTTGAACTTATTATGTATCGGGACTTACATAATGAGCCGTGCCATGACAAAACATGTATTATTGCATTGCAAACAGTGTATATCAAGACCAGTCGGCGCGTTTTCTAGTGAATAAACTGAAGTAAAATTATAATTCATAAAGTTAGTAGAATCCACTTTCACTTTCTTTTGTGTACGAGTAATTTCGGAACCATAAAAGTGGCATGCTGCTTTTGAAATACGGCGGATCAGAGGGTGTCGCCGCGGTCAATTTTACTATTTAGAGATTGTTAAATGACATTTAAAGGCTATGTATAGATAATCTGCAAACTATGCTTGAAAAATGTTCAAGTGTTTCGTGAATTCATTTACAAAATAGGGTTTAGGTCAAATTCGGTTTTCAGTCTTTACTGTATTATTCAAGGTTTATTTCAATGAAAACATGCAGAGAACATTAATTTACATAGTTTTATATCCTACTATTAAACACATTTGAAAGGAAAGATTGTTCTCTCAGAAGTTTCACTATTAGTACACTATGCACTCCCTGTCTCAGTTTAAAACCATCTTTTAGTCTACTCAAGTATTTTGCTCAACCAAATTTGGCCCGGTCTGTTTAGTGCACACGTACTGCCTTTTTTTTTTTTTTTAAATATTATTATTATTACCGGAGGCAGTGTTAGGCTGTAATACGTGATACAGAGCGAGCAAGGTCCCAGATAAGACTGGTAAACAGAAAATGTCAATCAATCCTCATTTTCTTGGGTGACATATTACCTTACTCTATACAGTGGATAATCTGTTACTCTTTCCCAATAAACGCGTTTACGCTAAAACTATTATTTGCAGTGCAAACAGTTTGGAGCCAGATCAGACGCCGGGTAAGCCGGCGTCTGATCAGGCTCCAAACTGTTTGCCACCAAGATAAACATGAAATATCAGAATTGTCCAAAAATTGTTCTTTTCTACGTTTTAGTGCTTTGCGTTTGCGTACGTTTGCGTTTAAACGGGAAAGAATAACAGATTATCCAATGTAGAAACAAATCATGGAGTAAAGGGTTAAGGAGCACTATGGTATGGGTCCACAATATCTTCATAAGCCAAGTGTACTCTTTTCGTCTTTTTAGAGGGCTTGCCATATGGGGGTGAGTTTAGACATTTCATTTTATAAACTGTCTGTGTGAATCATAACAGCTGGATATTACCCATTACCCCAAAGCATGTTTCTAGTTTTGAAAACAGGCGACCAATTAAAGCAGGTTGGAAGTAAAGCAGAATGTGCCTTAAAGCTAAATTCTGCTAGAATATTGAAAATATTTCTTATAATACATATCAATGACTGTATAAAATCTCTATTCTTCAGTTTAGAAATACATTAAAGGCGTAAAGAGGGGTATTCATGGGGGAATGGGTTAAAGATCAAAACTGTTTTGTCACTTATATTTTAATCCATTTATGCCTGGATATTGCAATTACACCCCCTCCCCCCTGTGCATGCTGAAATATTCCATTATAGATGTACATGTATACAAGGGTGTATATAATTGAAATAAAATATGTTTAAACTATACAAGGGTGTTCTTAAGACGCTATACTGTTTGTCCATACCACAGAAAATTTCATATGAAATAACAAAACAAGTGTACTCTTTATACAGTGGAGAAAACGTTATTCTTTCCCGCTTAACGCATTTACGCTAAACCTATTACTTCCATTGCAAACAGTTTGGAGCCAGATCAGACGCCAGGTAACCCGGCGTCTGATCAGGCTCCAAACTGTGTGCAATTGTGTCGTCAAAATGTCAAAAAATTGTCATTTTACTCATTTTAATGCACTGTGTTTGCGTTTCGTTTGCGTTTAAACGGGAAATAATAATGTTTTCTCCACTGCAGATATACTATTTGTGAAGTACACGTACAGTGGAGAATCTGTTATTCTTTCCCGTTTAAACGCAAACGAAACGCAAACGCAAAGCACTAAAACGTAGAAAAGAACAACTTTTGAACAATTCTGATAATTCAGGTTTATCTTGGTGGCAAACAGATTGGAGCCTGATCAGACGCCGGGTTACCCGGCGTCTGATCTGGTTCCAAACTGTTTGCACTGCAAATAATAGTTTTAGCGTAAACGCGTTTATTGGGAAAGAATAACAGATTCTCCACTGTATGTATGGTTCAATGGACTGTGACTGATCAATGTTGCATAAAAGTAATATAGAGATCCCATCAAGGAAGTTTCTGCTGTAGCTTAGTTCTGTACATGTATCAAAGCCCATTGCTTCATAAATACGCCTTTGTACGCCTCTGATTATGTCTACACTAGGACAGAAGTCACTAGTCACCACATAGTAAGTACAGTGGAGAAAACGTTATTCTTTCCCGTTTAAACGCAAACGAAACGCAAACGCATTGCAATAAAACGTAGAAAATAACAACTTGTTGACAATTCTGATCAATTATTTTAATCTGAGTGGCAAACAGTTTGGAGCCTGATCAGACGCCGGGTTACCCGGCGTCTGATCTGGCTCCAAACTATTTGTACTGGAAATAGTAGTTTTAGAATAAACGCGTTAATCGGAAAAGAATAACGTTTTCTCTATTGTAAGTACACAAAGTACATTCAGTTTAATTCCAACTGGAAGCTTAAAACAGCTTGAAAGTAAAACAGAATGCTTCTGAAAGAACATTCTGATTTTTCAACCCTCTTTAAGTGTTCACATGTCTTTAAAAACAGATACAGGTTATGGGGTAACGGTTTAAGCTGAACGTTGTCTGTTTTCGGTTACCCTATTACCCCATAGCATGTTACTTGTTTTGAAGAAAGTTTACCACTTAAAGCAGATTGAAGGCGCATTCTGCTTTACTTCCAACCTGCTTTAAGCTACAATCTGCTAGGATAAAAATCTGAAGATTTCGGAGAAATTCAGAGAAATGGCAGCCCTGTTGGAAGCAAAAGAAATTCAATATTTTGAGTGGTTATCCAGTAAAGGTTAGATCGCAATATCAACCTTGACTACATTGACAAACAGTTAGGTATAGATTAGCAGTCAAACACCTCGAAGTCTGATCTGGATCCAACCCGCTTGCCACTCTATGTGACCTTCTAGTAAAGGTATAGTCTGCAATGCATACGACTGAGGCAAACATCGTGCCAGCGATATAAAGATTGATTACCAGACGGCGCACATGTTTAGTACAAAAAGGTGACTCTTATATACAACTGAAATGAAAGCTCGTTTTTCGGGTGGCATTTGCTTGCCTAAAATGTGAAAGTAAAGCAGAAAGCTCATACAGGAGCTTTCTGCTTTATTTTCATCTTGTTTTAAATTGGTAAATATCTTTAGCAACAGCAATGAGTGTGTTTGTAGAGATTAATTTATTGATCGAAATGGCGAGCATTCACTGTAAAATCGATAAAGGCAATTCGTCTGTACAAACAGAATGCACAGTTGAGAAAACTTATTCCTTCCAACGTATTAATGCTAAAACCATTATTTCCTATGCAAACAGTTTGGTGCCAGATCAGACGCCGGGTAACCCGGCGTCTGATCAGGTTCCAAACTGTTTGCCACTCAGATTAAATAAATAGTCAGAAATGTAAAAAAGTTGGTATTTTCTACATTTAAGTAAAATGCGTTTGCGTTTCGTTTGCGTTTATGCAATGTCAATACGTTATTATTTCGCGTTTAGACTAAACAAAATGCAAACGCAATACACTAAATGGTAGAAATGACAATTTCTTGGATATTTTGACCGTCCTTTTTTAATCTGGGTGACAAACAGTTTTGAGTCGCAATTTGAAGCAGACGCTGATCTTGCGGTGAAAGAGGAAAACACAACAAATATCACTAAATGTGTTTAACTGCAAGACGGACATCGTTTAATTAAATAACACTTGTAATGCTTGCGGGGAAACCATGTATATTTTTTTGGAAACAGTTTTGATCCTCATGAGATGCCGCGTACAGTGGAGAATCTGTTATTCTTTCCCGTTTAAACGCAAACGTACGCAAACGCAAAGCACTAAAACGTAGAAAAGAACAAATTTTGAACAATTCTGATAATTCTTGTTTATCTTGGTGGCAAACAGTTTGGAGCCTGATCAGACGCCGGGTTACCCGGCGTCTGATCTGGCTCCAAACTGTTTGCACTGCAAATAATAGTTTTAGCGTAAACGCGTTTATTGGGAAAGAATAACAGATTCTCCACTGTAACGCGGCATCTCATCAGGATCAAAACTGTTTGAAACTCTGACCATTCTTTGAAAGAGATGTAAGGGAACTGTTTGTTACAGATGATGTGTAAACATTTAGTGCACTTGTCGCTAGGGTTCAGTGACACAACAACCAGTAATAATTTTAGAAATCAAATGAATGAGTCCTCGGGATGCACATTCTGTCCTTGAGACAAACATAGAGTCATTGACGTGAAAACTTAACCCAATGTCTAAAAACTTATTTCTAGTTTTGAAGACAGGTGACTACTTAAAGCGGGTTGAAAGTAAAGCAGAATGTGCCTAAAGGCACATTCTGCTTTACTTTCAGCCTGCTTTAAGCTACTATTTGCTTATGAGTAATAGGTTAATAAAGACCAGAAAAGCTATGCAGTGGAGAATCTGTTATTCTTTCCCGTTTAAACGCAAACGTACGCAAACGCAAAGCACTAAAACGTAGAAAAGAACAACTTTTGAACAATTCTGATAATTCTTGTTTATCTTGGTGGCAAACAGTTTGGAGCCTGATCAGACGCCGGGTTACCCGGCGTCTGATCTGGCTCCAAACTGTTTGCACTGCAAATAATAGTTTTAGCGTAAACGCGTTTATTGGGAAAGAATAACAGATTCTCCACTGTAACGCGGCATCTCATCAGGATCAAAACTGTTTGAAACTCTGACCATTCTTTTTAAGAGATGTAAGGGAACTGTTTGTAACAGATGATGTGTAAACATTTAGTGCACTTGTCGCTAGAGTTCAGTGACACAACAACCAGTAATAATTTTAGAAATCAAATGAATGAGTCCTCGGGATGCACATTCTGTCCTTGAGACAAACATAGAGTCATTGACGTGAAAACTTAACCCAATGTCTAAAAACTTATTTCTAGTTTTGAAGACAGGTGACTACTTAAAGCGGGTTGAAAGTAAAGCAGAATGTGCCTAAAGGCACATTCTGCTTTACTTTCAGCCTGCTTTAAGCTACTATTTGCTTATGAGTAATAGATTAATAAAGACCAGAAAAGCTATGGGTCCATGGGATGCGCAGGTAAAATTATCACTGAACAACGTTACCTGAATTTAAAAGTTCAAACTTGTTTTTACCACGATTTTACTTTGAAATGCATGTATAGTTTAAACGCAAACGAAACGCAAACATCTTGCAATTAAATGTAGAAAAGGTTATTTTTTCTTTTGAAATTTCTAGTGATTCATGTTATGCTGAGTGGCAAACAGCTTGGAGTCTGATCATACACCGTGCTACCCGACGTCTGATCTGGTTCCAAACTGCAAGTTTGCAATGAAAACAAATAGTTCAAGCTTAATTGTGCTGATTGTGATATAATAACATAATAGTATCCACTGTATATTGTACCCAGGGGTTGATTATTCCATTTTTTATATACATTTTAATGACGTTTTTACAGAGAAATACACAAAATTAATTGTTTACGCCCGACGTAACTAAATATATTGTGATGTGACGTCACAACAATGATATCTTCACTACAAAAGTGATGATTTCAACTTTGAGGTTTATCTAATTGAGAAATCTCTATAAATCATCGATAGGTATATAATAAATAGAGGATAACCAATTCGTTTGGATTGATATGAAAAATATATCACTCGAATGGGTTATATCTGCATGGGGTAAACGAGGAGTCCACAGAGAAAACAGACACAATTAATTGTTTACGCGCGACGTCACAAAAGATATTGTGGCGTGACGTCATAAAAAGGATACCATCACTAGTGATGATATCAACAGTGACGCATATGAAATTTATCTAACAGAGAAATCCCATTAAACATCGATAGGGATATAATGTATAAATCAATCTATTTGACTATTCAATGACTGCATCAATTTATCTGACCAGTCAATGAGCTGTGCCCAGCTT
The DNA here is from genome assembly GCA_922989275.2 of Gari tellinella. Taxonomy (NCBI): domain Eukaryota; kingdom Metazoa; phylum Mollusca; class Bivalvia; order Cardiida; family Psammobiidae; genus Gari; species Gari tellinella. The sequence goes on from OV277873.1 coordinate 26,185,647, forward strand.
TGCAAAGACCGCCTTTAATATTTCTATCCATTGGAAATTTCGTGTTGAAAAATTGAAGGGAAAAGATACCTTTTGCAATTGGGAACATAGCCCAAATAACGGTTATAAAATGGACCCAAAACAGCTCTGCGACTTGATGCTCCCTTTATCGAAATTAATCTAATAAAATGCTGATACAGTGGAGAAAAAACATTATTCTTTCCCAATAAACGCGTTTACGCTAAAACGTTTATTTTCAATGCAAACAGTTCAGGATCAGGATCAAAACTGCTTGCCACTCAGATTGGAAAAATAATAAATTTATTAGAAAATGTCAAAAAGGTAATTTCCTACATATAAGCGATTTGCGTTTGCGTTTCGTTTTCGTTTAAACGGGAAAGAATAATGTGTTCTCCTCTGTAGTCTTGGAAAAACGTCCCCCCTAGTGTCTTTAGAGGCCACATGGACTCGCTATACAGAAGATCCAATTTTAGTCATAAATATTGAGAAAGAATGTAATCTTACCCGCAGTGCATGAATGCCGCCTGTTTTGTTATTCAAAACAGTATTATACAGTATAGAGCAACTATACAGTGGATAAGACGTTTATCTTTTTGTGCTGACACAACTATTTCCATTGCGAACAGTTTAGAGCCAGATCAGACGCCGGGTAACCCGGCGTCTGATCAGGATCCAAACTGTTTGCCACTCAGATTAAAATAAATAGTGAGAAATGTCAAAAAGTTGTTATTTTCTACATTTAAGTGAAATGCGTTTGCGTTTCATTTGCATTTAAACGGGAAAGAATAACGTTTTCTCCACTGTAATATTGACTTAAGTGATATCTAGTTATCGGGGTCCGTTTCAATTTTTGCTTTACTCGTTGCAGAATATTTACATGTATTTCAATTAAGTAAACGTGTAACTTTCCATTCAATATGTTTCCAATATACATTTTTCTGTATTTGATATGGTAAACTTATGTCAGGGCTGCCATAAGTTGACATGAAAAATCCTAAGATTTCCAAATTTGCATTTTTCAAGTGCGATTTTACGAATCGTACCTTTACCCCATAGCCTTTTTCTTGTTTTGTTGACATGCGACTACTTAAAGCAGACTGTACTTAAAGCAGAATGCGCCTTAAGGCGCATTCTGCTTTACTTTCAGCCTGTTTTAAGCTACCATGAAATTGGAAAAAATCCGGAGATTTAGAAAAAATCCGGAGAAATGGCAGCCCTGTTATGTTAGATAAAATGCTGAATGCATGTATCTATGTCTTTCCGCCATTTTTTATAATTGATTCCTAAAATCATATTTCAGATGGATTATTGGTCAATTACAACTTACTATTTGAAGTAGATTTATTTTAATTGAGCCATGCGTTATTTTATTCTATAAATAAATGATTAATATATAGTTTTGCGACATGTGGTTCTAATCTTAACTTGTACAACATGTACAGCGGAGAATGCGTTATTATTTCCCAACAAACGCGTTTACGCTAAAACTTTTATTTCCTATACAAACAATTTGGTGCCAGATCAGAAGCCGGGTGACCCGGCGTCTGATCAGGCTCCAAACTGTTTGCCACTCAGATTAAAATAAAAAGTGAGAAATGTAAAAAAGTTGTTATTTTCTACATTTAAGTGAAATGCGTTTGCGTTTCATTTGCGTTTAAACGGGAAAGAATAACGTTTTCTCCACTGTAATATTGACTTAAGCGATATCTAGTTATCGCGGTTCGTTTGTATATTTATTTTTCAATATTTGCTTTATTCATTGCAAATTATTAACATGTATTTAAATTACATGTTAGTCAACGTGTAACTTTCCATTCAATATTTTTCCAATATATTTGATATGGTAAAACTTATGTTAAATAAAATGCTTATACATTTATTTATGTCTTTCCGCCCTTGTTGTTTTATTAATTCCTAAAAATATATTTCAGATGGATTGTTGGTCAATTACAACTTAATATTTGAAGTAGATTTATTTCAATATGCGTCATTTCGTTCTAAAAATAAATAATAAATGGTTTTGCGACAGTTCTAATCTAAATTTGTATAACATGGACAGTGTACATCGGGAAAAACGTTATTTTTTCTCAGCACCGGGTAACCCGGCGTCTGATCAGGCTCTAAACTACGTGTCACTCTGTTTAAAATAAGTATTCAGAATTGCCTACAGGTTGTAATTTTCTACGTTGTATTGCTATGCGTTTGCACTTCGTTTGCGTTTAAATGACTTTTTACTCAAATAAAAAAACAAACAAAAAACAAAACAACTCACACACACACAAAACCCCAAACCCAACAACAATTATTTTTCATCGTGGTTACAAACAGTTTGGAGCCTGATCAGATACCAGTGGCTCCAAACAAAACAGTTGTTTTACAGTAGCATTCATGCGTTTATTCGGAAATGATATATAGCGTCCGTTCCCCAATTGTACAAAAACATCCCAGGCTTTCTAGAAATATAGTGCTCCCTTCCTATAACGGCCCTACCAACAAAGACTCCCTCCTTACAACGGAATTAACCCGGTCCCACATAGCATATCTCTAGTATTGAATATAGGTGTCCACTTAAAGCAGGTTGAAAGTAAAGCAGAATGCGTTTTAAGCGCATTCTGCTTTACTTTCAGCCTGCTTTAAGCTATCATCTGCTAGAATATAGAAAATATTTTGTATTATACATATTTATGAATGTATAAATTGGAACTATTTTCCTCAGGGCAAGAATAAACTAAATGCGCTAAAAGGCGCTTCTATGGGGGAAAGGGTTAATTTTGCCGCAGTTTCCTAAACAAAACAGTTTCCGTATTTCACATGCTTTCACTGCTGCAATTTTGTATGCTTAAAACTTTCGTCTGCTGCTTGTTCTCAAAATTACATTGCAAATAAAAAGTGGACATTTTGATAGAAAAAATATACTTACGAGTGAAAAACAGCTTGAATCCAGGTCAGACGTCGCGTAACGCGGCGTCTGATCTTGATTCAAGCTTTTTTGCAAATGTAAACCAAATCTTTATTTTCCCTCTCTATAACGACTCCCTCATAACAATACTCACATTCTGTGTCTCCTATTGGATGTCGTTCTAGAGAGGGAGCACTGTATAAACCATGCCTCTGGAAATGAATATTCACTAAAAAATTGGGAATTCATTGAATTATGAAACAAATTATATCAATAAATGACTTGTTTCAATTTATTTGACCAGAAACACTTTATAACCATATCTATAGTATTCCTGGTTTGACAATCCTAATATGTGCTTTGCTTTTCTAACAATTGGGAATACATGTATTTTGCTTTAAATTTTGGAAAAAGACACTTTTTGACAATGGGAACATAGCTCAATTACGGCTATAAAATCGACAGTTTCTACAAAAAATAGTCACAAGGTTTAAATAGGGCGTGTTTGATACACGTTGTAAAACATTCTGTTAAAAAAAGAAAATTCTCTTTTATATAATGTATCAATATAAATGAGCCGCTGGAAATGTTTCCTATTTCTATTTATTACTTCTGATGATTATGAGAAGAGGCACCTTTTAGGTGCACCATTGGGACTGCACCCGGCCGGTCACTTTATCCTGACACCAACGAACCAGTCGTAATGCTTACCCGAAATCCTGAGCGCCAAGGAGGGATGCCATTACCTCAATTTATTTTAAAGTCTTTAGCTTTTGAAATATTCCATTTATCTTGAGCCTCTATGTAGTAAAATAGATATATTTCCCTTTTTTGAACACCATAACTCGAAAGGAGACAACCTGAATCCTCATTAATGCTTGCTAGATTGTCTGGAAAACATAAACATTAAGTCAGTGGTGAGTTAAATATATTTGTCTGACAGCCTCTATATGATCTATCTGCATTACTTTTGTCCCGCACAGAGCAGTCATCTAAAGTTAGATACAGTGGAGAATCTGTTATTGTTTCCCGATAAACGCGTTTACGCTAAAACTAGTTTTTCTTTTACAAACAGTTTGGAGCCAGATCAGACGCCGGGTAACCCGGCGTCTGATCTGGCTCCGAACTGTTTGCCACCAAGATAAAGATGAAATATCAGAATTGTCCAAAAGTTGTACTTTTCTACGTTTTAGTGCTTTGCGTTTGCGTACGTTTGCTTTTAAACGGGAAAGAATAACAGATTCTCCACTGTAGTAGTGTGTTTCTTTAAACAATGACCGTTAAACACAAATATATTTGTATAATTCACCAAAGTATGCGCCAATTGTCATTAAGACCAGGCATATTACACGTTTAATGCCTATTGTCCACTAGTCAATAATATGGAGCTCTTTTTATCCGGACATATCCCTGAAGACGACACCCGTCACAAAATTAGCATACTGCCACAGTGGTTAATTGATGAGACAAGTAGTCAAACCACGAAGTCATTAGCAAACAGTGTAGATCCTGATGAGACGCCGCGTTACGCGGTGTCTCATCAGGGTCTGCACTAATTGCTACTCCATATGAAATGGTATATTGTATGGATGAACGGCTGTATAATGAAATCTTCCCAGCAAGTACATATAGGGTGATTAAAATATACAGACATAAACGGGGAAACTATTGTCTAAATAGACAAATTGAAAACAAAATCACTTTCCAACCACTCTTATACTGTTGTTTTCTATTTCGACTGATGAGAATATATTTCAGTGTGTTATTTTAGTGTCTAATCGACCTCTAATAAATCACGATGGTCGTCATCTGTGATCTAGGAGGAGAATTTGTTATTTTGGCGAACATTAATTGTCAATTACTATAAATACATCACCTTTTAACTTGTTTCATCCTTTTATGCCTCATACAAAACATAAAATCTATCATATACGACCGTTGGGAATACTCATTAGCCTCCTCCTCATACAAGGCGCCAGACAAGGGGGAGTATTTCAAAAACTAAAATCTTCATTTCTGCATTAAATCCTACGGTGTCACTACTCATTAGAATCGTCTCTTCGAGACGATTCTAATGAGTAGTAACACCATAGGATTTGGTGCTAAAATAAGTACGAAAACGTTGGATTTGTTTAGCTACTCGTTCTGATCTGGAGCCCTGCATATGTTAAATCCATTACAGTACCCACAGAGCCTGCTTCTATAATGTCAGATGAAGACAGGTGGTCACTTAAAGCAGGTTAAAAGTAGAACAACAGTGCTCTATCAGAAGTATTTTGTAAATAATAATAATGATGATAATAACAATAATAACTATAATAATAAAAATAAATAATAATAACAAATACGTATACTTATATATTTAATAATAATGACAATAATAATAATACTAATAATAAATAAGTATAATATTTTACAGTGGAGAAAACGTTATGTTTTCCAAGTAAACGTGTTTACGCTAAAACCAGTATTTTTACTGCAAACAGTTTTGGAGCCAGATCAGAGGCCGGGTAACCCAGCGTCTGACCAGGCTTTAAACTGTTTGCCACTCAGAAGACTGAAAAGCAATAATGAGAAATGTCAAAAAATGGTAATTTCCTACATTTTAGCGAATTGCGTTTGCGTTTCGTTTGCGTTTAAACGGGAAAGAATAACGTTTTCTCCACTGTATTGTTGTTTGCTATTTTGGCTGGTGAGATTATGGAATGAGACTATATTTCAGTGTGTTATTTTAGTGTCTAATCGACCTCTAATAAATCACGATGGCCGACATATGTGATCTAGGAGGAGAATTTGTTATTTTGGCGAACATTGATTGACAATTACTATAAATACATCACCTTTTAACTTGTTTCATCCTTTTATGACTCATACATATCCGATCGTTGTAAATATTCATTAGTCTCTTCCTCATATAGACCTCAAGATAAGAGGGAGTATTTCATAAACTTAAATCTTCATTTCTGCATTAAGCCCTATGGTGTCACTACTCATTAGACGATTCTAATGAGTAGTAACACCATAGGATTTTGTGCTAAAATAAGTTCGAAAACGTTGTATTTGTTTAGCTAACTCGCTTTGATCTGGAGCCTTGCTCATGTTAAGCCCATTACAGTACCCACAGAGTCTGCCTCTAGTGTCAGATGAAGACAGGTGGTCACTTAAAGCAGGTTAAAAGTCGAACAACATTGCTCTTTCAGAAGTATTTTGTAAATAATAATAATGATGATAATAACAATAATTATAATAAATAATAACAAATACGTAAACTTATGAATTTAATAATAATAATAATATTCAATAAGAACAATTATATAAATAATAGTTAAAACAATAATAACAATAATGATTTATTATTAGTGTCATTATTACTGTTATTGTTGTTCTATAGTTGTTGATATTGTTATCATTATCATCATTATTATCGTTATTTTTAATATATTACTATTATTATTATTATTGTAATAGTTGTTGATATTGTTTTCATTTATGATTTTTATTTTAAGAATATGTAAAATGATTTTCATTATATGTTTTATAACATTATGTAAAACTCGATGAATTTATAACTGCATTGTATTCCAAAAATCTTTCTTTTAATCTTGTCTCTGCCTCTCTCAGTATATCTGCCTTTGTATGTTTAAATATCCATTTGTGTGTCTGACTGTCCGCTTGTCTGTCTTTCTGTTTGCATGCCATTCTCTGCATCTATGCCAGTCTCTGTATTTCATCCACTCCCTCTCTCTATCCTTTTCTCTCTCCTTTTCTCTCTCTTTCTTTCTATCACTCACCCAACACAATAACAACAACAGCAAAAAAGCAATAAAATATCTAGCAGCAAATTGATTCGGAAAAAGACAGATAAACCAGATTTTCTTTCTGAAATATATTATTCCAATGGTTAGAACCTTTTCGTAGCATAAAATAGTCCAAACTTTTGGCAATGTTTTCCATCCAACTAAATTAGAAATAATACAGTGCTAGAAATAGTAAACTAACAAAATTCAAAACTAAGATTTTATATAAAGTTTTTTAAAAATTTCATATGGAAAAGTATACGTTTTTCTTTTTGGTTTCAGTACTTCGGATTAAAGCAAGTAATTCTGGTATTTCCAACATTTTCCCGTATATCGGAATATCTTTCTATGCTGTGCTACCTCATTAGAATCGTCACAGAGCGACGATTCAAATGCGTGATCACAACATAGAGTTTTATGGAGACTTATAGGGATTTATGATTATGAAATATTCTCATTTTCTAAAGCCATGAGTTTACCGAATCCGAGATTTGAAGGAAAGCCAATTCATAGTTTGATATTACATTTGTACTTTTAAATGTAATATTGAAATAATAAAAATAAGTTTCTGCTAAATATAAGATATAACCTTTGTTTGTTTTTCGTTTAAGCTTACTATTTCTATTAAAAAATAATTTTGCTTTAAGCTGAAATCTGTTCCTGCTTTTATTTTTATTAGAAAATAATATTTTACACTATATCATTTCCATTGTTTGACTTTAGAGTATATTAACTACTGGTACTTCAGGGCTCCAGATAAGTGGAGTATTTAAAAAACTAAAATCTTTATTTCTACTTTAAACTCTATGGTGTCACTACTCATTAGAATCGTCTCGAAGAGACGATTCTAATGAGTGGTAACACCATAGGATTTGTTGCTAAAATAAGCAAGAAAATGTTGGATTTGTTCAGTTTACTCCCCCTTATCTGGAGCCCTGGTACTCTAAGTTATTTAAAAGTGTTAGTTTCTTAGCTTATTGGTCTTAGGTTTTATTTTAATAATTTAAGACTTAGTTTTACAGAAACTAAACCTGATTGTCAAACAGTTTGAATCCAGAACAGGTCCGACATTCACAGGCCCTGATATAAACCCATATTATAACATTTGCAAAATCTATAAATATATATATCTAAAAAATAAACATTTTGGTTACTATAGGTACTTTCCAAGTTTCATTTTCTCGAGGTGTTAGTAATTTAGTATGTATATTTATCCAGGGCTACAGATAAGGGGAGTTTTTCAAAAACTAAAATCTTTATTTCTCAATTAAACCCTATGGTGTCACTACTCATTAGAATCGTCTCAAAGAGACGATTCTAATGAGTAGTAACACCATAGGATTTGGTGCTGAATTGAGTGAGAAAAGGTTGAATTTGTACAGTTTACTCCTTCTTATCTGGAGCCCTGTTTATCAATACAATAATTTGTTTAATAACAATGTTTATTATATTATTATAGTTAAGAACTTACCAAATTCACTCGGAATCGTCCCATTACATTCACATTATACTCACAAACGATTCTTCATTACTAAAATCAAATTTATAAATCCCAACTTCTCTATCGTTTTATAATTCAATAAAATGTCTACACTGGTGCGAAGTCAATGCCTTATCTGTACTGAGCAAATGAGAGACTGAGCTCAAGTTGATCCAAATTGCATCTGATTTTTTTTTCAGATTTTACACCATTTAAAAATATAACCAATCAACATTTTCTCCTACAAAGGCCAGACGTAGCCGATCTCAACTAGCGCGCGCCCTGCCACAGATATAGGTTAAAGCCTTGTTTAGTTCACTGACCGGGCGCCGTGACCGACCTACTTCTTCGTAACACTGGGTCGATACGAACGTAAAGCTCATACATGAGTATGTATACGCGCTTAATGTTCTAAAGGGTTATAGGAAAATTTTCACACAGCTAAGCTGTTATATTCAGTAATAAGCGGGGAAAGTGGTAGGATATTTCCTGAATTGCACTGTATGGAAAACGAAACGCTGACAATTTAATCTGAATGTTGTTCAAACAGTTCCTGCCAGGCTGGGCGTCTGATCTGACTCCAAACTGTTTGTAGGGAGCAACATTTTACCAGTAAGCAAATCGTGTTTGTTTGTAGAGAATAACAACGATGTTTATTTACTCTTTTCAGTTTAACTATTTCAACACCATGGACCTGTTTTAAATATACATTTGCAAACAATGTAGACCCTGATCAGATGACTCAACGACTATAGGAGCCCTCTGATCTGAGTCTACACTGTTTGAAAATTAAGACCAGAATTCATTTAAATACTCAGAATTCCAAGTAGACTGGTTCATGTTTTGGTGACTCAAAAGGTCCACAAGGGAACATAATAACCCACCAGAGTTACTTAGTGTTGAATGATTTAAACAAAACCAAACCCTAAAGGGCTATGCAATAAAATAAAATAAAGAAAATAACAGGTTCTTTAACCTATTGACTGACTATTTTAAAATGAGTGGCAAAGGTTTAGAGCATATTTGCAATGATTTGGTGCCAAACTGTTTGCAATAGATATATAGTAAAACCTCTCTGTAACAACCACAAACTTATCTAATTTAAAGAAGTATTTGGCTCCTGACAGTAGAAGAAGAATATGTTCTAGCCTTGGTATGGCAAATGCGTCCTTCACAGTTCTTTACTTCAACTTTCGGTAATATAAGCATACTCTCATTGAGCCATCCTTCTTTCTCACAATCACCGCATTTGATACCCTTATGGCTCAAGCTTCTAGCATGTCTTTCAAATGTTCTCTGATTTCCTTAATAAGTCCAGGTGGAATATGCCGATGCGATTCCTTAAATGGTTTCTCACCTGTTAAATGGATTTCAATCTATCATTTCAGGGTGTAAATGTTGAAACCCTGTACATGTATTTGCTTTATGGAATACTAACTGGTGAAATTCGAAAATGAGTTGATGACTGAATTAATTTGCTTCTGAAATAAAGAATTTTGCAAAACAATTTATTTAAAGTTCACGGGTAAGTTGTTTTTTTTTACCTTAAACTTGGCGTTTTCCGTTTTCCAAAACCGATCACCAGGGGTCCGTCCTATGAAACGTCGAACGACAAAACCGGTCGTAGGTAAAATCTGCATGTTAAAAACAACTTATTTTCATTTTCTTCATCTAATCCTGTCGTGTGACATCTCTTCGAAATTGTCTTTTCAAGACAATTTCAAAGAGGTGTCACAAGACAGAGTGATTCCAAAGAGATGTCACAAGACAGGATATGATGGAGAAATAAATAGAGAATTTTAGAAAATGACTTACGACCGTTTTTGTCGTACGACGTTTCGTAAGACGGACCACAGGCTACCGTATTCAGTGGTCGCTTCATACATGTTTGACGTTAAAATCGACCAGTTATAGGCAAAACAAGAGATTATTCTTGAATGACATAACGGCTAGCATACATGCTACAATATATTTCTATTTTCAGATTAGTAAATGCTTTGACCTCTTTAAGTGGGCAATTTAAACACATTTCAAGTGTAAAAACTAAATAGGAGCGTAGTTTGTTTTTTCATCGAGAATTAGAAGGTACAATAGCATGAGGTTATTTAACAGTTTTGAGTACACTACTGAATTCTATTGGACGAGATATAATAGTAATAATCCGGCGAAAGCCGAGTCCAATAATCTTAATGGCAAAAATGGATGGACGGCACTGCGAAACAGAAAAGGCCATACAGGGTCAATGCATGATGAGGGACGGTAAGATGATGAAGATTTCAGGCAGATGATTTCGGCTAATCTCATTCGTTGCGAAGCAGTGCATGGGATCAAAAGCACCGATTTAGCTTCATTTTAGTTGACTGCAGAGGGGATAATCTCGGTCTGGTAAAAAGAAACAACACGACAATGTAGGAAGATCTTTGGTGACAAATATGGATTTTTACTGCTGTGTACGAGTCCAATTAAAATAAGTAATTCTATGCAACACTATTAAATAGCTTCTTTATTTCACACCATTAATAAATACATCACTGACAATTATTATAAAAGAATATTATCAAATTGCTCTTTTCTCCAAACAATACAATTGATGACGACGTTGCACTCATGCTCATGACGTCGCATGATGACGTTACAATAATGATGGTAAATAGAGGATAACCAATTCCTTTCGATTGATATGAAAAATATAACACGAGAATTGGTTGTTATAAGGATAAAAACGAGTCCGCAGGATCAGATAACAACCCATTCTCTCGTGATATATTTTTCATATTCATCAAAAGGAATTGATTATTTTATTCATTATTTACATTTAGTGACCTTTTTACAGAGAAAACACACAAAAATTAATAAAAGATATTGTGACGTGACGTCACAAAAATGATATCGTCACTGCAAAAGTGATATCATATTGAAAATTGGTTTGTTTGTTGATACCAAATATGTAATCCACATGAAATAAAGTCGTTATTATTATCATCACTAGTGATGATAACAACTGTGACGCGTATGAAATTTATCTAATTGAGAAATTTCTATAAATAATCTATAGGTACAGTGGAGAATCTGTTATTCTTTCCCAATAAACGCGTTTACGCTAAAACTATTATTTGCAGTGCAAACAGTTTGGAGCCAGATCAGACGCCGGGTAACCCGGCGTCTGATCAGGCTCCAAACTGTTTGCCATCAAGATAAAGAAGAATTATCAGAATTGTCCAAAAGTTGTTCTTTTCTACGTTTTAGTGATTTGCGTTTGCGTACGTTTGCGTTTAAACGGGAAAGAATAACAGATTCTCCACTGTATAATAAAATAAAATATTAAATAACAAGTACTGTTACCGTGACGTAGGACACACATTATCCTCTTTATCATTTTTTTGGCTGAATGCTTAAAATGTTGCAAACTTTTAGAATGATTTTAGTACATGTGTTTTTAGTATATGAGGTTGTTTTGATTCCTCTTTACCCGGCAATGTTCACACCGTTACAGGTTTGAAATTTCTATAATGGAAGTAACTCTTGGCAAAATATTAGTAGAGTACTAGAGTTGTCCTGTACAATACGAAAACGTGTGGATTTCTAAGGTAGCTCACGGGTCAGCCTAGATTTCATAAAATTTGTTCTATGTATGAAACTTCGCTTAAAGAAATATGCTTGTCTAAGAAATAACGTGTGCCAATATAGGCAAAATTTAGCGTATGTTTTGTTTTTAAGGTATCAGTTTTTAACAACAAAAAAACCGTGGGATTTTGATGATAAAGTATTTCTCAAAAATAAATAGGTCTCGTGCAATATGTTGTTCAAAACATTCATTACTAGAAAAGCAAAACACATCTTGATTAAAGGTGTTAAGAAAGAGGATATCAACTATTCAATATATTGCAAAATGCTAATTTTCATAAAAACTTCAATTAACAAATAATGACTCATTCAATGTATTTGTTTTTCATTCTATCAAAACACCCGGTTATTGAAAAAGTTGGTCAGAAAAAATTAGAAAAAATTACAGTTAGGATTTGTTGTTATTACAGATTTTCTTGAAACTAGTGAGAAATTTGAAGCATACAGTTACCTCCCTTAAAATGAAAATTTAGTGATACACATCGCAAACGACGAGCACCTGTGGTTATTTTCATTTCAATGGAAACAGATAGCTATATAAGGAATATAGCTATCTGTTTCAATTGAAATGAAGCTAAAAGCACATGCAATACATTTAGATTTAGAAATATGCGGGTTTTAAATCTTACTGTAAACAGGTTTATAGCCTAATGTATTACCCGTAGAAGCCGATTCATCAGCATCTGTTTTGTCCCGAGCTGTGTGCAACGGCACGGCTTAACCTTTATCGAATCAAACCACGCCTACACTGTATTCGGGTTCAACTTATATATATGTCACATATGATGTATACAGTGTTCCCTCCCTACAACGACCCTCCCAACATCGACTCTCTCCTTTCAACGACCCTTGTCGGAGTTCCGTTAACCATTATGTATAACGCTTTTACTATTGCGATACCCTCTGCTTAAAATTGTCGACTGCTGTTTTTTCTCAAGGTTACAAATAATAGGTGGACATTTCGATAGAGTAAATATAATGACGAGTGACAAACAGCTTGAATCCAGATCAGACGCCGCGTTGCGCGGCGTCTGATCTGGATTCAAACTGTTTGCAGAGTCTTTTTTCCCTCCCTATAATGGCTCCCTCCGCACGAACAACACACACAAGTTGTGTCGCCCATTGGGTGTCGTTGTATATAGAGGGAACACTGTACATGTAATTATAAAACCCTAACACCGAAAGACACAGTTAAAACAGCAGATTGTTAACCTATCAGATTTCCAATACAGTGCTTCCTCCCTACCACGATTCCCTCCCTACAGCAGTGCTTGCCGCTATTCCCCAAATAAGATAATTATGTCTAACCCTTTTACTGCTGCAATGTCGTCTGCTTAAAATTTGCACCTACCTTCTTACTTAAAGTTGTATAATGGGCATTTCGACATGTTGAGGTACGCTTTGACTTCATTGAGGTAGTACGACACTATCAATATCGGGAAACATCGCCCATTGTCGGTAAATGTCGGCCAATATCTCGGGTGCAAGAAGAACAAAAACATGTTTTAACCCTTTGCCTGCTGGTCGCGACTTTAATGATTTTTGCAAACAGATTGGACGTCTGATCTTGAACCAGACTGTTTGACACTCGTTTTTAAGTTTCTTTACTTAGAAAATGTATAAATCTAGATTTAACAAATTTTGCAGACGACAATTTCGAAGCAGACGATTTTACCGCAGGATAAGGGTTAAGTATCCATTCAGAATATTCGTATCGGTTGACTAGTGTACGATAAATTATAGTTTTATTGTAAACTTATTAAACATCTTTTAAGAACAAAGAAATCGCAATGATTAAAATCGACCATAGACTGGTTATGTCGTTAGCTAACGATAATTGTCTACCCGTTCTATACGTAGAGAACCGATATTCATTTGCATTGGCCAGATATTGTCCTTTCACAGGGCTGCCATTTCTCCGGATTTTTCCTAAATCTCCGGATTTTTTACCAGTACAAAGTAGCTTAAAGCAGGCTGAAAGTAAAGCAGAATGCGCCCTAAGGCGCATTCTGCTTTACTTACAGCCTGCTTTAAGTGGTCGCATGTCAACAAAACAAGAAAAAGGCTTTAGGGTAAAGGTACAATCTGTAAAATCGCACTTGAAAAATGCAAATTTGGAAATCTTAGGATTTTTCATGTCAACTTATGGCAGCCCTGCTTTCATGGTCAAATTATTCTGGAAATTGTACCCCTTCATAGCCTTATTGTCCATTCTTGAAAGCGTTCATTGTGTTGGTAAATCCATAGTTAGAATATCTTTTTCATCGAAACACAACACTTTTTATTTTTTTGCTGACTGTTTCGTCCACTACTGTGGACATCCTCAAAGCTGCTGGCGACGTGACGACATCTTATTCGCGGCTTTTAATCTCGGGACTCTCCGCCAATCTTCCGTAGACCATCCGGGATCTACGACCATCTTTTCGCCAATCTACAGTGGAGGAAACGTTATTCTTTCCCAATAAAATCGTTTATGCTAAAACTTTTATTTCCAATGCAAACAGTAAATAGTGAAAAATGTCAAAAAGTTGTTATTTTCTACTTTTAAGTGAAAAAATGCGTTGGCGTTTCGTTTGCGTTTAAATGGGGAAGAATAGCGTATTTTCCACTGTAGCAATTGGAGCCAGACTGACATTGCAGCTCAGAAGGTAAGCAATTTTACGTTACTCAATAAATATCACAGTTACGAATGAAGGCGTGGTCCCTCCAAGCGGGCCTATATATCGTTTCCCACTCCGATGGTTTCGTCTTAACTCATTTAATCCATTATCCCATAAATACACATTTTTCCCCTTTAATTTATTCATCCACTGACAAAAATAGCTCACTTTATACAGTCATGAATATGCAATATAAGAAATAGTATTCTATATCAGAGGAGGGATACCTTAAAGCAGGTTGAAAGTAATGCAGAATGTTTTACTTTCAATCTGCTTTTAGTGGTCACCTAACTTCAAACCTAGAGACAGGCTATGGAGTAATATATAAATGGACAATTCTAAATGCCAGTTAAATCTGCCTTTGTATTTCTTTTTTTGGACTATTTAGGGGTGACGTTATCAATATATGTAGCGCTCCCTCTCTACAACGACACCCAATGGGAGACAAAATGTGTGCGTTGTTCGGAGGGAGTCGTTACAGTGTTGGAAATTGGTTTACATTTGCAAACAGCTTGAATCCAGATCAGACGCCGCGTCACGCGGCGTCTGATTTGAATTCAAGCTGATTGTCACTCGGCATTAAGTTTTAACTGTCAAAATATCCAATATGTAACTTTGAGAAAAACGGCTGACGACAACTTTAAAGAGGCTCGCAACCGGATCAAGCATTAAAAATAATAATTTGTAAATATGTGCCAAATGCTTATATAAATGGGTAAAATTTAGTTTAGGGTAATAAAATTAAATTCTGTTAAAAAATGCATTTCCAAAAAAAAAAAAAGAAGAGGCTCTAGTGGGATTCGAACCCGTGACCATCCATGCGGAGACAAAAATGAAAAATGAGGCCTCGCCTTTACGCCCTCGGCTACGGACGCTCTCTATATATATGGTAGCGAATTAACGTACTTCAATGATAGCTATTAATAGAACATTATTCGGCTCGGGTTTATGTCTGACCCCGTGTAGAGAAGCAACAACAACAACTATACCGTTAGCTAACGCTATAGAAAAACGATGGAAGATATCTAAAAAACTAAGATTCGGTGACGATTCTTGAGACGCTTTTTGGACTGATCATATTTTTTTAATGTCAGAAGCCAAATAATGCCACAAATTTGCTTTTATTTGAGTATTTTATTTTATTTTGACAAGAACACCATCCGGTTGCGAGTCCCTTTAAGGGTCATGTCATGAATTTAAGAAATTTTCAAAGTATATGAAAACACTTTATGATGGTTTTGTATTGAAGAGCTATTTAAGATGAATGAAAAAATAGAAAAAATGTACATTTTGGTGAACAACAGTTGGCTCCATGGCCATGTAAAATTACCCCACCCACTTTCTCTTATTTTGTCCTTTTCAAACAGCCCGCTTCAATAAAATCCATTTTAAATGAAAACAAATATAATAATTTGGTTTTGTGTTATTTATTTCCTATCTATGGTAGTATTTCTTCATACAAAAACTAATTTAAGAGAAAACAGGCACCAAATGTGAAATTTATAAAGCTCTAAATATCATCGATATAGTACGTTTTTGTAAATTTTGTAAGGGGAGATAAATAACTCAATATTTTCAACACTGACCTTTCAATTTCTTTTCATATTTTGAACTGCCTTAGCATTGGCTTTCATTTGGTAGAATATAAGAAAAAGTTTAATACTAGAACTGTTTCATTTTCAATCTTTTTTACTTTTTTTTCATAAAATAAAAAATCTACTAAAATCATGCCCTATAAAAAGCATATTTTTGATATTCGAGGATCCATATTGTTCAAACCTAGTTTCTGCTTTGTCTAAATTTGGTTTCTATATATGAAAATACCACCATAGACATGAAATAAATGATGAAAACCCAAATTACCATGTTTGTTTTGTTTTGAAATAGATTTTACCGAAGCTTGTACGCTGAGTGGGTAAAATTTGAGAGAAAAAAGTCCAAATTTGACATACCTTTTTCAAATCGCTGTAGCTCAAAAAAAAGGATACCATAATATATATTTTTTCCATTTTTTCATTCATTATAAATAGCTCTTCCAAAAAATACAATGATAGAAAAAAAGTTTGATACTTTGAAAAAATCGCTTATGGGTTGGATACACCCTTAAGCAGACGATATTACAGCAGTAAAAGCGTTTGGCATAAATGTCTTGTTTAGGGAACTGCGGCAAGGGTCTTTGTAACGAGGGGTCTTTGAGATCAGATTGTCTCACACATCGACGAGTGACAGATTCTTTTTCTCACATAGCCAACGATTTCTAAGCTAATTTCTTATAAAGCAATAGGCCTTTTTTTGGAATCCCATCATTTAGTCTTTTTTATTGATGAGTAGTTGCAATATAGAGTTGTTACAATTGTTTATGTAAAGCCCTAGTGTTGCCCAAGTGTAAATATACTATTCGCCCTACTTATCTTTCTCACCGCGTTCGCCCGATATACGAAACAACCTTTTCAACCTAGAGTTCAAACGAATTCAGGTCAACCTCAAATTCTCAATTGACCTCCCTTAGTTTAACTCTTTTCGCTGCCAAATTAATCGTGATATGTTCACCGTTTCATTGTCGTCTGCGTCAATGCAGGGCTCCAGATAAGAGGTAGTTATTTCAACAAATCCAGCATTTTCTCACTCTTTTTAGCACCAAATCCTATGGTGTTACTGCTCATTAGAATCGTCTCGAAGAGACGATTCTAATGAGTAGTGACATCATAGGGTTTAATTCAGAAATAAAGATTTTAGTTTTTGAAAAACTACCCTTATCTGGTGCTCTGGTCAATGTTGTTGTTTTAATGTAGTATGACTTCAAACATGGCGATACGAGTGTCAAACAGTTTTGATCTATAGGTACAGATCAAATTTCAGAAAAAAACGTGACCCTGGGGAAATGTATTTAAAAAACGTCGACAATGACACATTTGTCATCGATCATCACATCGGCAGCTTCTCGACGCAATCGCCGTATCACGATTAATCGGCATATGTCACTAGTGCTGTGCCTATTGGTCTGAAACCTTGGAAACTGATTGAAAAGTACATGTGTTCATTCCATACCTCAAAATATTCACCGTGTTTAGAAATACTCTTTAAAAACCCTTTCACTCTCAATGACGCTTTAAAGCGCGTTTCCAAACAGTTTGGGTCCTGAACAGACGCCGCGTAACGCGGCGTCTGATCAGGACCAAAATGTTTGACACTCTTATCGATATTTATTAGGTCATACAACCTTAAATCTAACTTTGAAACGTGTTTTGCAGACAATGAAGCGGTTAGGGGGTTAACACCTCCCGAATAATTTGATCATTAACTCTTTCCTCCCTAAAACTTCAAATGGACAATCCCAGTTTCCATTTTAGTCTAGTCCATTTCTGACTTTTAAGGGTTTTTTTGTCAATATTTTGCATTTTGACAAACAGTGAAGACCCAGATCAGAGGGCTCCGTAAGGAGCCCTCTGATCTGGGTATTCACTGTTTGCATAGGACAAGTGAACTTTTCACATGTATACTGTTTGAAAAGGACGCCTATATGCGGGACTAGGGCTCAAAGGGTTAAAGTGTAAATAGTACATTTCAGGAGCCTTTTTTCTGGAAATATATGGACTGCTTTTGGTATACTACGAGGTACTGAGGGACAGCGTACTATTGCAAGAGCTTGTCGCGATCGATAAAGTGGAGAAGTCCCCCCCCCCCCCCCCCCCCCCCCCCCCCCCCCCCCCGTTTTTCTAATTTGAGTGGCAAACTGTTTGGAGCAGGCTGGTCAGACGCCGGGTCATTTTCTACATTTTTGTTGCATTGCGTCTAATTTCTTTCAAAACAGGAAACAAAATAACACATTCACTTTATTTGCTTGGCAAACAAAAACGTCAAACACACATACTCATACAAAGATAGATTGAGAGACGGAAAACATTACATCCATTCCGACTGGGTCACGCTAGCCTAACGTTTTTATACAATACTGGCAATCCTATGTCCAGCGATCTCGTCCAGCGAGACAATCCGTGAACCAATCTAATCTCTATCGACAGATGCTTGATTAATGCTGGACGGCAGTTAATGCAGAAAGCTCCTTCAGGAGCTTTCTGCATTTCTGTCGCTCTGCATTAAGCAGTCACGTCAGAGACTATTTATATCCGTGGGCGATTTACACTTGTTTATCTGTAACTGTTCATCAAAAGGTCAATGACCCGCTAACAGTTCATCAAGCTGTGTCTGGTATATGGATCGAAAGCACAGCCGACCTTTAGCTAACCCGACCACAAACAATTAATAGATGACCAATAGCCTGTTTCTTGTTTTGAAAACAGGTGACGGCTTAAAGTAGGTTGAAAGAAAAGCAGAATGCGCCTCAAGGCGCATTCTGCTTTACATTCAGCCTGCTTTAAGCTACCATCTGCTCGGATGTAGAAAATGATTCTTATTCGTGTGATACATAATTATAGCCTTACTGTATAAATTGGATTTACTTTTTCAGTGAAGGAATGGTTTAAAGGCGTTAAAACGCGTGTTTATGGGGTAATGGATTAGAACAGGTCACAGCTTTATAGAGAATTTAACAAAAATAGTTTCCACAAAGTTTTACCTACATAAATTAACATAATATAATTGTCAATCATCAAGCTCCATGCTGTCGTGTAGCGCAGTTTTAACTGTATATTTATTTGAAATCTGGATCCACTTGTTTTCGTTAAGTGGTCGTCAAAATAAGATCAGATCTATGATGAATCTATAGGCGTAGGTCATTGAGACCCTGTCGTATAAGTGATTCTTACGATTGGGTGAGTTTCATAACTAAGGTCGTTCACCTCATATGACCTGAACTCGCTGCGCTTGTTGTTATCGTGTTGTCCTGACATACAGCTAAAACCGAAGGTGGCGCTATTTATAG
The DNA here is from genome assembly GCA_922989275.2 of Gari tellinella. Taxonomy (NCBI): domain Eukaryota; kingdom Metazoa; phylum Mollusca; class Bivalvia; order Cardiida; family Psammobiidae; genus Gari; species Gari tellinella. The sequence goes on from OV277873.1 coordinate 26,204,989, forward strand.
CACTGTGTTATCGTCTACCTATCCTATCCTGTTTTAATGCAACTTAATTTAACTTTCACCGACTTTAAAAGTCCATTTTAAATTTGTAAACAGTTTGGATCAAGATCAGATGCCAAGTAACTCGGTCATATCCTGTTTTGATATTTACGACTTTAAATAATGCCTAAGAGTCGCGATTGCAAGCAGTTTGTATAGAGTAAACAGGCGTTTGATCAGGATCCAAAAATGTTTGTCCTCGTATCGATATTTGTTTAGTCATACTGCCTTTTTTTTTTATATCTTCAACAATAAAGCAGACAACAACAGCACAGGGTTCCAGATAAGAGGGAGTAATCTGAACAAATCCAACATTTTCTCACTTATCCTGAACCAAATCCTATGGTGTTACTACTCATCGGAATCGTCTGTTTGAGACGATTCTAATGAGTAGTGACACCATAGGGTTTAATGCAGAAATAAAGATTTTAATTTTTGAAATACTCCCCTTATCTGGATCCCTGAGTCATCAAGACAGGTTATTATGTCGGTTAACGATTTAGAGCAGACGGTAAACATGCAGTTTACATTTGAAAGAAAGACAAGTTAATGCTCACAAAGTACAGTGCTCCCTCCCTACAACGACCCTCCAAAGAACGATACCTTCCTTACAACGACCCTTGCCGTAGTTCCCTAAACAGTACAACTATTTCTAACGCTTTTACTGCTGCAATATCGTCTGCTTAAAACTGCCGTCTGCTGTTTTTTTCTCAAATTTACATAAAAGTTGACATTATGATAGAATAAATCTAATGACGAATGACAAACAGCTTGATCCCAGATCAGACGCCGCGTTACGCGGCGTCTGATCTGGATTCAAGCTGTTTGCAAATGTAAGCCAAGTCTTAATGTTCCCTCCCTATAACGAACCCCTCCTTGCCGACCAACACACACAATCTGTGTCTCCCATTGAAATTCGTTGTAGAGAGGGAGCACTGTAATAAAATATTACACATGTCGATCTATATACGTGCAGATACAGTGGAGAATGTGTTATTCTTTCCCAATAAACGCGTTTACGCTTATACTATTATTTGCAGTGCAAACAGTTTGGAGCCAGATCAGACGCCGGATAACCCGGCGTCTGATCAGGCTCCAAACTGTTTGCCACCAAGATAAACATGAAATATCAGAATTGTCCAAAAGTTGTTCTTTTCTACGTTTTAGCGCTGTGCGTTTGCGTACGTTTGCGTTTAAACGGGAAAGAATAACAGATTCTCAACTGTAGTACATGTATCTACATGGTGTATTTTGAGGGGCGTGTCAAAACAACATTAAGGTCAACTTGACAAACAGTGTAGACGGAGGCGAGTGAGTCCCTCACGCTGAGGACCGTTTCGAAAATATTTACCTTTTATGTTCATAGTCGATACCATATTGGCATAGCGGTCATCATCCAATAAAATGTAGCAATGGAGCAGACGACAGGTCGAAGCAGACGATTTTTATAGCCAACGTTTTCGGTCAATGTCGGGTTGTTTACCTCAGGTCACATTGCTCTCTGTACAATATCGGTATATATCTTAGGAGTATTCAGGGCTCCAGATAAGAGTAGTTTTTCAAAATCTAAAATCTTTATTTCTGCATTAAACCTTATGGTGTTACTACTCATTAGAATCGTATCGAAGAGACGATTCTAATGATTAGTAACACCATAAGGTTTGGTGCTGAAATGAGTGAGAAAATGTTGAATTTGTTCAGAAAACTACCCCTTATCTGGAGCCCTGAGTATTGGAAGAGCTCACAAATAATTGATTCGGCAAGGTTCGATGGCTATAAGCAAAACAGTTAAAGACATTAAGCCAGTCCATTCACTGAGTCCCCCCTCATTGTTCTCACTTCAAATTACATGACCAAGCTTGGGTGGTAACACCTAGCACCTAGAAAGTTTGAGCCAAAGCATGGAGCCCATGCACTTGCTCGGCTATCGGCTAGGCAAAGAAAATCATTCAGGCGTCTCATGTGAGGCCCGCACCTAATATTTGATAGCTTTGTTAGTAAAACCCATTGAAAAACCTATTGTGATCTATTATGTAAGGGCCTCTATTCAAAGCTTCAGATGGCTGAGCCGTTACCTGAGCAATGTTCACGTGAGCTACCTGTATTTTCACACCAAGTGAGAACAATGAGGGGGGAATCAATGAATGGACTGGCTTAATGTCTTAAGCATGTTAGATTTTTTTTCGTCTGCAACAATTGTCGTCTGCTACTTTTCTAAAATAGAATTTTCTTAAAGTATTTTCAAAACAGCGACATAGTATCAAACAGTTTTGATCCTGATGAGACGCCGCGTCTCATAAGGATCCAAACTGTTTGCAAAGGTTATCAAGATTTCACTGTTTGCATGATAAAAGCTAATTTGTGAAAACACTAATACGGAGGAGTATTTAGATAGTTCAAGCTCGGAAGGTCAATGGCTTATTTACACCTAGGGCGTGTTCACCTGAAACTCGCGAGTCCAGTAGAGTTCATCAAATGACGTAAAGTGGCGCTAAATTCTGAATGCGCACGCATCTTTCAGCAGAACGACAAACCCTTCAGACGAGTAAGTAATGGGTCAAATGACGGCCTAAAACAAAATGGGAACCACGCCAAGCCGGACCAAAAATGTCAATTTTATTATTATAATGTCGAACAATGAAACCCTAGGCTAACTGTTAATTTATAGCACAATTACAGGACTGTTTATTAAAACACTCTTATACATGCGTACATTATACGGTATTTAGCTTATTTTGTGTAATCATTTTCGGACGCCATTTTGAAACTCGACTAACCCTGCACAGGGACTGGGTTAGCCTAGAGTTCGGTTCATCGGTCATATGACGTCATTCGAGTACGAACGCGGTTTGTTCACCTGTAACCCGAGGAACTCGGGTCGACTCGAGGGTCTCAGGTGAACACGCTACTAATTGGCAAATAGTTCGGAGACTGACACGGATCAGACACCGGGTAACCCGGCATCTGATCTGACTCAAAACTGTTTGCAATGGACATAGACCCACTTATTTCAGCATACACGCGTTTATAAATAAGGAAAGAGCAGTGTCTGTACATATCATGACATATTTACTATGATCTTATCATCATATTTATATACAGTGCTCCCTCCCTACAACGACTCTCTGAACAACGATTCCCTCCTTACAACAAGGTTTGCCGCTGTTCCCCAAACAAGACAATTATGACAAGCATTTTCACGACTGCAATATCGCCTGCTTAAAATTGTCGTCTGCTGTTTTTTCACGTAATTGACATTTTGACAGAAAAAAACGTCATGACGAGTGACAAACAAGCTTGAATGCAGATCAGACACCGCATTATCTGGATTCAAACTGTTTGCATATGTAAGCCATTTTCCCTCCCTATAACGACTCCCTTCGAACAACACACATTATTGTTGTCGCCCGTTGGGCGTCATTGAAGAGAGGGAGCACTCTGACCTAGATATGCAACGGACCGAAACAAATTGAACAAGATTGGAAAAGTACCTCTAGAAGTTTCACCATGCAAATTAACAAAGCTCTGGTCATATTAGTTTCAGATGAGAAAATGTTTAAAGTTTCACCACCGGGGCAGAGTCCTTATTGAACCCAGGGACATACATGTACTTTGAACAATCTTCACAGAGTACCTGTAGATGATGCCTTGTGCCAAATATCTAAGCGCATGGTATTGTGGTTTCAGACGAGCAGATTTTTGAAGTTTTAATTGGGAAACAAATATATATTTTAGCTCCTGTGACCTAGATATGTAACAGTCCAGAACCATTTGAACAATATTGGTAACATACCTCTAGAAGTGGCACCATGCCAAATAATAAAGCTCTGACCACTTTAGTTTCAGAGAATAAGGTGTTTGAAGATACCATATATAATTTGTGTAAATTTGTGACCCCCGGGGCGGTGTCAATTTTGACCCCAAAGACATAATTTGAACAATCTTGTTAGGAGACCTGTAGATCATGCATTGTGTCCAATATCTAAGCTCATGGTAATGCGGTTTCAGACAAGCAGATTTTTAAAGTTTTAATTGGGAAACAAATATATATTTTAGCTCATGTGACCTAGATATGCAACAGACCAGAACCATTTGAACAATATTGGTAAAATACCTCTAGAAGTGGCACCATGCCAAAAAAATAAAGCTCTGACCACTTTAGTTTCAGAGAATAAGGTGTTTGAAGATATCATATACCGATGAAACTTATGTAAATTTGTGACCCCCGGGGCGGTGTCAATTTTGACCCCAAAGACATAATTTGAGCAATCTTGTTAGGAGACCTGTAGATCATGCATTGTGTCCAATATCTAAGCTCATTGTACTGCGGTTTCAGACAAGTAGATTTTTGAAGTTTTAATTGGGAAACAAATATATATTTTAGCTCATGTGATCTAGATATGCAACAGACCGGAACTATTTGAACAATTATTTTTTAAAAAGGATCATATACTGATCATTCCTTCCAAATTTGATAAAAAAAACGATCCAGTAATGTAGACGGAGAAGCCGTTTAAAGAAAGTGTTTACTATGGACGACGAACGAACGACAGACGACGGCGGACGATGGACTCAGGACGAACAAATAAGCTCACCTAGGCATGTTGTGCCAGGTGAGTTCAAACTAGCCCTTAACCAACAAGCCCTATAAATGAAATATAAAATACATTTTGCAGTAGTAATGGAGAATGGGACTTAAAGCAGGCTTAAAATGATTAAAGCAGAACGCTTAATGACCATTCTGTTTTACATTCAATCTACTTTAAGCGGCACCATGTTTTCAAAACTAGAAACAATCTGGGCAAACCGATGAAGGGAATGCGAGTAAGAATCCGTTTACAGTGAATTGTACAGTTAACCACTTAAACCAAATCTTAATTCTGCTAATTATTAGGTGTTTAAGACAGGTGACTGCTTAAAGCAATGTGAAAGTAAAACAGAAAGATCCTCCAGGAGCTTTCTGTTTTACTTCCGCCTTATTCTAACCCTTTGAGCCCTCGTCCCGCATATAGGCGTCCTTTTCAAATAGCGTACATGTGAATAGTACACTTGTCCTGTGTAAACGGTGAAGACTCAGATCAGAGGGCTCCGAAAGGAGCCCTCTGATCAGGGTCTTCACTGTTTGTCATCATGCCAAACATTGACAGAAAACAACCATTAAAAGTCAGAAATGGACAAGACTAAAATGGAAACTGGAATTGTACATTTAAAGTTTCAGGGAGGAAAGAGTTAAGCTGTCATCTGTCTTTTATATAATCAATAAGTCATTTTACTGGTCGTACTAGAGAGTGTTTACTTTATATATCGCTGTTCATTGTACTCTCACTGGATGCTAATTGGGACATTTCTAACACAACTGTTATCACCATAAACTATTAGACCAAAATCACTGCGACATTTTACAGGGGAGAAGACGCCGCATTACAATAAAATATACAGTGAAACCCCTCTAAACCGGACATGTGTAGGGACAACAAAAATGTCCGGTTTATAGGGGTTTCCGGTTTAGAGGGTTTTTAACTTGTTTCTTGTATGAAATATAGCTGACCACTTAAAGCAGGTTGAAAGTAAAGCAGAATGCGCATTGAGGCGCATTCTGCTTTACTTTCAACCTGCTTTAGGATATCATCTGCTAGAATGTATAAACTATTGTCTTCAGTGTAAGAAAAATACAAAGACGTAATAAGGCGTGTTGATGGTGTAATGGGTGAAAATAAAAAGGATTGGAAACGGGACCAAAGTTTTTGTCTGGTTTAGAGAGGTTTCCGGTATTCAGAGGTTCCGGTTTAGAGGGGTTTCACTGTATTTCTATAGAAAATAACTATACTTTTTTGCATTTTTGACTTTTCGTTTTAAACTGAGTGGCAAGCCTATTGGAGTCTGATTTGGCTTCAAACTGTTTGCAATTGAAATAAAAATTTCTGCGTGAAACGCGTTTTTTTTTTTATAAATATGAATAACGTCTTTTCCACTGTATCAGAAACAACTATTTCGGCTAAGAATAAAACTCATACCCGAACTTATCATTTCGGTTAGGAATAAAACTTATACCCGAACTTATCACTTCGGTTAGTAGTAAAACTCATACCCGAACTTATCACTGCAAAGTGTAGTTCCCGTCGAACTTAGAAAGTGCGTCGGGCAAATTGCAATAATGGCTGTCGTAATAATAGATGGTGGGTGGAGTAACATTAGCTGTAATAGGTTTTTTTCTTATTTTAGGTGATTCGCAATATCCTATTGTATCCTATGGATTGAATGTAATACAAAACTAAATTAATTACCAATTCAAAAGTAAGTGGTGAGCAACTGAGTTAAGCAGAAATTCGGAGAACGAAACATTTTTAAAAGCAGCCCTATTTTCGGCTATTATATAGATATTTGTACTGAGTCGTTGGTGAAGTATTAACTCTTTGAACCCTAGTCCCGCTTATAGGCGTCCTTTTCAAACAGTGTACATGTGAATAGTACACTTGTCCTGTGCAAACAGTGAAGACCCAGATCAGAGGGCTCCGAAAGGAGCCCTCTGATCAGGGTCTTCACTGTTTGTCATAATGCTCTAACATTGACAAAAACAACCCTTATAAGTCAGAAATGGACTAGACTAAAATGGAAACTGGAATTGTCCATTTTAAGTTTCAGGGAGGAAAGAGTTAAGGTATCCCGGCCGCGCTTAATTCCTGTTTTATTTTACTTTTTATTTAAAAAAAAAAGTATTTTGAATATAAAACGTTCAACAGTTTTACCATCGTATAACATATCTAAGATCATTAATAGGTAAAATTCAAGGAATTTGAAAAACTTGGTAAAATCTCAGAATTTGCTCAATTTTCGCCTACGGAACCTGAACAAATTTAAAGTTATATGTATCAGAATCTGTGTGTTGAACCTATGGCATTGGTTTCTCCTGGTTTGGATGGAATCGAACAAAATTATTTGGAAGTTATACGGTGAGAAAGTTATAAGGCCAATGCATTATTTGGTATCTATGAAGGCTTATACTATTGGTGCTTAGCAAACTTTGAGTAGTATAGTGTTCCCTCTCTACAACGGCCCTCCCAACAACGACTCCCTCCTTACAACGACCCTTGCTGCTGTTCCCCATAGGGCCAGTGCATTATTTGGTATCTATGAAGGCTTATACTATTGGTGCTAAGCAAACTTTGAGTAGTATAGTGTTCCCTCTCTACAACGGCCCTCCCAACAACGACTCCCTCCTTACAACGACCCTTGCTGCTGTTCCCCATAGGGCCAATGCATTATTTGGTATCTATGAAGGCTTATGCTATTGGTGCTAAGCAAACTTTGAGTAGTATAGTGCTCCCTCTCTACAACGGCCCTCCCAACAACGACTCACTCCTTACAACGACCCTTGCTGCTGTTCCCCATAGGGCCAATGCATTATTTGGTATCTATGAAGGCTTATACTATTTGTGCTAAGCAACCTTTGAGTAGTACAGTGCTCTATCTCTACAACGGCCCTCCCAACAACGACTCACTCCTTACAACGACCCTTGCTGCTGTTCCCCATAGGGCCAATGCATTATTTGGTATCTATGAAGGCTTATACTATTGGTGCTAAGCAAACTTTGAGTAGTACAGTGCTCCCTCTCTACAACGGCCCTCCCAACAACGACTCACTCCTTACAACGACCCTTGCTGCTGTTCCCCATAGGGCCAATGCATTATTTGGTATCTATGAAGGCTTATACTATT